>OU744806.1:26353079-26953079 GCA_916614155.1 Mesoligia furuncula | reverse complement strand
GCGCCACCTAGTGGGATTTGTTGATCAAATGAATGAATATTGTACGGACGAGTGTGGCAGCGGTGGTGTCACTACTGTCACTCGCGGAACGTCGTGACCGTCAGGCGGCCATCAGAAGTCTATGCGGCCATCTGACTCGTGTAGTTTGAAGCGAATGGTGGCGTACTCGAGACCGTCACGACGGATCGCTTACGTCCTGAATCATAATCAGCTCTCATCTGATCATCTGTGTATAGCGGTGACATTTTTTGTAATATAAATTGATATTCTTATAAGGCTGCTGATCGAAGACCTGTCTAGTGCACTTTAAAATGAGTGATTCTGATATAGAAACCCACATTCCTATAAATATATTCATATTACAAACCCTTTATTAAGCATGATACGTAATGAAAATATTTTAAACCTATTTCAGAAACTTTATTACAGTCTGTGTGTATAAAAATATAAAAATGGCCAGAAAAAGGTCAGAGAGATCGCAAAAAGCGATAAAGCCGCCCATTGTATGTTTTGTTGTGTTAATTGTATTTTCTGATGTAGTACAAATATAAATAAATAAATATTTTAACGAACAAACGGAAAATCAACAAACTGCTTTAAATTTTTTGTGTAAATAAATCTTGATAAGCTTTAAGTTGATTGCTGGTGACCGTGACAAGAATATTCATCAGGTTTCGGTGAAGAAGCGTATCACAATTAATATCACCATCAATAGGATTTTTAAGGAAATTCATAATCCATTGCTTCATATGTTGGAAAAATTCGTCTGCTCGACAATGTAAATAGCGCAATGTATATTGTTTACGCTACGATGCGTAAAAGATGCGCATCCCTGGTGCGTAGAGTACGTGGCAGCGCTAACAGCATCCTTGGCACGATAGCTAGTCGGCTGGACTGTAGCTACTGTAACGTTGCACCTTGCAAGTTACAATTTAAAAGAGCTTAGTCTAAGTATCCTTAATAATAACTAACCTATGTACACTTAAAACTATACTATTTACACATAAACTTTAAAAAATAACCTTGTATAATATTTATAAGTTAAACCTAACACTTAATACTACATTAAAACTAAATAATATTATACGGAACCTTCGAGCGATTATTAACTTAAAGGGTCTTCGTTCTATGCGCCCGCGCATCTCTAAAACGATCATTACCGAGCGTTGCCGAGGAGTGGCGATTTGGTTGGGCTCGGGAAGGACGATGACTAGTCAATTGAAAGCGCTTGAGGTGAAGGCTGTGTCGTTCGCTCCGAAGTTACTTAAATAATTTTGCTAAATACGTCGCGAAATCCCTCTAGGGTAAGTTTCCATGTATTCTACTAAAGGTGCTAACTGTAAGGTGTTTCTGGAACTTCTTAAAACTAGCTTTCTGCTGTATTTCTTCCTACCTTCCTATCTGGGACACTGTGACCTTTGGACCTACGAAACATGGTTCCGGCAGCTTGCTTACGCTTCCGTTCTGTCTGGATTTCCAGGATTTTTAGTCTACCCTTCAACCCTTTCGCCACGTCGTGGTGCCGGCGTCAAGGAGGACGCTTGGGGAAGATCCACTGCTGCAGACTGATTATAGTCTACCCTACGCTGAAGTCGTTACCTACAGAACCGGGAGCTGGAGCCGTCAGTTGCGTGCAAGCCTGAGACTGGATCACCATCATCCGAAGACGGTTCAGGCCAGTGTTCCCTACCCCATTACTACTCTCTGTAATCAGGACTTGAGGCGGCCACGGAAGTTTAGGCAATAAATAATAAGTGTACCTAATCTTCGAGTTCTTATTATTTACGAACCCCTACATACCTACCTGCTGGCAACTCCCCTAAGGGAAGTGTCACACTACATCAGCCATTGCTGCGCCATTTGTCATGTCCTTTTTTTTTTTTTTTTTTTTTACAATTTTAATATTGTGTATATTACTCTAAAAATTAATTGAGTCTCAAAAATCGCAAAGAATGTGCGCAATATAGATGGAGCTATGGGAAAGTGTCTTGACGATGCGTAAGCATGCGTGATCCATCGCCGCCCGTTTGATGTCCACCGCGCACAGGATGGGTGAAAAGCAGCTCATCACATCTTTGCAGCTCATGAAGTGATTTTTTATTCCGTTGGTGTAACTGCTGTATGGCGTTCCAATGGGAAGATAAATAAATAAATAAATGGAATAGTGCAGTAGTGATTGTTTGGGTTTATTTCAGTTTTTTTTTTTTTTTTTATGTTTTGCTGTGGGTAGTTTTTAAGTATTACTAACACTAGGTCTTTAAAAACATTGTTACTAACAAAATGGGCACCTTGGTCTGAAATAAAGTATTTTATTATTATTGTTTAAGTGTCAAAATAAAATTAGGGTTTTTAGGAAATGTATTTCTTATTTATGTTCTAGTGATTTAATATCGTGTGATTAATTTCCCCCATTCATATCTCAGGCTATCATTTGGTCTTTCTTGTTCCTATATATTTTTCTTATCCAGATCATAAAGTTATGCTACAATTAGCATACCAAACCCTTTGATAAACTTCTGAAGTTTCGTTTTCGTTAAACTTTTTTCTAATTTGCCAAGTAAGTAATCTTCTTCATTGGCTTTAGAACTTTCTCGTACAAATTTAATTCCACTGAAACTCTCATACAGTCTCAGCCTAACAAACAGAAAACATTCCTAAAATGATTACAACGTCTACTGCCCACGAAAACATTATGTAAATCAGTAAAACTTCGCAAGTAATCGCTTGTTGTTTAATTAAACCGTTAAAGTTGAAAGCGAAGTAACGGGAGCTGCGCTGGGAGCTGAGCTGAGTAGAACCGAGTTATATCTCGCTTAGCTCCCAGGAACCAAACATTTTGGGCTTGAAGCTGGATATATTCGGATTAGTTGTTAGCAGCATTTAAGCTAGGAAGTACTGAGAATATTTGCATCAGGGGGCCTAAAACGACCACGTTGGCAGAATCATAAAAGGATAACATTATAATCATAATGGACAGTTAACTGTTAAGTTAATCGTATCAAATCCCATTGGTGAAGGATTTTTCAATTATTCTTTTTTGTCTGTGCTAAAATACCAATCAATCCAAATCCAATCCCAATCTCTTTGATTATACCTGCGTAGTGCAGTAAAAAAATAAAAAAACGAACTGTCTTCGCCATATTATTCATAATGTTATCCTTTTATGATTCTGCCAAAGTGCCCTTTTTAGGCCCCTAGAATGTAAGCAATGTTTGTCACCTAATAGTATGCATTAATTAGCTATATTATATTCCTAGAAAAATAGCATTAATATTTGCAAAACACTTTCAAATTAAGATTCGAAAATGAAGCTTTACGAATTTTTAACTTGCATTGTATATTTCCTAAACCACTTTTTATCCATAAGTTTTTTCACTGTCATTACCGATGATCAAATCACTTACTGAATTATTTTCCTTATTACAGGTACCAGAAAACTCTAAGATCTTTCTAATGTAAGTACCCACCATTTCATTATTCTTCCTAATTCTCTTTGTAACTAATGGACCGGTCATACGATAGTACCTTGGTGTAATTACTTTTCGTGACAGTTCTATTCTTTCCTTGTTTGTTTTAAGATCAGTCACGAATCTAATTTCAGGTAATGTAACTTCATGTAATCAGAAATATACTCATAATCAGAACTTAATCTACCCTTGTCATCAAAGTAACAAGCCTCATCTAATTTATTTTTTAGACCAACTTTTATTTGTTCCCTCAATGTAATTTTGTTTAAGTACGGGGTAAAGTCTGACCCATTTCTTCTTACAGTTGCAAAGTGGTTCCTTAAATCTTGTATCCGTTTAAACAGCGAGGGTCGACAAAATTACGTCTAAAACTTGCTTTCTTGCAAATAAAAAAGGGTGAAAGGAAATTCGACAAAGTTTCCTCCGGTGTCGCATCAAACAGAAGAAAGGCCGAAACAAACTTAGAGGTAACAGTCTCTTTTAAAGTCCATACATAATCTTGGTCAGATCATGCGAAGACCATGTAGATTGGTATCTGAAATGGTTTTTTGAAGAAAGACATGTCCAGTCAGTTCACGCATTTATATTTGTCGCAGTAATCGTGCAGCTCAACTTAGGACTTAAGGAGCTCAACGATTCGATGTACAATATCAAAGAAAGGACTTGTGGGTAGGCCGCATAAATTAATTTATAAGTAACTAGTTACACCTACTGTTATACTTACACTAAACAAAATAATATAGACTGATGTTCCGTCGATTCAAAAAGAAGGTAGTTACAAAACCAGGAACCCCCATTTGTAATGACAAGTACTAGGTACAGTAGTGGAAATTAATTGTTTATCTAAATGAGACGCTACGTCCATTTGCTGTGTTATAGCCATTTCATACAACTGCCAATGAATAACCGTTGTGATTTGAATATACGGACTATAAGCTGGTAGACTTTTCATAAATTAATCGCTTTCGGACATATTATTTTATGACATAGACAGACATTCGTCGTCGTTTCAGCCGATAGACGTCCACTGCTGGACATAGGCCTCCCCCAATTTTGGGGGGGTTTGCCATAATCGCCACGCTTGGCAGGCGGGTTGGCGATCGCAGTATGGTATGATGGTGGAATAAATAGAGAACGCTGCTGCCCATTCTCCGGTAAGACCCTTAGTCGCCTTTTACGACACCCACGGGAAGTAAGGGGTGGTGCAATTCTTTAAGTCCGGCACCACACAGACACAGTCCGGCACCACACAGACACAGTCCGGCACCACACAGACACATTAATGTTACAATAATCATCTGTGTCACTTCTTTATCCTTAGTTACCAACTGTTGTAAAAACCCAATCCAGGCAAGTCTTCTTTAGTCTTATTCTAGCTCATTTCTCGCTCATTCCTCGCCGCTATGTCTTCAACTCCACCTGTTTTGTTCAGCGTAATTAACTTGTTTCCCTCACCGACAATTTGATTGTAGTAAGTACTGGAGTAAAGCGTATTCTTCCGATCCTGGTAATGGGAACTTTTTTAATATTGGTGAATTATAGTCCGTATCCTTTTCCGTATACTTTCTTATAAACTTGATGTTAATAATTTTAGAAGTACACAATACAAAGATAACTGATGTCACTTGGAAAGCTGCCACGCTAAAATGGAGCAGGTCTGACACCATCTGCCGCATGTCAGACGAACAGTGGACCAAACTTACGACCCTGTGGGTCCCTCTTAATGGCAAGCGACCAGACGGAGTTGGCGGGATGAGCTGGACTCCTTCAACAAGAACTGGTCCTTAGCAGCTTTGAACAGAGAGAAGTGGAAAGAGAGTAGGGAGGCTTTTGTCCTGCAGTGGGACATCACAGGCTAATAATAATAACATACACATATATCATCACATTTGCGTTCCTCGTATTCTGCATATTTTTCAAGAGCGTTTTGACGGCTATGTTTAGGTCCTATGTGATGGGGGTTTAGACCTAAATACCTACGAGACAAATAAGAAAGATGAGAAATTCCTAATGAAAAATCCATATCTTATGGAAATAACATAATCAGCCTATAATGTTCCCACTGCTGGGATACGGGCCTCCTCTCTGTGAGAGAGGAATAAAACGTAGTAAAAATATCTATGACGACAGACCATGGACGTCTCCTTGGTCTGTTGTCATAGGTATTTTTACTACATTTTGGAGGCCGCTGCTAGAGGCAGAATTGTCAACACTTGCCATGGAAACCAAGCATGTCATCGTTTACTCGCACTTCAATACAAATGACGTAAAACTGACGGCTTTGAAGGAGGCCCGTGACACAAGTTGTCCGCTTAGTGCTCTTTCGGCACCACGAATTGTATTATTACTGCCGTTTCTAATCACTCCTGACGCAGCGGTTCCATGCTCATAACCAACAAAAAAAATCTGGGATTTTTAAGAGTTGTGGTGGATAGCAGTGCTACTTAGGTTGCCGATACAATAAAAAAAACAAATATTTGAAAAATTGTGGTAATTGTAGTTACAAATATCTTAAGGGCTGTCAATTTCCGAAGGATTTCAATGTACTTTTTGTAATTTCCAAAGATTCTTTAGATTTTTTTATTCATTATTTTTTCTCGAGTAGTCATGAGCAGGTCCACCCTCTGGTGCCCGCTTATCGTTGAATTTTGGGACACGTTGTATACAGGGTGGAATTTTCGAAGCGTACCTGGAGGAAAAATACTCTAAATACTGAAGACAGCAAATTTTACTCTAAGGAAACCTTCCTTTATTTTAAAAAAGAAGCAAAACTGCATTTGAGGATTTTTGAAAATACGCTTGCCACACCCGGGAATCGAACCGACTATTAGCTTCATATTTTCTGACTGATCGACTTCTTGACAATAGGCGTGACGACAGTATCAAATAATCAAAAATTTAATGATGTTAGGGGAAAATACATATTAAAAGGATTTAAAACGTGATATAGTTTAATTTAAAAACTTGAGATTAATCGGATTTTCACTAAAATAAAAGATTAAAATACTGCAGTCGGCCATTTTGACTGAAACACCAATCACAGCGCATGACGTCACGCCTATGTAAACATCACTGTGGTTCACAGAGTACATTATAGATAGTATACTGACAACATTTGATGTTTACCTAGGCGTGACGTCGGATCCGACGCCATGACACTGTGAAAAAATATTAGAAAAATGGCTTCAAACTTCGTTAAACTTTAGTTTATTACCGAAATATAGGTGTTTTCGTAAATAGTAAATGTGTACGTACATTACGGAAGAGGATTTGAAAATCATTCGTCATGCCTATTCAAAAGTGCCTGTTAGTGGTTTAATTGAAATAAATGCTTTGAGTTTGAGTTTGACTAAAATCCGAAAAAATAGCATGCTATACTTTTACGGCACCAATCGATAGGGTCAATCATAAGGATCAAATGTCCCTAGCAAACAGTAAATGAGAATCATAAAATCCAAACTTATAAATTCAATGGGACAAGATTGAATACGTAAAAAATCAAATTTAACAATAATCCTATACAACTGTAAACGAGCTAAAAACTGAGGTTCACAATACAATTTTCGATATTCACCACAACGCTACTAAAAATTACTCAAAATGAATTCCTTAAAAGAATAAATTTGTGCATCCAAGAAAGTGGAGCTCATTTTGAGCAACAACTGTTTTTGTTCGAATACAATGAGTTTAGATTTCATGGTTTTTGTTTCATTTAATTTTTGAGATTTGATTCTTATGACTGACCATATCGATTGGTGCCACAAAAGTACAAGATGCTATTTTTTCGGATTTTAGCCGGTTCGATTACCGGGTGTGGCAAGCGTATTTTCAAAAATCTTTAAATGCAGTTTTATTTCTTTAAAAAAATAAAGGAATGTCTTTATTTTTTTAAAGAAATAATACTTTAAAATCCTTTGAGTAAAAATTGCTGCCTTCAGTATTTACAGTACTTTCCCTCCAGGTACGCTTCGAAAATTCCACCCTGTATATACATAGTACGTGTACATGTATCCTCTACTGTATTAATGTCAAAGGTATCCTCTTTGTTGATTCTAGTAGTCGGTGAACGACTTTGATTTTTGGTCCAAAAATATCTTCTACGGGATAGCAATTTGATAACGTTCCATTTTCAGTTCGGGAAAAACTGAGCACGAATCGAGTGCCGACCTTAGTGGAGATCAGTAAAGGTAGCCTTTTTTGTTTTTGATTGCTATTGCCGTTCTTTCACAATCGTTCCAATATTCCAGTATACAGGGTCCCATTAAAATAGATGGACAAATTTTAACACAGCGCTCGGTTCGTCTAACCAAAGATATCCAAGCAAAAAAAAACACTGATTAAAGTGATTTTATTTTGAACTAAAATAATAAATTGCCGGCGGCACATTAGTGTATTTTCGTTAGCGGATTATTTTTCTTGTAAGTATATATGCGTTTTTCCTATATATTTTTTTTTACCATCGTCCTTATTTTGGTGGTCTGAATGATTTCTAAAAGTTTGTCCATCTGTTAATGGGACCTTATATGCCGTTACTGGTATGACATTATCATTATCATCATTATTTTAGCGTACAATAAAGCATTATTCTACCTAAGTAACTATTACGCTATGATTATCTAAACTAATCCTAACTTATCCATACTAATATTAGAAATGCGAAAGGGTCTGAAAAAAAAGGCTAAAAAAAAGGCTGTCTGTCTGTTACCTCTTCATGCTTAAACCGCTAAACCGATCTAAATGATATTTGGTATAGAGATAGTTTTAGTTCCGGGCAAGGACATAGGATAGTTTTTATCCCGATATTCCTACGGGACCGAGACTTATGCGCGTGAAACCGCGGGGTATAGCTAGTAAGAGATATTTTCAATAGCTTTCGCCACCTTCAGCTACCTAATCCATAAGATACCTATCTAGAATTCAAGACCTTATCTGAAATCAAGAATATTTCCAACCCAAAACCAATTTTCCAAAATATCTAGCATCTGGAAATAAATTGTGACGTCACAGAAAACAATATAAGTAGGTAGGCAGGTACACCTCAATCCGTACCTCGGTTTCTCGTACCAAAACGTATACGTAAACCACGGCAGGTGAGGTTTTGTGTTCATTTCGAAACGCGGTCCAGTCACGGACGTAAATGTTTTTAGGAGACTCCATCTGCCTCATGTTATTTGTGACGGAAAAAGAGAGATGATAAATTGTCTTTTTTATTTATGTTTGGGGATTATGGAAATGGTTTTTTTAGGTGAGTTTCCTTGAGCGATTACCGGAATAAATAAATCACCTTTCCCGTGGGTTTTGTTTGTTTAATGTGTGATAGGGTGATATCTGAATAATCTCTAAGAATGAACGGCACACTGTGTGTTTTCATCTTGCGTAGATTGGAGTAAGCACTGCGTTGTGGTCGAGTCAAAGTCAAATTCAAAGCATTTATTTCAATTAAACCATTAACAGGCACTTTTGAATTGTCAAGAAGTCGGTCGGTCAGAAAATATGAAGCTAGTTGCCCATTCCAAAGCGTAGGTAACCTATGGAGAAGAACGGGCAAGAAACTCCATGGACACTCTTTTTAAGTGTGTTCGCAAAAGCTGCTGCGATTTAAGCTGGTTCAATTCCCAGGTTGGGCTAAGTGTTATTGGGTTTTTAGAATAGAATAGAATAAAATACTCTTTATTAAAAAAAAAAAATGTAAAATATTTTTTTTTTTTTTTGGGATATGTCAGTAGCACTCCGGATTCGTCACGGTGGATGGCAATAGGCCCGCCACCTATTACATAAGAATTAAACACAACTGTAGCTTAACCTGATCGATCAACCTGTGCGGATGTTATTATTTAGCCACGGACCCCTCCTTATAATGTGACTTAATATCAGTAAAAATTAAGAATCAAAAAGAAAAAAAATTCCTATGACAAAACAAAGATATATTTATGTAATGGAGAAAGCATTAAAATGTTGTTTTAATGAAACAGAATTTGCTTTGGATGAAATAAAATATAAAGCACTGAAAATAAAAAAAACTGGCCAAGTGCGAGTCGGACTCGCACACGAAGGGTTGCGTACCACACGGCAAAAACGCCGAAAAAAACACGTTTGTTTTACGGGAGCCCCCCTTAAATATTTATTTTATTCTGTTTTTAGTATTTGTTGTTACAGCGGCAACAGAAACACATCATCTGTGAAAATTTCAAATGTCAAGCTATCACGGTTCATGAGATACAGCCTGGTAACAGAAGGATAGACAGACAGTGGAGTCTTAGTAATAGGGTCCCGTTTTACCCTTCAGTTACGGAACCCTAAAAATCACCAACATTCATTTTACAGACATAATCGCCTAAAATATAATTTGCCGACGTTTTATTTTCAGGCGACAACAGCGACGCTCCAATAAAAAAACAATATTTTTATATTGCGAAGAAATATAAATCTTCCATTTTTTTTTAATCTTTTTTCTTCAAAACAAATGATGCTAAGTATATCCATCCAACTACTACCTACTTTTTCTTTACGCGTTTGTAGTCTTTCTCTGCGTCATGTTTGACGCAAATAAAAGTTTTTTCTTTATTTATTTCTTTCTTTCTAACTAGCGCCGCCCGGGCGCTCCTGCTTCGCACAGTTTGGTACCTAAATATCGCGATTACTTTATTATAATTACTAAAGTTCAATAAAATATTATACACAAGAGTACAGGGGCTTATGGCTAAGTGCGGATCAGGTTAACCTACGCTTGCCGCGGTTGCTTCGTGGATGGGTGACCATCTTTACATATCACTTCATCGCTTAGCGTTCTTTCTGACTTTTTTTCTTTTTGCTCCGCTCCTAAGGGCCATAGCGTGATGTTAAGTCTATAGCCTTCCTTATGAATTTGACTATCAAATGCAAAAATATTTTTTCAAATCCGACTGGTAGTTACAAAGATTTGCGCGTTCATTAAAAAATTCTTCTAACGTAGATCTCTATGGAGAAGAACGGGTAAGAAACTCCATGGACACTTTTTTAAATCAAGATATTACAAAATCCTGGGCCCGGTGCGGGTTGGTAGATGTCACATGTCTTCGAATTTTTGACTCTAGCACATGCCGGTTTCCTCACGATGTTTACCTTCACCGTTTTGAGAGCAGTGGTGATGAAATTATTTACACAAATTAAAGCGCCTGGCTGGGTTCGTACCCACGACCTCGTAAGTCGGGGCCGTTACCACTGGGCCACCACTGCTCTCAAAATCTAATCAAAAGTCATTTATTCAAATTAGGCTAAGAATCAGCACTTCCGAACGTCCAAATTACATAAGACAGTCCCCCATTACGCCCGCCGTTCACTACTTCCTATTGCTTTTGGTGGGGAGAAGAAGTGGAATAGGCTCCCCTCCTACTACGTGCCTTAAGCCCCATGTAACATATGTCTGTGTCCTGTATGACTGGGCCTGCGGACGGAGAGTAATGGGTAGCTCACCGTCCGATCAGGACCAGGCCCGTGCCGGACGGCGCGTACGTGTTCCACGCGCGCCTCAAAGAGATGTCAGCATCAAGGAAGGGGCCCTTTTAGGGCCGAAGCCTGCCGGGTCAGCGGGATTATCCGAAAGGGTTACCGCTGGCTCGGAACATAAAGGGCTAACTAAGGAAGGAACACGGGTGGGTTTTAGTCAGTAAGAGTCTGACACTCCCTTCCGCTCCGCCCAGAGCGGGAAAGGTCATTTGATGACTTCCCAACCAAAAAAAACCCCATGTAACTGGCGGAATCTGGGTGTACTATAGGTACACCTCTCCACAGCCCTTCTGACAATACAAGCGTGATGTTATGTGTGAACTCCGTTGAATTGACAACAACACTACAACAACAAGGTTGTTGTTACGAACTCAGAGGTCTCAGCAACATGGTCCCACAATTGTAACAACAAGTACATTGTTAGTTAACTCAAAGGATTCATCTAAAAATAGATGCCTTCATTAGAAGTCACGTACGTAAATCCAAAGCTAAATAAAGCCTTTCTCATAAATTGATTAATTACTTAATCCATGAACTTTGATCATCTTTATTTATACGAAAAGTTTTCTCTGTTGATGTTTGTTAATAGTTGAAAATGAAGAAAATAATGTTAAGTACTACGCCGCACTCAATTCCTAAGGGTAATTACATGCCGAAGATAGGCATCTTCACTGCGATACCTCGCGGTCACAGTTTAGCTCGCTATCTCGATGTCACACCTCCATGTAAAACACATGCATGCTAATTGATACACACACATATGCTGAAGGATACCTCACAGCGCTACATCACGGGCAGCTTAAGGCTTACCTCGATGCCTAGCATGTGCGTACGTAATTACTGTTGTAGGTTCCGGAACCAATAAAATGCGTATTTAGTACATATGATAAGAAAATTATTCTGTTAGGTTCATTCCGATGCTGATTTTACATCCAGACGTGTGTTGTCCGCTCTCCCAGCTGATCATCCATTGATTTTTCTATCCTTCTAAATATGAAATACTTTTTAGCTCTTTATCTACACCCATGCAATAAATCCTCTATAAAAGTTTCTGAAACAGTTAACTTATTGCCAACATTAAAATAACCAGTTTCACAGCACAAAATACAGATAGTACCAGAAGTCACTCTACATACAAAGTGCGCTCGAGCAACGCACACATAGACACCGCTTACGGAGACGTTATCTCGGACGGGTTGGGAGTAGTGCGAGCGCGTGTGCCATCCGCTTGAGACACGCGTCTGTGAAGTGCAAAAATGGAGCAACAAAAAATGCCTATCTAAGCTCGATTTATATAATAATGTCCTATTTTGAATCAGTATAAAGACAAGTAACTTTTTTGTAAGGTAAATTCACGCCACCAACTATTACGTAAGTTGAAAACATGTGTTGTAGATATTTTGTTGTTTTTAGTGTCATTTGATAGGTTTAGGTCTAAAACGGATAGGGCATAATAAATTGTGTAAATAGGGGAATCAGTTTTGAAGTTATTAGGGATTTTCGATAGTGAAAATTGACAAATGTAAAATTTTATATGTTTTTGTTATGTAAACTTTTAGTATTGTAATACCATGTTTATTGTTTTGTTTTAATATTGTAGAATAAGCTCAATAATAAATCAAACAACTAGATACGAGTGCCACTACCACGATAGTTTTTTGTGTATAAGCCAAAGTTGACAACCATAGCGCGTGCGAAAAGTGACGTACATACAAGTGATTGCTTTCTGTGGTCATAGTAACCATAATATCATCCAAACGAGTGTTGTACCTACTAAATTTCATTATGCAATTCCTTTACAAAAATAGAACATTGCTTTGCACACGCTTTTCACTACCACAGCACCGTAATTTAAAAAAAGCGATTCGTGTTTTAATACCACTTATTATACAATAGTTGCATAAATACCTATTATAAAATTATGCCATTAACTTATAAAATACCCGTGGAGGTTGCAGGGCAAGGCCATGTAGGCTAAAAAAATCTCTACAGTAGGTACCAAGGGAAAGTGGTCATTTTATTTTATGATAATCGAAAGGCAATATACAATTCCAAGATTAGTTGGAAAGGTAGTAAAGTAGACAATCATGGTGGATAGTAAAGCGTGAGATTAAAAAACCCTGTGACATAAAACGTGATTTTTTAAGACCTGAGGCAAAAAGCCTTAAAAAACATATAAACAGCGTAAGTAGTTTGTTCTTTGTTAGTAAGTCGTAACTCTTATCTATAGGCGTCGTAAAAAGCGTTTTAGTGCTAAGAAAAAAGAGTTCTAAATGGCAAGAATGGTTGAAATAGCAATCCAAGAGCAGCATCATTTGAAAATGTAATGTTACTGTAATGTATTTGCGTTGCTTTTACCGAAATGGATTTCTGTAGAGCGAAAATGAAATGTGGATTTAAATTAAAGCGGGCTTTTAGAGGGTACTGTTTGATTAATAGTTCGTTCATCAGTTAAATCCTAAAACACAAACTGCTTCTGATATTATCAGACTGAGACATGAAACATGACATAACATGACTGGAACATGGAAAATATCACAAAAGTAGAGCGAATATGTTACAGTCGGCACCAAAAGTCGGTAAGCAAATGGTTGTTAAATTATTTATTTATTAAAACTTTATGCACAAGTTAAAAAAATACTGTACAAGGTCGGACGGATTTTCTACCAGACAACCTTAGAGACAAAACATGTCAGGTGCCAAACGGTCGATAAATAGCTCAGAAATTACTATGAAATACAAGAAAAAATACTAATACTGATACATACATCAAATCAAAAGCAATTAATCAACACCACAGACTGTGCTGACAGTAGCGCAAACATTCTTCATAAATGGATCGTGTAATCATCGCGATCAGCTGTTTGGTCAAGTTTCACGTATACGTGGACATAAGCAGCCTATAATGTTCCCACTGCTGGGGTACAGGCCTCCTCTCCGTGACGGAGTAGGCCATAATCCACCATGCGGGCCCAGTTCAGGTTAGTTCTTGGTTTGGTTCATTGGTTCTTCTAGTATACATACCTATTTAAAAAGATATTATACGCAATTTCGCCCTTTATTGTTATAACTTTTATTCCACAGTTGTCAGTGAGTTTAATGGACAAATCACAACGTCATGAACAAGTGACAATCTGCTTACGCAGTCAACGTTACAGCAAATAAAATCGAATGGAAGTCACTTAAGCGTCATAAAGCCGAACGAAACTTCATTAATTTTTAAACAAACATACAGACGGAACATTTTGCTCGACGGCTTGGCCCGTTATTCTTTTAATTAAAAATAAATATAAAAGAAGGGGAACCCGAAAATCGGGCTCTTGAACAACCCAGCTGGGCCGAACGCCAAAATACATGTTCCTTTCAACTAAAAGGAAAAAGGCAACGCAGATTGTATCCGTTTCTGTCAACGGATATAGCGGGCGAAACTAGTATTTGATAGTTGACCAAAGAAAACATTTTGTTTGGTTTCCTGTGGTTCTTGGAAATGAAACGTGACTGTTAAGACAATGGACAGAAACGTTATCCTGAACAAACTTTTGGACCCCTTATTGTATTGTTTTTGGAACGAAGATTGGTAGAAATCATCATGTAACGTAAATGCGTTATGCGACTTTTTATTATAAATAATAGAAAGAGAGACAGATAGTTTTCATGGTTTTCGAGGGTGCTGAAGCCAATAAGTCAAAATAAAAATTCAAGATGGCGTCTGCAAAAATAAAAAATAAAATTGTAATTTTAAAATGTTCGCAGTCGCCATCTTGGATTTTCATTTTGAACTTCGTTCCATTCGAGTCACTCGACACCATGTTTTTAAAATAACTTTTCGGTATTTTCTATTGCTTACCTGGCTATAATAATTCCGGTTACTTAAGAAGTAGCGTAATGAAATACGTTTTTTTCTTTAAATGTATTTAGATGAAAATGGCTTCAATATAATGAATTTAAAGTTTCGGTTAAGTTCGAGTTAACTATTCTAGCCCATAGTATCATTCATTCAATATAGAACTTTATTTATTTATTAAATACTTTAAGCACAGAAATGTACAGAGAAGGACTTAATGCCATAGACAGTCATCCTTTGAGTGTTGCAGAGACAAACAGTGGTTGGTGCAATTACGAAAAGTTAAGCATTATATACTTATTTTAAACGTAAAAGATACACATCTACACAAACTTTGACTATGGTATATGGGCACGTAGTCTTTCTCCGTTGACTACTGGATAACGAGCTGTTCCAAACTGTTCTCGACTTTGACTACCAAATACCCCAACTGCCCCAGCTGCTTGCTTCATATTCACAGATGCCATAATATTTATTGGCCAACTGTAATAAACCCTCCAGTTTCCGCCACCACTTCTTTCGACTATCCTCATATAATATCATCTCAGAGGCCCTTTATTCGCTCGCGGCATTTTTACCTTCTACGAGCGAATCCATTAGGTGGAGTATAAAAAGCTCTTTACGTTTCCCGTAATATGAAGCGTTCTGTTTCAAGACCTTTATTTATTCGATATTTTTCACGTGAATCCTGAAAGTTACGGGATTTTTTCAAAGCTGGGATACAGGTGTTTTCTGTACAAGGAAAATGGAATGTGTGTGTGGGGGGGGGAGGGTGTGTGTGTGTGTGTTGTGTGTGAGGGGGTGTGTGTGTGTGTGGGGATGGAATGTGAATTGTTTTATGGGAGAACCACTAGGGTAGCCCGCGAAATTCAAATTTTCCTACGTTTTTTTGCAATTTGAAAGTCAGTGTCAGCTTGTAAGTACCTATGTTGAACAAAATATGATTCGCGACTGTAATAAGTATGTATTCACATAATTATAATTATTAAATTATTATCAATACAACCCTCCAAGTTCATATAATACCTACAAGTATTGAATGACTATTTCATGAAATATCAAGACATCTTAAAGAGCTTGACAGTCAAAGATAATTTTGATAGTACCGTTGTACAGCGCATACCCGTGGAAGGGTAAGGTCAGGAATTTGGACAGTTCTTCGCATTATATTGAGAGTTTTGATCACGTTTAGGTTAATTTATGAAGTACATGAGAGAATAGACATATTTTCGTGCAATTTGAGCGAATTCGCAAGAGTTTTGTTGAATTTTGTTAGTTACATTTAAAATGAAATAGACCCTTTTCTTGCTAATACTTTTTTAATCGCACAACTGTACTCTTTCACGATCCAACAACGACTCGCTTTGCACTACATTTTACCATTTTAAAACGACATTTGCTCCACCCAGAAATAACGCTCAGTAATATCATCACCGTTATTTCCAAGTGTTGCCAAAGTAAAATAATAAATTTAGTTGCCATAGCGGAAATACATTTTAAAAGTTTGTTACAATATTAATAATTTGTACTTTGATAGTGTTGCCACAGTGGATATTATAATGCGGTATTAAAATAATGCTTGTTTTTTAAAATTAAATCAATGAAATCACGACAACTCGGCCATCCGACGGCGTGCTAACTCCGAAGCACGCGCTAATCACGACCACTGAGGCAATATATCAAATAGCAACAATATTGGAAATTTATTTTGATATGCTGGTTTACTGGGAAGCTAAATAATTTAACTAACCATCTGTATGTGCCTGCGCAACGTTTCTATTAGAATTATCATTGATCCCATTAAGTAACACAACCTACTGCCATTCGGCCATCAATTTCACACCTACTGTGCAATGCTAACTTATCATAAAAATAGTCCAAAAGTTTCATCCATACAGGACTTTCATTTAAGCATCTCTAAAAGTTTTCTGAAATTTTCATCAATACCATTTATTTCCACGAGTAATTGAGCGTTAGCAAAGTTTCATACCGCTTTTTGGCCAATCCAAAAACTTTTTAAAGGGCATAGTGTTTTATTTGTTTTCATTCCAATCAAACATTGGCGTATTAACTATCTTAGCTATCGCTCAATATCTTGGAATCTACTATCAGGGTCAAAATCTGGGACTCATTGCAGCATATCTACATGGCTTATTAACAGCACACAAATGGCGTACTAACATGGCACACCTACATGGTTGCATAAGATCACATTAGCGCCTACGTTAAACTCAGAACTACAGTTTTGAACTACAGCTCACTTACATGGCTGCGCAAGATCACATAAGTACCTACGTTAAGCTTTGAACTGCAGCTCACCTACATAGCTGCGCAAGATCACAGAAGTACCTACGTTAAACTTTGAAGGGCAGCTCACCTACATGGCTGCATAAGATCACATAGGTACCTACGTTAAACTTTGAAGTGCAGCTGACCTACATGGTTGCATAAGATCATATAAGTACCTTCGTTAAACTTTGAACCGCAGCTCACCTACATGGCTGCATAAGATCACATAAGTACCTACGTTAAACTTTGAACTGCAGCTCACCTGCATGGCTGCATAAGATCACATAAGTACCTACGTTAAACTTTGAACTGCAGCTCACCTACATGGCTGCATAAGATCACATAAGTACCTACGTTAAACTTTGAACTGCAGCTCATCTACATGGTTGCATAAGATCACATAAGTACCTACGTTAAACTTTGAACTGCAGCTCACCTACATGGCTGCATAAGATCACATAAGTACCTACGTTAAACTTTGAACTGCAGCTCACCTACATGGCTGCATAAGATCACATAAGTACCTACGTTAAACTTTGAACTGCAGCTCATCTACATGGTTGCATAAGATCACATAAGTACCTTCGTTAAACTTTGAACTGCAGCTCACCTACATGGCTGCGCAAGATCACACAAGTACCTACGTTAAACTTTGAACTGCAGCTCACCTACATGGCTGCATAAGATCACATAAGTACCGACGTTGAACTCCGAACTACCGGCTCACTCACATGGTTGGAACAAACTATACGCACGCATACATCACCCATGATTGAACTAGAGTGTAAGCCGCATAGAACTCTAAACTATTCTCCTATATCATTATCTTTATTTTTAAAATCTGAACTACAGCTCGCTTATGTGGCTGCTATAAACTATACGCATACATCTCCATAAAGCTCACTTGCATGGCTGAACTAGAGTGTAAGCCGCATAGAACTCTAAACTATACTCGAACATCTTTATTTTTAAATCTGAACTATAGCTAGCCTACATGGCTGTAATAAGCTATACGCATACATCTCCATAAAGCTCACTTACATGGCTGAAATAGAGTGTAAGCCGCATAGAATTCTAAACTATACTCGTACATCTTCATTTTTAAATCTGAACTATAGCTGCCCTACATGGCTGCAATAAACTATACGCATACATCTCCATAAAGCTCACTCACATGGCTGAAATAGAGTGTAAGCCGCATAGAACTGTAAACTATACTCTTACATCTTCGTCTTTAAATCTGAACTACAGCTGGCCTACATGGCTGCAATAAACTATACGCATACATCCCCATAAAGCTCAATAACATGGCTAAACTAGAGTGTAAGCCGCATAGAAATCTAAACTATACTCGTACATCTCTGAACAGCTCACCTCGTGGCTGGACCCGAGTGCACGCCGCATAGATAAAGGTCAAAGTCACTATACTCGTACATCTCTGCTCGTACATCTCTGAACAGCTCATCCTCGTGGCTGGACCCGAGTGCACGCCGCATAGAGGTCTAAACTATACTCGTACATCTCTGAACAGCTCACCTCGTGGCTGGACCCGAGTGCACGCCGCATAGATAAAGGTCAAAGTCACTATACTCGTACATCTCTGAACAGCTCACCCTCGTGGCTGGACCCGAGTGCACGCCGCATAGAGGTCTAAACTATACTCGTACATCTCTGAACAGCTCACCTCGTGGCTGGACCCGAGTGCACGCCGCATAGAGGTCTAAACTATACTCGTACATCTCTGAACAGCTCACCTCGTGGCTGGACCCGAGTGCACGCCGCATAGATAAAGGTCAAAGTCACTATACTCGTACATCTCTGAACAGCTCACCTCGTGGCTGGACCCGAGTGCACGCCGCATAGAGGTCTTAACTATACTCGTACATCTCTGAACAGCTCACCTCGTGGCTGGACCCGAGTGCACGCCGCATAGATAAACGTCAAAGTCACTATACTCGTACATCTCTGAACAGCTCACCCTCGTGGCTGGACCCGAGTGCACGCCGCATAGAGGTCTAAACTATACTCGTACATCTCTGAACAGCTCACCTCGTGGCTGGACCCGAGTGCACGCCGCATAGAGGTCTAAACTATACTCGTACATCTCTGAACAGCTCACCTCGTGGCTGGACCCGAGTGCACGCCGCATAGATAGAGGTTAAAGTCAAAGGCCAAAGTCGGAGGTCTAAACTATACATTTTACTATACATATGCATGCTCATACAGTCATTAGACATTACCGCAACCAACATGATCAAACTTTTAGCTTAGCTATCAAACTATATACCTGCTCAGAAAATCCAATGAACGGTACAGACCTCTAAAATATCATTGTTCAGAGTGAATCTTGTAGCGAAATTCCCAACATTTACTTCAAGTTGTCCAATGCAATGATAACTCTATCGAGGAGTTGCCCTGACCAAGAGTAACACGTGCACTGGCTCAACTATTGACTTATTGTTTATAATTAGTCCAAGGCCATGATAACCCTATCGAGGAGTTGCCTCGACCAAAGGTACCATGTGCATCGGCCCAACCATTTACTTATATAATTATGCCAACACAGCTACAACCCTATCGAGGAGTTGCCTCGACCAAAGGCAGCACGTGCGTCGGCCTAACTATTTACTTATTATATTATTATAATTAGTCCAACGCAACGATAACCCTATCGAGGAGTTGCCTCGACCAAAGGTAGCACGTGCATCGGCCCAATTACTATTAACTATGATTTAAATATTAACCGTCAGGGAAATACGCCACAATGATTGCTACCGAATCAAAAACTACGTAACAACCACACTTACCGCTCACTGAACTTATCTGGGACTAAAACAATGAAGTAAGGTAAAGAATTCATAAGACTACTTACGATTTTGCCGAGACATGGCTCGTGGTCATAGCACTTCTGAATTAAAATGAAATAGACCCTTTTCTTGCTAATACTTTTTTAATCGCACAACTGTACTCTTTCACGATCCAACAACGACTCGCTTTGCACTACATTTTACCATTTTAAAACGACATTTGCCCCACCCAGAAATAACGCTCAGTAATATCATCACCGTTATTTCCAAGTGTTGCCAAAGTAAAATAATAAATTTAGTTGCCATAGCGGAAATACATTTTAAAAGTTTGTTACAATATTAATAATTTGTACTTTGATAGTGTTGCCACAGTGGATATTATAATGCGGTATTAAAATAATGCTTGTTTTTTAAAATTAAATCAATGAAATCACGACACATTTAAATATTAATATTCTGCGTTGTTTGGTTTTATATTTTAGGTTAAGTTTTTATAGCATTAAAAGAAAAAAAAAGTATTGTATTTTAAAGTTTAGATTTTGATGTACATACCTATTGTATAAAGTGCTTTGTATTTTTAAAGTTTAGTTTTTTAAGTATTAGCTGTAAGTTCATTTTTCATTTTTTTTGTGTGCAAACCACTATTGTATTGGGGTCATCCTGTAAAGATAGTGTGTGTAAGTTTAATAATAAATAAATAATAAATTTATACGCCGTGACAATGCTGAGTCTACCATATACTTCCTTAAATACAAGTCAAACCATAACATCAGCCCTTGATTACTTAATCTATATTTCTTGAATACTCTCTGTGTGAGTTAAAACACAAATCGATGTATCTACTTAAACATTAAAAAAAATAGAATTCTTAAAAAGCTTGTTACCGTATTTATTCACTGTATTCTTGTTAAAATCTATTTCAGATTAAGGCTGAAAGTAGACTACTTCCAGAAGATTTACAAAAACGTTAAGTTTATTATTTTTTGTGTATCTACTCATATGTGTACTTTGTTAACAAACTAACAAAAAAAAAAAAAAAAAAAAATTGGCTATAAACTTAACTAGGTACTTCAGATCCCTGGAGAAATCTATGGACTGTTTGAATTGAAAATAAATATAAACAGTTACGTAGGAACCCTGTATTTAATCGAGGAAAACTAAAGCTAACATCCATATTTGCTATTAACATTTCTGCTACTAAATAGGGATGGGTTGCTGTAAGGTTTTGTACTTATCCGCCATGTAAACTAAAACCGAATATTTATTTATTTATATAAATAGTATTTAAATATTAAATATTTATATATTTTTTTTATTAATTTTTATATTTTGATATTTTTTTTTTTTTTTGTTTGTGTACCTTAATAAAGAATTATTAAGGTACACCAACAGCTTTTATGTATAATATATCTTAAGTACTATAGATAACAATAGCCTCGGTCTTACACAGTCGCCAATTACAGGTTTACCAGCAATATCAGAAATAAGTTATCACTGATCACATCACACATAATAATAACAAAATCATCATTTATCATCTCGAGAAGTTCCTCAAGAAAGAGTCCTGGCCGAAGGGTGTTGTGTACCGCCGCCGCCGGTTTTGTGGCCGACTATATGACACCAGTCAGCGAAACACGACGCAGACACTTCGTGTTCGTTTTTAGGGTTCCGTACCCAAAGGGTAAAAACGGAACCCTATTACTAAGACTTCGCTGTCTGGCCGTCTGTCCGTCTGGCCGTCTGTCCGTCTGTCCGTCTGTCCGTCTGTCCGTCTGTCCGTCTGTCTGTCACCAGGCTGTATCTCAAGAACCGCGATAGCTAGACAGTTGAAATTTTCACAAATTATGTATTTCTGTTGCCGCTATAACGACAAATACTAAAAACAAAATAAATGAAATATTTAAGGGGGCTCCCATACAACAAACGCGATTTTTTTGCCCTTTTTTGCTTTGCATATCAAAAATGGCAACAAGTAGGCACTTGAAATATTCACAAAATACTCAGTTGTATTTTAACTTTAATAATAAATAATAAAATTAAAATAAAATAAATATTTAAGGGGGGCTCCCATACAACAAACATGTTTTTTTTCGGCGTTTTTGCCTTGTGGTACGGAACCCTTCGTGTACGAGTCCGACTCGCACTTGGCCAGTTTTTTAGTGTACTTAATTATAATGTTGTATGTATTTATAGTATTTTTAGGTTATTAATATTGTATAGGTATGTTTTATATGGGCCTTGATGCCCGAAATAAATAGATAAATAATAAATAAATAAACAAAAGGCTAGAATTTAAAAAAAATATAGCTAAACATTTCTTAAACTTTTGATTAATAATATTTTGGAACTTACATAGAAACAAGACTCTTAGATGTGTCCTTATCTTTAATCATTTAAGTTATGATTTCGGGAAGTAGATTGTATATTATGAGTTTTTTTTTTGAGGAGGGGCTTATAGCTAAGTGATAACAGCCGCACGGGTGGAACGATCAGGTTAAGCTCCGCTTGCCGCGGTTGTTCCGTGGATGAGTGACCATCTTCACATACCAAGACCCCTCCGTGCCTCGGAAAGCACGTTAAGCCGTTGGTCCTGGCTGTCATTCGTGGAACTTTGACAGTCGTTACTGGTCGTCAGTAGCCCGAAAGTCTGACATCCAGTCTTACGAAGGGGTATCGTATTACTCAGTAATTGGGTTGTTGAGAACAGATAGGCCGACTGCCTATCTGTTCTCCATGTCGTCGTCGTTGTCGTTTCAGCTGATAGACGTCCACTGCTGGACATAGGCCTCCCCCAATTTTGGGAGGGTTTGCCATAATCGCCACGCTTGGCAGGCGGGTTGGCGATCGCAGTATGGTATGATGGTGGAATACATAGAGGACGCTGCTGCCCATTCTCCGGTACGATCCTTAGTCGCCTTTTACGACACCCACGGGAAGTAAGGGGTGGTGGTATTCTTTAAGTCCGGCACCACACAGACCCGTTCTCCATGTAAATTGATGGTATTCAGCTGCATCCGGTTAGACTGGAAACCATCCCCAACATAGTTGGGAAAAGGCTAGGTACCTAGGTGAAGATTATGAGTTTTTTTAATTTCCATAATGGGCGGCATCTTAATTTATAGACATGACGTGTCACTTTCTTTTATCAGTCTGAAACGAGTACTTTTTAGAGAGCTTGAACTACTTTTTTCATTGCCTATTGCAATACTAAAAGCATAACGCCAAATCCATACTAATATTATAAATTCGAAAGTAAGTCTGTCTGTCCTTTTCACGCCTAAACTACTAAACGGATTTCGATAAAATTTGGCAGAGAGATAGATTGCATCCCGGGAAAGGATATAAGATAGTTTTTATCGACATACCTCGCGGGCGAAGCCGCGGGCGGAACCTTAGAAGTAAGTACCAAAAACTAATATCCGCGGATCCCACACTATCCCATCCCTACGCCATAGTTAACCAGGAGCCCAGAACATTTGGCATGCTGTTGATCGAGCAGGCACGTCGGCACGTTCGGCTCGAGGCTTATTGACTTGCGGAATTTTTATCTACGTAATACACCGACAAATTGTTTAGCTTCCATTACAAGCTGTAAACATTCGCTACGCGTCTCACGGAAAATCGTGAGTATTCGAATGTTTTTTTGTGGGTTATTAATGTAGGTCATTTGTGAGCTTTAAGGGCAGGTAATATTTATGTAGGTTTAATACTTGATTTTAAGAAAATTGCCTGCTATTTCGTAAAACACACTAGCATTGACTTTCATTTTGACATTTCAGCAGTCATTGCGTTCATTGCGTTATTTACGTGATTGAGAAGGCAAATTTTTCGGACAGATGAAGCAATGGATTAGCAATATCTTTCTAAATGATTTAGATTGTTACTACGCAATTAGGTAGAATCAAAAATTCGAAGACATGTGACATTTACCAACCCGCGCTGGGCCCGCGTGGTGGATTACGGCCCGTTCCCTCTCACAGAGAGGAGGCCTCTGTCCCAGCAGTGGGAACAGTAGGTATAGGCTGATTATGTAATTAGAATAGAATACTCTTTATTATGTACACCATATAAATTACAGACATATAAATAGAGAAACTGTACAAAGGGTGACACAATGGGCGGTCTTATCGCTAAAAGCTATAGAGGTATGAGGAACAGGGTGTAAAGCTCACTCATACTCTATAGAAAAGGGAGGATCCTCCGACCAGACGGGTGTTGTGTCTGGCGGGCAACTGCCCAATGATTCATGTCGGGCCGTTGTATCTATGCTAGTTGCGCGGTAAACTCTGCTTGCGCGATGCAGGATTTGCGTGACGTCAGTATGACGCGTTGTTCGCATGTGGCGTTGTAGATACCGCTACATCACTCCCCCCCGGAGACCGGAGGTCGATAGTGGGCTGAGTCTTGTATATTGCGATGCTTGCCAGGCCAGCTGAGGTTCCAGTGAGTCGGAACCGGTTGCCGCATAGTTCACGGTGAGTCGGGACTGTCTGCGAAGATGTCCCCAGTGAGTCGGGGGGCGCTGCATTATGTTCCAGTGCGTCGGAAGTGGTACAGCGCCGGGTTGAGGCTGACTGCTGGCGTCGACCAGGAGAGGGTTTCTATGGCTCTGCTTGAGGACCGGCCGAAAGTGCAGTATGCTGTGCTGAGGTTGCTGATGAGGCTGAGGGTGATGACCAGGTATGCGCGGTCGCTGCATGCTGGTGGTCAGGATACCCGTTGAAGCCGTGGATGCTAGCTGGCTGTGTGACTCGCCGCTCTAAAGCTTGCGGGAGTGATGATGACGTCACGCTGGAGTAGGTGCACGAAGGTTGCGCTGACGTTCATGTTCGGGGTCACCAGTATAGAGGTATGAGGAACAGGGTGTAAAGCTCACTCATACTCTATAGAAAAGGGAGGATCCTCCGACCAGACGGGTGTTGTGTCTGGCGGGCAACTGCCCAATGATTCATGTCGGGCCGTTGTATCTATGCTAGTTGCGCGGTAAACTCTGCTTGCGCGATGCAGGATTTGCGTGACGTCAGTATGACGCGTTGTTCGCATGTGGCGTTGTAGATACCGCTACAAAGCGATCTTTTAAAGACAACCTTTGGATGGATTAAAAAGGGGAAGGACAGACAAATACTGCAGGTGGTCTGTGGGGTACCATTTACATACATAAAGTATATTATACTAATCTAAATAAATATATACATATAATAATTAACATGAAACAGAAACAAAGAAAATATAATGATGATGTTTAAGGAGAGAGGAAGTGCTTTTTAACCATAATTTTAAAAGTGGACAAAGTTTGAGCACGTCTTACCGACACGGGCAAGTCATTCAATAACCGTACTGCTTGAACTGTAAAAGATTTGACATAGAAACTGGTGGAATGCATGCATCTCTAGTCTCAGGTTTTCCGATCTATTATGTGTTCCTAAGTGTGGTCTAACTTTATCTCTTTCACACCCTCCGACATTTAATTCCACTCTCTTTAGACATTGAAGTGATTGGAGTATGTATGTATTTCTCTGTATTATCTGTCTTACGATGACGAAGACAAAAAGCAAAATGAATGGGAATGTTTCACGTCGGAGGAATGATTAGATATTTTTGTAGTGGCAAGATGGTTCGCAAGAATGGCTGAAATAATCAGTACGTTTATTTAAAATTGCCACAAACAAGACAGCTGTTGGAAATCTTCGTAGTTTGTAGTTTTAATTGTATTTCATTACTAATTATTATAGTCAGCGTTTTCATTTATGTAGTATGAGTTGATGTAAGTGTATGTGTTAAGCATTGTGGAAGGGCTCGATACAAAAAAAAAAAAAAAAAACAGTGGCATTCCGGGAGAGCCGACAAAAGTGAAAACAAAACACAAACCAATCACTCACTGACATATCGGATAGGTATACATTAAAACCGAGTACATCCCGAGGACAGCCGGACACAACCGAAGCGGGTATTTTTTTAATCGTCTTATAAACAAAACACGCGTGGAACTTCAATGTTTTTTTCCCATTTCAAAAAATGCCCAAGTTTTCACTTCAATAATAAAAGCCGCACAGGTCGTCGGTTCGTGGACGCGCGACCATTCATTACATACTGAGACCCCTTCGTGCTTCGGAAAGCACGTTAAGCCGTCGGTCCCGACTCATTCGTAGATCGAAAAGTCTGACAACCAGTCTCTTGGGGCGTCGTGCCAGTAACTGGGTTGTGGAGGTAAGATAGGCAGTCGCTCTATGTGAAACACTGGTATTCAGCTGCATCCAGTTAGACTGGAAGCAGGGCTGGTTAGTAGGGAAAAGGCTTAGGCATATTGATGTGTGAAACATTGTGAGTCACTCCATTCACTTTGCCACTTCCAATTTCCCTAAACTTAGGGTCAGATCACACCGCGACGCGACGCAGCGCGCAGTTTAATACAATTATAGACCTTATCGACTACATAAAAAGGTACACAATTCAGTGTAGACTCTAAATTGCGGTGTGATCTGACCCTAAGGCTTTTCAGGTAAGCGACTTGGAACTAAAGCCACTGGACCCAATTTATGGATAGCAATCTATTCCAGACGCTCCTTCACATGTTCGATGGGATTAATTAAACTGCATAGGGGCATAGAAACCTGTTATAACTTCCTTTGACACCTTATCTATAAAAGCAAAGGCCTTTGGCGTGCGATAGGATCAGATAGGAGGAGGTTTGTCAGGGCAATTGTAGCCCAGTGGTTCTCGTAACGGCCGCGACTTACGAGTTGTGGGTCGTAAATTCGAACCCAGACAAACGGTTTACTTTGTGTAAATTATTTCATCATCACTGCTCTCAAAACGATAAGGAAAACATCGTGAGGAAACCGGCATGTCCTAGAACCAAAAATTCGAAGACATGTGACATCTACCAACCCGCACTGAGCCCGCGTGGTGGATTACAACCCGCTCCCTCTCACTAGAGGAGGCTTATGTCCCAGTTAGTCCAACATTATAGGCTGATTATATATATTATGTTTGTAGGTATGTAGCAAACCAGATCTGAACATGTACTCCCAAATGATCACCATGTACATGTACATGATTCTGGACGCCTCTGTGTTAAAAATGTTCGTCGGTTACATATTGAAAAATTCGTACGTCCTCGTTGTGACCATTGTTTTTTTTTTTTTAATTTCAACACCGGGGGTCCAGGATCATGTTCTGAATCCTTGGTAACTGATTGTAGCCTTTATGTTAATCTAGGGTGTCAGCTACCTCCATACCAAATTTTATCAAAATTCGTCCAGCCGTTTGAGCGTGTAGAAGTAACAAACATATAAACACACATATACACACTCACAAACTTTCGCCTTTATTGTCGCAATAGATACTCGTTATTTACTGAGCGAACATCATCAAAAAACAAAAGACAATCGCTGTTTCGAAGAATATCGCCCATGAACCATGATCGGTTATAGATTATTTTTTAGAGTTCTGTACCTTAAGGGTAAAAACGGGACCCTATTACTAAAACTCCACTGTCCGTCTGTCTGTCTGTCACTAGGCTGTATCTCATGAACCTTAATAGCTAGACAGTTGAAATTTTATGTACGTTTGCCCCGCACGGCCCCCCAGAATTTGCGATTTAGGTGTGCACCAATGCAATGTACTCGCCTCTAGGAGTATATGTACCGGTTTCTTTTTCAATGTACCTCTGTACTTTTGAAGAAATATGCAAAAAAAGGGGGCCGTGCCAGCCAAACGTTTTCAGCACGGCCCCCGTGTAACTTGAAAAATATATAGCGTATTAAAAAGTTTCATAAACTCAAGGAATGTACTTTATTAACACGTTCTATGTACCGTAACAGATATTGTGAATTCGTAATAACAAATAATATATAGATGTGGATAGGGGGCCGTGCTGAAAAAAAAAGAAATAAGAAAATATCTAAAAAAGACAAAACAACCTTAGCCAAAAACTATTAAAAAGTAATTCATGTTTGGCAAGTAACATATGTACCGCATTGGTTTCTCATACAACTTGCTAAATTAAAAAAATAAACGAATTTTAGTTTATTCAGCACGGCCCTCTATAGTTGCCTATATCTTTTTAAATATGACATGTTTGTTTACAAAATTCGACTTCCTGAATTATGTGTAGGAGTACATTCGTTCCAAATAAATTGCGATTATGGTGTATTAGTACTCTAAAAGATAAATTGGATCAAAAATATCCTAACATACAACTGATGGGGTGACCATGGTTCCATAAATTAGGTACATATATTCTATACCTATATATATATTAATGAAATTATGTGACTACATTGAAATAAACATTCTTTTTTTACAATTTGTTTCTTTTCTTCTTCAAAATTAATATTAGCGATGACATCTTTTAGGGGAATTAAATCAGTTAAAACTTGTTGTGTGCGGTCGCTATTAGTTCACTGACGCTACCGTGATTTTTGAAGTGGCGCTGGTGTCGCGGTTACTTCATGTTGCGCAGTTGCGCTCGAGTGTTTATTGATCAGTCACATCTTTACGCGCACAATAAACAGCAGTAAATGTAAAGATTGCTCCGATAATTTCAGTATTCACGTGTTTTCTGCGTGTGGTTGTGCAGTGAGTTCTATTTCAAGCACGAAAACGGATTGTTAATAAACATGTAAGTTTAACCATATAGTTCGGGAGCGCCCCCGAATGGACCCGTCCCGAACACACGAACCTCCGCCGGCTCGGTACTGGGTCTCATTGGACCCAGGAATTACGACATACGACACACTACATTGATTATGCAAATATTTATATTTGTTATGCTACCCATCCAATCTTATGAATGTGCCTTAATTAAGAGAGTTAGATAAAAAAGCCATATGTTAACGCCATTAAATATTTCATATTTAGCGCGCAAGCTTATTAATTTACCTTTATTAAATTCAAGTCTGTAAATGCGATAACCACCATTTTGTTGACAGTGGTGGTCGAGGCTAAAAAAACATAAAAATTGGGGATTTCGAACATTTAAACTCCACTACAGGGGCAGTGAATAATACGTCATTTCATTATTTGATGAATTCATCCATTATTCAAGTTAAACAAATAGTGGTAATTAAGTTTTTTGATATGTTATGTCGAAGTTTCGCGCCAATCGTGCGTGTTTCCATTTTTCTTTTCACAAATGTCACGCATACACATGTAGGTAAGATTTAAAATGTGAAAATTATTATTGAAAATATTATAAACAACACGAAAATGCTCAAATGTTAACGTAATATTGAAACACAGGTCCAATAACACGTATTATTCACTACCACTACTCAATTTATGTTCAAAATCGCCGTCCATTATTGTTTTTTTTTTATAGTAAAGGTGTGCGAAAGCGATTATGCTAAACGACTTTTTTTTTATTTCGATTAATTGAATGGTTAAAAAAGCTTCTGCATAAATTGAGTAAAAAAAAAAAAAAAAAAAAAAAAAAAAAAAACGACGGACATTAAAACTGCACTAGTAATGTACTACGCTTATGCCTATGCATGGCTGAAATACGGAGTTATTATATGGGGCAATAGTACTGACATACCTACGCTGTTTACCCTACAAAAAAAATTAATTAGAATCTTGGTAAATATTGAAGATACCGACAGCTGTAAACCCCACTTTCAAGAACTAAAGATCTTACCCCTACCCTGTCTCTATATATTTGAAGTTTGTAAGTTCGTGCGTAAGTATCCAGATTTCTTTACAAAAAGAGAAGATATACAAACAAAAATTATGCTTAGACATAAAAATAGACTAAACTTACCACCATCTAGACTAAAAATGCATTCCAATAGTACCCTTGTCATGTCCATAAAAATCTACAATAAGTTACCCGAAATTATAAAGAATTTAGACAAAAATAACATCTTCATCAATAAATTGAAACTTTTTCTTCTACACAAATGTTACTATAGCATAAATGAATACCTAAATGATAAGTTATAAATAGCTCTATAGCTATTATAGTCAAATAAAAACATACAGTATATATTTAATAATTAATAATAAAAAATAATTATTTAATAAAAAATAATAATAATTACAAATAAATAAATAATAATAGTTAAAAATAATAATGATAATTACAAATAACTTTATAAATATAATGTAAATATAATAAATACAACAATATAAAAATAATGTATATAAATATAAATATAATATAAGAATATGTTTATAAATATAATGTATATATATAATAAATAAAACAATAATTAAAATTCATAAATTAACTTCTGTACAACAACAGTAACTGTTGCTATCGTAATAGATTATATTATTATTTAGTTACTCTAAAATAAGTAATAAGTAAAACAAGCAGTGCCTTCATTCTCTCTTCTACCTACATTTATCTATGCTGTGCCCGACAGGGTCCATAATTGTGACTAATATTTATTTTCCATACCACCTATGTATACATTATGGTACGCAATAAAGAATTGAGAATTGAGAAACCTTTAATAAAATAAACGTTTATTTTATTAAAGATTTACTCAATTTATGCAGAAGTTTTTTTATCCATTCTCACGTGGAAACATGGTCACCCCATCAGTTGTATGTTAGGATATTTTTGATCCAATTTAACTTTTAGAGTACTAATACACCATAATCGCAATTTATTTGGAACGAATGTACTCCTATACATAATTCAGGAAGTCGAATTTTGTAAACAAACATGTCATATTTAAAAAGATATAGGCAACTATAGAGGGCCGTGCTGAATAAACTAAAATTCGTTTATTTTTTTAATTTAGCAAGTTGTATGAGAAACCAATGCGGTACATATGTTACTTGCCAAACATGAATTACTTTTTAATAGTTTTTGGCTAAGGTTGTTTTGTCTTTTTTAGATATTTTCTTATTTCTTTTTTTTTCAGCACGGCCCCCTATCCACATCTATATATTATTTGTTATTACGAATTCACAATATCTGTTACGGTACATAGAACGTGTTAATAAAGTACATTCCTTGAGTTTATGAAACTTTTTAATACGCTATATATTTTTCAAGTTACACGGGGGCCGTGCTGAAAACGTTTGGCTGGCACGGCCCCCTTTTTTTGCATATTTCTTCAAAAGTACAGAGGTACATTGAAAAAGAAACCGGTACATATACTCCTAGAGGCGAGTACATTGCATTGGTGCACACCTAAATCGCAAATTCTGGGGGGCCGTGCGGGGCAAACGTACATGAAATTTTCACAGATGATGTATTTCTTCTATAACAACAAATACTAAAAACAGAATAAAATAAATATTTAAGGACGGCTCCCATACAACAAACGTGTTTTTTTCGGCGTTTCTGCCTTGTGGTACGGCACCCTTCGTGTTCGATTCCGAATCGCACTTGGCCAGTTTTTATTAGGTCCCAAGGCCATGCTTCCAAAAACCCTTGTTTGTCTGTTATTGGGTTTCGATAAAACCGGGACGAAGGTAGTTAGCTACGTAAGCTAGTATTATTGAGTCAGACAAATCAGAGGCAAAATACTCGGCGACATTTTTTTCGGTACCTATTTTTCCATTTACTTGTCAAAATCTACTTAAGCATTACTTAAGATGATTGATTCCTTCAATATAGCCCGCATTTTTTTACGTTTTTGCAAAGACATTTTATATTTAGCGGACTGTCGCCTTAATTAATCTCACCTTAGAAATCCTAAAGTAGAGATTCACAATTACTCAACTTCAGATTCTCAATTCAGAAACCCGGCATAATAATAATAATAATAAATGGTAATATCTCATTATATTGGGATCGATCCATCATCACTGACAGGACTATTGTTGCCAATAAGCCTGATATAGTGGTGGTGGATCGATCAGAGCGGCGCGCAATGATTGTTGACATAACCGTCCCGCATGATGAGAACCTCGTGAAAGCCGAGAAAGATAAACAAATCAAGTATCTTGACTTGGCTCGCGAGGTTGTCGACATGTGGGATGTGGACTCAGCGATCATTGTGCCGATAGTCGTGACAGCCAATGGGCTAATAGCCAAGAGCCTCGACCAACACCTGAGGAGGCTCTCCTTGGGCAGCTGGATCAAGGGCTTGATCCAGAGAGCGGTACTTCTGGACACGGCCCGCATTGTTAGGAGGTTTCTTTCTCTGGAGCCCTGACCGCCGGTAGCTTGGACCCTGTTCCCGATACCGGTGGGCTACTATTTTTTATATTTTTAAATGTTTTTATGTTTTTATATTCTAATATTTAAAAATATAATTTATATGTACATACGATGAAATAAAGGAGATAATAATAATAATAATAAACTTTTATTTGCAGACCTTGCAGTCCATAATGTTAGTATTTACATAAAATTACTTAATTAACTATTGTTAGTAACACATACAATCACAAAGAAAATATAAATAAGAAAGAAAACATATAAATAAACTACCTATCGCCGACCTGTGTGTGCAGTCTCACCCACCGGCCAAGCACTGGGCAGTCCCACCGGTCACTCAATGCCCTCAACATACTATGGAAGCTGACGCGTGTTCTGTGACGAAGAGAAGCGCATCGCTTTCGAATGATGGCATAAAAATCATCCACCCTCACATCGGCAAACATACCTTACACTAGCGCTACAAAGCCGTGGCAGCCCTGCCTCCTATGTATACTCCTGTGTATGCTTGACCCAGAGGCTGCAGGTGTAAAAAGTCTCACAATAGGCTCTAAATAGCGTCATTTTAACCTCAAAAGTACACCGTGCAAACCTGCGGGCCAGCATATTACTTCGAACAGACAGCGCCCTGCGCTCCCTTTCTATGTCTAGGTCGTCACATAGGTCCTCGGTGACCCAATGGCCCAGGTGCTTAAATTTTGAGGCTCGCTTCAAGGGCATACTTGCTAATGAGATGCACGGCACATTCGAGTCTCTCCTGGCGTCAATTTTAAAAACAAGAAACTCACTCTTAGCGACATTATACCTAATCCCTTGAGCCACCGCGTAGTCCTCACAGACCTTCAACAAACGTCTTAAAGCACTGATCGATGGGCTCAGCAGGACCATATCGTCCGCATAGCTGATGTTGTTCATAGCAACACCATCAACATGACAGCCGATGCCAGTACTGCTGAGCTCAACAAGCAGCTGGTTTATATACAAATTGAAGAGGCGCGAGGATGAGATTTCCCCCTGCCTCACCCCACACTCCAATGTATATTCTTCAGACAGAGTCCCTGCCCACCTAACAATGTTTATTTGGTTTTCATATCAAAATCTTAGTAAAGAGGTAACCTCAGTTTCTACTTCCTTCTCATTCCAAAGCTTAGCCCACAGAAGGTCATAAGACGCGAGGTCGAAAGCCTTGGACAAGTCTAAGAAGCATTCATTAACAGGTGTTTTCCTATCCGTATAGTACCGGACTGTCCGCTTAAGACACATGATGCCACTTTCTGTCGATAACCCAGGCCTGAAACCAAATTGTGCTTCGTGCAGACTAATCCTAGGGACCATATATGCATCCAGCAGACTGTCCAGCATCTTAGCTGTGACCGTGGCAATGGATATGGGACTATAGTTGGTGGGATCTGCAGCATCACCGGTTTTATTTTTTATTATAGATACGACTATGGTTCTCATAAGTGCACTAGGTAGATAAGAATGACTTATGCACAGTCTAAGTGTGCGTCCACACTTTAAGCCTAGCGCGGTTGCAATGACGGGCGCGAAATAGGTGTGCAGTGACTAAGGCGGGAACCTAGCGCGACGGGCCTGAGCGAGTTAGCGCGCGTATTTTTCCAACGTTCCTATCCGCGCGTTATGGCTACACTACGGGCCTAGTCAACAAGCGACCTAATGCGCGGGTAGCGGGGATATCAAATCAGTTCGGGCTTGTCGCTCGGCGTTAGGGCGTTTGCATTAAAATGTTTGTATCATTTTTGATGAGTTTAGGTGACATTTTACTTAGGATGTAGTCAAATGTTGACACGGACATTCGAGTGTACTTAAAAAAATTTCTAGGGTATAATTTCAATTCTTCGTATAAATAAGTTAAAATATTCACCACTTCTTTCTCTGTTTTTATTTATTTCGTGCACACCATCTCGAGTGCTCAACACCTCCCATCTCAGGATCGGACTGTCTAGTATCCTCGTCCATGGTCTGTTACCCCTGAATCACGTCCAAACGCTACAACAGCTCGCGCGTCAATGTGGCCACCGTACCGCACCGCTTGTCGCGCCCGCCACAGGCTCCAGCCACCGCGCATTCACTGTGGACGCACACTAAAAAACATCGCCAATACTCTCGACAAGCGTAAACCTGCATACCTAAGGTGCAGTATGTCATAAGGCTGCCTTTGCCTAAATTTTTGTGGCCTCTGTATTTTAAAGCACGTTCATCATCGTCATTACCAACATCTTGCAGTCTACTGCTGTACATAGGCCATAAAGTACGTTTGTTATTTTGAGGCCGGTGTAGGCTAGTTATCATATAAATTTATAAAACATACCTACTATAAATCGATATTAATATTATAAATGCGAAAGTGTGTCTGTCTGTTACCTCTTCACGCTTAAACCACTGAACCGATTTAGATGAAATTTGGTATACAGATAGTTTGACTCCCGGGAAAGGACATAGGATACATTTTATTTCAGGTTTGGTCCCATGAGTAAAATTACCCTTTAAGAGGAAAACGGTGATTAAAATTTCAACCTGTATAAATTATAGGATTGTAACCTGACCTAGTATTAAACGCGTTATGACAAACGATACACTCCATCCCCTTTCATCCCCATTCAGAAAGCGACACAAACGCACAGACATAGGGGCACAGCACCAACAAAGTACTGTAACGCCTTTGTACGTACGACGAACTTCAGTCCTCGCGTACCAACCAACTTTTTTGTTCGGAAAGCAAAAATTCCCTTTTGTACCGTTAGCATAGGAATTCTTTTTAATGCAGGTTTTTTTTTGTAAAGGATTTTGTTCAGTTGTATCTTTACTTTGTTGTCGAGGTTGTTTTGAAATGGCAGATGCTTAATGAGAGGGATGTTGTACGATTGGTTTTTTTAATCAACCTTAGAATCTATTGAAAACATAAATAAAAATTAAAAGCTTTTCCGCCTTATTTTTCTTTCTCACAGAAAAACAAATAAATAATTCATCCCAATACATTGCATTATTCCGCACAAATTGTGCGACACAAAACTCAATCCGAAAACAAGATTTATTGGAAAATCTGATCAGGAACACAAATCGTATCGCAAACAGATAAAGGATTAAATAAAACATTTGCCATTTTTTATCGAAATTCGTTTGGAAAATAAACTTCGTGAGTATGTGAAAATTCGGTCAGACATTGTTCAGAAAAAATATGTTTTAATCAACTTTTTTGTTGATGGTACACAGTGTTTCATACGGTAACGTATGTAAGTGTGTTATAAATTTTTAAAGGAATTTTCTCTTTGTGATTTTTTCCGTATGGAACAGTGGAGTTTAATATGTTTAATGTGTTTACTCCGTAAATCTGTAAACTTGTTTTAATGCAGATTAAGAAGTTGAGTAAAGTAGTTTCTCTCTTATCGATACAAGCCATGATGCCTACGATCCTCATATAATAAAGTAGTTTCTCTCTTATCGATACAAGCCATGATGCCTACGATCCTCATATAATAAAGTAGTTTCTCTCTTATCGATACAAGCCATGATGCCTACGATCCTCATATAATAAAGTAGTTTCTCTCTTATCGATACAAGCCATGATGCCTACGATCCTCATATAATAAAGTAGTTTCTCTCTTATCGATACAAGCCATGATGCCTACGATCCTCATATAATAAAGTAGTTTCTCTCTTATCGATACAAGCCATGATGCCTACGATCCTCATATAATAAAGTAGTTTCTCTCTTATCGATACAAGCCATGATGCCTACGATCCTCATATAATAAAGTAGTTTCTCTCTTATCGATACAAGCCATGATGCCTACGATCCTCATATAATAAAGTAGTTTCTCTCTTATCGATACAAGCCATGATGCCTACGATCCTCATATAATAAAGTAGTTTCTCTCTTATCGATACAAGCCATGATGCCTACGATCCTCATATAATAAAGTAGTTTCTCTCTTATCGATACAAGCCATGATGCCTACGATCCTCATATAATAAAGTAGTTTCTCTCTTATCGATACAAGCCATGATGCCTACGATCCTCATATAATAAAGTAGTTTCTCTCTTATCGATACAAGCCATGACGCCTACGATCCTCATATAATAAAGTAGTTTCTCTCTTATCGATACAAGCCATGATGCCTACGATCCTCATAATAATCAGCCTATAACGTTACCACTGCTGAGACACATGACATGGAGTGGGCCATAATCCACCACGCGGTCCGGTGCGGGTTAGTAGATATGTCTTCAAGTTTTTGGTTCTAGGACATGTCGGTTTCCTCACGACGTTTTTCTTCACCGTTTTGAGAGCAGTGGTGATGAAATAATTTATACAAAGTAAAGCGCCTGTCTGGGTTCGAACCTACGACCTACAACTCGTAAGTCACGGCCGTTACCACTGAGCCGCTACTGCTCTCAGCCACGATTCATTGTTTGTTAAAGACGACAATTGCAATTGTTTAACTACCGTTTATTTTACTTTATTACTTACTAACAGCGCCACGCGGTTTCACACGCATAAGTGTTGATCCCGTGGAAATATCGGGATAAAAGCTATCCTATATAAGGATATAGAGATATAGATTGCATCCCAAGAAAGGTCCCGGGATGCAATCTATATCTCTGCCAAATTTTATCGAAATCCGTTCAGTGGTTTAAGCATGAAAAGGTAACTTACAGACAGACAGAGTTACTTTCGAATTTATAATATTAGTACGGATTATTTTTGTCTTTTCATATGCACGTGTTCCTGTGACAAAAAAAAAAAAAACGACGTGTTGCACTCCAGGAATGCCGGCAGAAGTGAAAACTTGAATATTAACGTTGTTTACTGTAACTGTCACCGTCACCGTCGCCGTCGCCGTCGCCGTCACCGTCACCGTCACCGTCACCGTTTCCGTCACCGTTTCTGTCACAGCCACCGCCACCGTCACAGTCACCGTCACAGTCACCGCCACCGTCACCGTCATCGTCACCGTCACTGTCACCGTCTGTCTGTCTGTAATTTGATCCATGTACTTGTTTTCAATTTTTGATATTTTGGATTCTTACGAATGTTCGATCAGGGTCACGTGACATCTTACGATCAGAGTCACGTCTATATATGGGTAATATACCCGGGTTTAAACCCGGTGCTTTGATAAAAACCCAATTTTGTGGGTGTTTATGGGTGTTTACGGGTGTTTATCGGGTGTTTATCAAAAGCACCGGGTTTAAACCCGGTGGATTGCCCATCTATAGCACGTCTCATCTTACGAATCTTACGATCAGGGTCACGTAACCTGACGCGAGTTTAATATTTTTTACCCATTACAAAAAAAGTGTACAACGCCGCTAAAGAAGTTTTCACTTCAAAAAAAACAATTTTCTTTCATCTTTTTCTGCTCTCAATTATCGTACAACTATGTATGGTCCGCCACGTGTAAGGAGCCGTGGGCGCAGCTATAAAATATTACAATCCAATTACGAGATTGAACTCAAACAGGATCGTATTTCTTTATAGTTTTCCGTGTCGTAAAATTTTTATATCGTTCAGAACAAGCGATTGGTGAATCTCATAGGATCTGCCATGGCTAGGTTCTATTTTCAACCATAAAAAATATATTAAATAGATATTATTAGGTATGGAATTCAATATTTTATATACAGGGTGTTTGGTAGAAGGACCGACACAATTTTCTTAGGGATAGGAAGTGTCATATTATCCTAGTTTTCACCCAAAACACCTGTCGTAAGTGTCACGGTAGAATAATTGAGATAATAATATCTTTCTTTTTAATCACCCGAAACATCGTCACAACTTTTTTGTTCGTGTTTGTAATAGAGCGCAATATTTTTGGTGTTATCTGCAAAGTACATTTATGTACAATTGGTTCTAAAAAATAACTTTAGTGCTTCCAAAGTCTTAAAATTGTATTAAGGAACGAAAAATTTCAATTAAACTTCATAATAAAAATGAAAAATAAAACAATTTTGGGCTAGTAAATGATGTCCCCAATCCCCCAAAAAATTGTGTCGGTCCTTCTACCAAACACCCTGTATATCGCAGTCAACAGGTTAAATTAGCACTCTTAGCTCGCAAGCGGTTGATCACAGTTTTATGTGGTCAGGGTGCCCTGGCTTAATTACTCCGACTAATCCGGCTCGCGCGTGATTGGTTACAGTTCCATAACCTAAACTATAATTGAATATCATTCAGGCCGATAATGAACGGCCGCCGTTTAATTAAAAGGCTAGGCGGTTAACTAAACGGCTAATTAAACCAGTTGGCAGCGACATATATATAAAACAGATTTTCTTACAGCCTCATTGGTCTAGTGGTCGCAAGTGCTACTGTTGAGCATGACGTCCAGGGTTCGATTCCCAGGTCGGGCAAAGTGTTATTAGAAAGAAAGAAAGAAAAAATGCTTATTTGGACACAGGTCGTGAAACACAAAATTTGCAAATTAACAAAATAAAAATCATGTTTCAACAACAATAGTGTGTGCCTCACGGCTGCTCCAAAAGGTTAATTTCAGCATTAATGCCAGACAGATGCTGTCTGACGCTGGTTTTCTAATGAACCTTTAGGGAAAAGTGACGGGAGTACACACAGTACCAACATACCTAATATATACTTTTTATACTTATAAATAAATAGAACATAACATTACAAAAACAAAAAAGAAGAATAACGAACACAACAAAGTCTCAGCAAAACCTGTTTTCCCGATCAATCTATAGACGAGATAAATATTAACCGTATACGGTGCACTCAAAGCGCAACAAGCCGCCAAGCGCGATGGACACCTACATCCTACATTATTAGGTTTATCCATCACGAATTCCTCAGTAACAGCCCGAGGCCTAAATTTGTGGTCATCCACCGGATGACCATAGGCTCTCCCCCATGAGATATAGGACTTAAACACAACTGGCGAAATGGGGGTGTACTAAGCTACACACACTGCCCAACCCTTTGGGGATTACAGGTTATGTTAAGTTAAAACTGATTCCAAAATGGAAGTTTCTGTTGGCTTGTAAAACTTTCTGCTACGAGTATAACGCCACTTATTCCGAATTTACGAGAAAGTGGTTTATATCAAAAACTGGAAGTCGGCAAGCAAGTAATATTACCATATGGAGCGAGGTTCTCAAGTGAATTTAGCGACACCACACATACCTACAAGCAGCGAACTGATATTGTGCCGCAGTGTAAACATACATGCTAAACTCAATGATCTTTATTTCTAACTAGCTGACCCGGCAAACGTTGTTTTGCCATATAAATTATTTCTAGCTGCCGGGCGCTACTTCGTTCGCGTGGTGTCCTACCCCTTACCCTACCCTACCCCAACCCTACTCCTACCCTACTCCTACACTACTCCTACCCTACTCCTACCGTACTTCTACCTAACCTACTCCTACCTACTCCTACCCTACTCCTAACCTACTCCTACACTACAGCAACCCTACTCTTATAAGTAAAAAAAAAAAGATAAAAGTATGCTATGACCGTCTCCTGGTTCTAAGCTACCTTCCCACCGATTTTCAGCCAAATCGGTTTAGCCGTTCTTGAGTTATAAATAGTGTTCTCTGTGCTACGTTGGTCTACTGATTCTGTCTATACTGTGGCGGCTTAGTAACTTGGACCACAGCAAATCAATGTTGAAACTTTCAGCTCTGCTACAAGCTGTTCAGATTCCAGTATATTTTTCCACAGAACTGCGATAACATTATTTTATACGAAATTTTTTAGTGTTTTATACTTTTTGGACCGTAAGTTATTGAACCCAGATGTTTTTAGTGAATGACTTTTATGTGTCTGAAAGTAAAAGCATATTTTGGAGGATAATTTAATAATAGCGGAAAAATATGAGTCTATGAGTTTTTATAAATCTACTGGCAGCACTCCGCGGTTTCACAAGCATGAGTTTCGATTCCGTGGGAAAATTGGGATAAAACTATCCTATGTCCTTTCCCGGGACTCAAACTATCTCTATACCAAATTTCATCTAAATTGCTTCACCGGTTTAACCTCTCATATGTCGGAATTACAGACACAATTAAAAAGCCATTGTGTCTTGCGTAGATCTACGTTCCGACATACTAAGGGTTAAGCGTGAAGAGGCAACAGACAGACAGGCACACTTTCGCATTTATAATTCATATTAAATAGCCACCAAAAACCACTAAGGTTTAAACTTGTGCTATCAAAATGCTATATCTAAAACGGTTTACAACCAATTACAAAAATTAAAGACAGTTTACACATACACATAAAGGAATAAATATTAAATCAAGTAAAAAGTTAACAACACTTTCACACATCCCTCTCACAGTACTTCTGACATGCCGACAAAATCTTCGTTCATTCGTCCACAAACTGATCGTTTGTTGGATTATAGTCCAAGAGATTATTAAGTGCGGCCAGAGTACGTGGTACTGGGGACTTAGCACGCGCAACTGTGCGATATGGAGGCACAGCAAACAGCCTATGCTTTCTACAGCGGCAGTAGTTGTCTGGCACAAAGAAGCGAGCCAGCACAACATGTAGATCAGCGTCCATAGTGCCAAGCGTCTGGATAGCACAATACTTAAGGAAGGCTATATGCTAGTTAACATCACACCGGGATCCTTACGAGCCGAGCATAACAATACAATCAGAAAGAACGCTGAGCGAAAACAAAGAAATACCTCAGGCATACGATGCGATGCGAACAAGAAATTTCATGCTGACGAAGTCGCTGGAAGAAGCTGTGTAACTTTTATAGAGTCCAATGCGATAAAGCCTTCCTAGTGAAGTGCAAGACATGCATACTTACATAAGTAGGAAATTCAAACTAAAAGTAGAAAGTTAGTACAGACGCCAGCACATCAAGCTACCCGAAACTGTCAAATTTTCCCAATCAATTATTAACCTGATGCTTAGGGGATAAAGTTGTGTTTGAGGGGCCCGTGGCTAAGTAATAACAGCCGCACAGGTCGATCGATCAGGTTAAGCTACGCTTGCCGCAGTTGGTCTGTGGTTGGGTGACCATCTTTACATACCGAGACCCCTCCGTGCCTCGGAAAGCACGTTAAGCCGTTGGTCCCGGCTGTCATTTGTGGATCTTTGACAGTCGTTACGGGTTGTCAGAAGCCCGAAAGTCTGACAACCAGTCTTACCAAGGGGTATCGTATTACCCAGTAACTGGGTTGTGGAGGTCAGATAGGCAGTCGTTCCATGTAAAATACTGGTATTCAGCTGCATCCGGTTAGACTAGAAGCCGACCCCAACATAGTTGGGAAAAGGCTAGGCAGATGATGATGCTTAGGGGATAAAGTTGAAAATGTATTAAAGAAATTTGACAGATTGTAGTAGCTTGATGTGCTGGCGTCTGTACAACGTAAGTGAAAATTAATACAATAAACGGTAAATACGATAGGTATTATGTAATTCACACAGCCGCAATGTTTTTTGCGAATTTTCACTAAAACCCTCCGCTCCTAGGCTCCAACGGAAGCTTTTCAGCCAATTTTCTCCTGCTCGACGTAATACCGACCTGTTGCCATTCGTACTCCGAACTGAGCCTCCTCGTTTAGCTTTGAGTCGGTTGTTGCTTTTCAGGTTTTTTGCAAATGTAACAGCCTGCATTGGTAAAACCGAAAATATTTACATACTGTGCGCACGGTATATCCCATATATACCATCGGCAAAAATTACGAACATCCATACAAACTTTCATTCTCTATATAATCAATTTTGGGAATGAGTTTTCTAAAACCCTAGTGCAACAAACTTTAACTTTACTTTAACTTTGCTCTAGACCATCGAACTGAACAACTTTCACTATGGGACCTTTCTTGAGTTGATTTTGAAACACCTTATAAAGGGTTATTGGTAAAACATTAACAACCTCTTAAGAGATACACATCATTATAAACAACTTTTATTAAAGGACCAAACCTGAAATCGCGAAATAAAAAATCAGCTGTTCCCTACATTTTGGCGAGTTATACGAACATAAATGTAGGGAACAGCCACAATAATTTTTTTTTTCGCGATTTCAGTTTTTTCCCATAGTAAAAGTTGTTCATAATGATGAGTGCAATGACCTCGTAAGAGGTTGTTAATGTTTTACAAATAACCCTGTATAAGAAACTCTTGGGCAACATTATATTCTTCTAGATACAGCGGTTTAGGCTGCGCGTTGTCTGTCAGAGAATGAATTTAGGATTTTTGCGCAGTCGTGGCCCAGTGGAAACGATCGCGACTTACGAGTTGTAGGCCATGGGTTCGAACCCGACAGGAACTTTACTTTGTGTAAATTATTTCATCACCACTGCTCTCAAGCCGGTGAAGGAAAATATCGTGAGGAATCCGGCATTTCCCAGAAACAAAAATTCGAAGACATGTGATATGTCATCCCGCACTGGGCCCGCGTGGTGGATAACGGCCCACCCCCTCTCACGGACAGGAGGCCTGTGTCCCAGCAGTGCGGACATTTTAGGGTGATTATGCTATCTACTAAGTAGAAGATTTTCGTTACATTATGCATGTAAGCAGAGATCTAGAGCTACTATGTAAGAAAGTTAAAAGTACTTAGTTAGGTTCTGTGCCCCTCGTAAAGCTTTACCACTTTAGACAACAATTCCCATCAAATTGAAACTTCAGTAAGGTTGAAACTATTTAACTATCACATAAACAAATATTGTCGTTTTATGACGCACAAGTGACATTCTACCTTGAAGTAGTAAAACAGTTACGAGGTCGACTATACATTCCACTTAAGACATGGAAAATTTACAAATTATGACTATGTATCGTAAAAATGACACAATACAAAATTTTGAAAAGAGACTGACATTACTATTGATTGAAAAATGCTATTATTCAGTAAACGACTTTTTAAATGACTTGGACTTATATTGAATAAATTTAATGTTTTTTCTCAATTTATTCGATCTTTATTTTAAAACTGTACCTATTTATCTAGAATTCATTTTTTTATTTATGTATTGTGGATGTGCTATTTTATTGATGTACTTATTGTGGATGTTTTAAAGCTGTAATTTAATTTTATTCCAATTATTTAATTTAATTTTACTTTAGTGAACAATTTCATTTATGTTTGCATGCATTACATAAGGTAGATTGTACAAGGCTCACCCATCTTATAGTAACATCTTATTTTATGTACCTGTAATCTTTCAAAAATATATAAAAAAAAACTGGCCAATACCACAAGGCAAAAACGCCGAAAAAAACACGTTTGTTGTATGGGAGCCCCCCTTAAATATTCATTTTAATTTGTTTTTAGTCTTTGTTGTTATAGCGGCAATAGAAATACATAATTTGTGAAAATTTTAACTGTCTAGCTATCGCGGTTCTTGAGATACAGCCTGGTGACAGACAGACGGAAGGACAGACAGCGAAGTCTTAGTAATAGGGTTTCTACCCTTTGGGTACGGAACCCTAAAAATAAATTAAGAGAAAATCACGCCTTGTTTCTTCGAAGGGTTGGGCAGACATGTACTCAGTTATAGTTAAATGATAAATGATTTATTTCTGTAAGTAGGTTTTTACAAACACTTTTACACGTCAATCATATTTTTTAAACTAGATGAGGTCGGCGTTTCCTATCTGACTACTCTGAGAAGAAAGGCCGCAACAAACTCAGAGGTCACAGTCTCTTTTAAAGTCCAGACAAAATCTTGGTCAGATCGTGTGAAGACCATGTAGATTGGTGTCTGAAATGGTCTTTTGAGGAAAGAACCACACAGATTGAGCGGACCTGTCCAATCAGTGCACGCATTTGTCAAAAATCGTGCAGCTCAACTCGGAAGTTGAAGAGCTCAACGATTCGACGAACAATACCAGGTCATCCACATTTCGCCAGTTATGTTCAAGTCACATGTCATAGAGGGCGAGCCTAATGCCATCAACCGGACACAAATCCAAACTCCGGGATACTGGGAAATTCCAGATAGAACAATCCTATAACCCTTTGCCCGACCCGGGAATCGAACATAGGACCTCTTGTTCGGCAATATCGCTTACGACCGCTAGACCAACGTGTCTTTAGGTTTTGTAAATGGCACACCATTTTAATCCATGCTATCGTTTTAAACTAACACTTTAAGTTTTCTTCGTTATTTACATATTTAATTTAACTCTTGAAGGTAACTCAAACGAAATATTCCAAGAACTAACATAATATAGCTCTCCAAACTACTTAAGCACTAAGGTCATTGAACCTTCCCGTCCCCTGCCAAGTACCTACCCTGGCTGTACCCTGTACCGTCACAGACTCATGTTTTAATCATTCATCTTTCATACAGCTTGGAAAGCACTTAGTCATTACTTAAAGCTGAAAGATTATAAGTACTGGCCTGGTGTTTTTTACCGAATAGATAATTATTAAACTGAGAATGCAAATAATCCAGAACGGTATTTTTACCCGACTGCGGCGAAGCCCAAAAGGAGGGTTATGTGTTTGACCTGTATGTATGTACGTCCGTTTCTTTGTTCCCTCGTAACTTCTAAACGAATGAACGGATTTTAATAAATTATACGTCTTTAGATTTGTCTTGGTAGCGCGAGTGTCACTGGGTATATCAAAATTGAATAAATATAAAATGGCCGATTTTTGGCGCAATATTATGTCTTCAAAAAAATTTATTTTTCTCGAAACCTATCGGTATCAAAATAAAGGGTTTTTAAAGGTGATTACAAAAATATATACAACTTATATGGTTAAAAGTAATTCGAAGTGACAAATCGTAAAAAACACGTACCAAGAGCTAAATCGTCCATACCATTTTTTTATTACATTTTCAAACTCAAATGGGTCCCGCCTGTTTCTAACTTTTATTTAATTTAAAATGGCCTTGTTTTTAGCTTTTCAGTTTTTTTAACTTAATTTTTTTACCGCAGTCGGGTTTTTTTGTTTTTTTAATTACTTGTTTTTTTGAAGTGAAAACTTCTATAGGCGCGTTGGGCATTTTTTGAGATAGGAAAAGACCACTGAACTCGTGCCATTGTTACCGTAACCGACACCGCGCGTGTTTTGCTTATAAGACGATTAAAAAAATACACACGTCATTGTTCAAATTTTCACATCTGTCGGCACTGTTATTCACCGGAGTGCCACTGTTTTTTTTTAGCCGATAAAGTGTCCGGTTGTTTGTTACTTTTCGACACCTTATCTTCAGGACCAATTTCAATGGATTTTGGCATAGTGATTAAACACAGCCTGGGGAAGCCTACTATAATCTGGAAACATTGTAAAAGCCAATTATTTTTAAAAAGAGTAACCATGGAGTTTCTTGTCGGTTCTTCTCCATAGGAAACGACCAATTGGAACCGTGCACCTAGCTTCTGACGTTTCATAAGTGCCCATGTAGGTTTATCTAATCTAAACATATAATAAAATTGTAGAAAAGTGGTGTCTGTACAATGGAAATATATTAAAAAAAAGTAGCAGGGGTTGTTATTATATCGATGCCGAACCCGAAATTGTAATTAATTTTTTTTTTGTCTGTTTGTCTGTTTGTCTGCTGTGTTTGTGCACGCTAATATCAGAAACGGCTTATTCGATTTAGATGGGGTTTTCACTAATATATTGTAGTAAGCTTCACTTAACATTTAGTGTTTATTTCATGTCAATCGGTTCATAAATAAAAAAGTTATGTCAATTTAAAGAATCACGGCGAACATTTGTTAAGGTATTCTATCAGAGTACGTAAACGCCTCGCGCCTGCGCGTCCGTGGTTATATATACAAGGTGTAACGGAAAGGGGGTATCAACCCTGAAGGAGGTGAATGAAGATGAAAAAAAAATTTGGACCTCCCATAGTAATAGCACATCAATGATTTACTATTACTATGGGAGGTCCAAAATTTTTTTCATATTTCCACCTATGTTCTTTGGGGAAATTTGTTCAGTTTCATGAGCACATTCACCTCCTTCAGGGTTGATACCCCCTTTCCGTTACACCTTGTATAAAGCGCGCTGAGAGCCGCGCCGCTGCCATAATTCCGATCCAGCCTGTCCCTTGCTGCCCTCTCCCAGCGACGCCCTAAGCCGAGGTCCGTACCCCACAGGGGGTGTGCCCCTTAGCGTGTAGTCGCTTAGTTTTTAAGTTTATATTGTGTAGTCAAGTTGTGTATTCTGCCCTGGCTGGAGGCCTTAATTTATTGAGGCATCCACAGGAAAGCCAGGTTAAGCAGTCGACAACCCCTCAGGTTGAACTGCGAGATGACCATTTCAAAAGAAAACGCGCCGCTGCCATAAGGATTCAGTTATTCGTAGCGAACGCACGTATCCTGGAGAGTATAGGCGAATAGTTGGATTCGATTATTGCGATTCACTTGAATACTGACTGTTTGCATATTTCATTTATTTATATTTTAGGATTTGTAGGTTAGGTTCTTTTTCTTAATTTTCTTTAAAATTTTGTAAGTATTTGGTATAGGTTAGGCGGTTCTTTCCTTGATTTTTGTATTTACTTATCTTAATTTTTATTTAGGGTTTTGTAAATAAATATTGTAAGCATTTATTATTGGTTGGGCATTTCTTTCCTTGATTTTCGGTATACACACTTATCTTAATTTGTATTTAGGGTTTGTATATAAATATTATAAGTATTTGGTATAGGTTAGGCATTTCTTTTCTTGATTTTCTTTATTAAGTATAAGTTCATTAGCTTAGGTTAGTAATTATTTTTTCTAGCAATTATTTTGTTTTATAAAGTTAGTACGTTTGTCTGTGTAGAAGAATAGCACCACCCCTTACTTCCCGTGGGTGTCGTAAAAGGCGACTAAGGGTCTCACCGGAGAATGGGCAGCAGCGTTTTCTATGCATTCCACCACCATACCATACTGCGATCGCCAACCCGCCTGCCAAGCGTGGCGATTATGGCAAACCCCCCCAACATTGGGGGAGACCTATGTCCAGCAGTGGACGTCTATCGGCTGAAATGATGATGATAATGACGTTTTGTTTACACGTCTTAACCCTTATTACTTAAACTGTGATAATTTTAGACTGTATAATAATCTGTAAGTATTTATAATTTAATTGTTTACGATAGTACGTGTTTACTAAATAACTGTGTGTTAAGTAGTAAGTACTATTTTATTGTAAGAATGCCTCGAAGAAGATCCAACCTCTCCCAATGTAGCAGAAATGCTAAAAGGATGAGATTAGTTCGATCACAGGAATCTGAGGAAGGTCGTGAGGCAAAAGGCTCTCTGCACCAGGCTAGGTTTCGTGCTGCAGAAACTTCGACTCAGCGAGAATCTCGACTGAGTTCAAATCGTTCTCGAATGATGACAACTCGAAATAGGGAAAACGGGGAACAACGAAAGGCACGTTTATCTGTCGATCGCGAAGCTCACGCGCTATCGCGTGAGTCTGAGACTTTTGCTGTCAGGGAAACCCGCCTGAGCTCCCAGAGAGTACGGACAACAAATGCTCGATCCCAGGAGACACAGGACGAACGGGAAATACGTCTCACTGCCGATCGTGAAGCTCATACACTATCGCGTGAATCTGAGACTTTCACTGATAGGGAAATTCGTCTGAGTTCTCAGAGGGTTCGGACAGCAAATGTTCGGTCTCAGGAAACACAGGAAGAACGAGAAATACGTCTCACTGCCGATCGTGAAGCTCAAGCACTAGAGTCTGAGACTTTCACTGAAATTCGCCTGAGTTTTCAGAGGGTACGGACAGCAAATGCCCGGTCTGTAGACGGTATATGTAATTCAAAATATGCTGCCCGAAAAGTCACTATTCCACGCGGACGAAGTCGCGGGCACAGCTAGTGTGAAATAAAACATTTTGATTATGATTTTTTGATTTTGAAGGAATAAAAAGCGACCCGGCCCTGCTGCGCACCGTACCACTTGACAAAATATTGAAAGGGTTTGAAAGTCCGTGGCAGACAAGAACATTAGACTAAGAGGTCACCGAAACGCAGCCAAGCTACGGACGCAAGTAGATCTAGATCTAGTCCACGTAGGGCCCGGAAAAAGCGTCCTTGAAGCTCCTTACTCTGCCATACCTCCATGCGATCATTAGTGTCAAGTTACTGGCTTGCACCAGTTCTCAATAATAATAACTCTTCGTCAATGTGCATTCAGGGAATATAATTATTTATTGAATTGACACGCTAAACTTACCTATCAGAAAAACTAGTTAATATATAAAATTTATTTGAGCATTGATACATTACCATAAGATTAGTTTAACATAATAATTCTGTCTGTAACTGTTGGTGACATTTAATTTGTTGTATGCGGAGGTCCCCAAACTAGGCGGTGCCTGTAGGGACCTGAGTTGTGATACATAATTCTGTATTTTCCTGGTGTTAATATGGCATTAATTAATTAATTGCAAACAAATATAAAAAATATTTTGAAATGAGATCAAAGATATAGCATATTTAAACAAAATACAAAACTTATATTCTATTAAACGAAATAGGAACTTAACTTGACAAAGTCAAAGTTAAAGCATTTATTTCAAATAGGCACATAAAAGGCACTTTTGAACGTCAAAAATTACAGTAAAATAGAATTGATTCTAGTCGCCCATTCCAACAGGTATTTTGCGTATGGATAAGAATATTTTTTTCGTATTGATATCAATATTTTGCATTCATTAATTAAATAATAATATCTGAAGACCATGCACCTAAAATAAAATTACTATACCACAATAGGTAAAATAATTTAAAATGAAACCATGACATAGAAAGTAATTATTTGTTAGATACATGATGCTGACATATTTCCAAACATGGTAAAAGTAAACGATTTTCATTAAAAAAAAAAAATAACGAGTAATAAGTCAGGGTGTGAGTAAAAGTAATTACAGAATGTAAATCAATATCAAAAACAGAATAAATTTTACAAATAAATTAGCAACCAGTTCGTTTTTGTTAGACTCTAGATTGTCCTATGGAGCAGGACCAGCGCGTTTCCAAGCGTTCTTATCTTGGATATAATCTTCTAGTTAATAGTAGGTATTCTTGTTTTCAAAGTGTATGTTTAATGTTAGTTTTAAATGACGTACGCTATAATGTATTATGATAATGCTAAAAAGATACTACTATATTTCATTGGCATTGCAAACAAAATGGTACACAAACTATTTCTATTATTTCCTTTGAATTCATTTAACTATTCACTGCTCATCTTTTAAACATTCCGCTTTGATCTTGGAAGAAAAATATAAGGCACGAGATGGCTTGATGGCAGTGCCGTATTTATTTATGATATTGTTTCGTAAGCAATGTTTTGTAATATGAAGATTTTTCATCTTTTTATTTTGTCTTATCTTTGTTTTGTTGTGTAACTTCTTAGGTTCCCTGCGGCCCTGGTATAAGAAAAAATGTTCAGGAGGAATGGGCTTAAAACAGCACTTTTTGGTAAAGATAGAGTACTATTATCCTACATAATATCACGCCTGTATGTCCAGAAGGGTTAGGCACAGATGCACCTATAGGGAGTACAGTACCGAGCACTAGTTTGTCATCACTTGGCAACTTTCAATTGCGATTTTTTCGTGAAATGACGAATGCAACGTTAAAATCCGACACTTTACATAAACCTATGGGTTCGAAAACACTATGTTCGTAATAATCCAGATAGAAAAACCCAATAACACTTTGCCTGACATGGGAATCGAACCGCAGCAACCGCTACTGCTGCACATGAGACTACTACACCAGCGGGGCAGTCCACAACACTATTCTATGATCAACTCATCATCATCTGCCTGCCTTTTGCCAACTATGTTGGGGTCGGCTTCCAGTCTAACTGGATGCAGCTGAATACCAGTATTTTGTATAGAGCGACTGCCTATCCGACCTCCACTACCCAGTTACTGGGTAATACGATACCCCTTGATAAGACCGATTGTGAGACTTTCGGGTTTCTGACTACCCGTAATGACTGTCAAAGATCCATGAATGACAGCCAGGTCCAACGGCTTAACGGGCTTTCCGAGGCACGGAGGGGTCTCTGTATGTAAAGATGGTCACCCATCCACAGACCAACCGCGGCAAGCGTAGCTTAACCTGATCGATCGACCTGTGCGGCTGTTATTATTTAGTCTTAGGCCCCTCCTTTTATGATTGTATGATCAACTATTATAATTAAACGTCTTTAGAAATATGTTTTTAATTTAAGACGTTCTACTTCTATTACTTTTCGAAAGTAGTAAAAAGGCGCTTTACAATAAAAACTAAAAGAAAGAAAACGATGCACATTACTTTGCGTAGTACAACTTTTAAATGTATTTCAATAAAAGCGAAGTTCTCTTAAAATCCTCTACAGTAATTGCCTATAGCCTTTGCCCTTGACAAAGAAAAAAAACAAGTTCTTTTTTAATACTTAGTAACATTTTTCTGTTGCCATTTTTAGTTAAAAAATAAATTGGTTCGGGTGCTCGCTTTATGACTGCAAACGAAATAGCCAAGTGCACACTTCAGGTAAAAATATTCTTCAATATAAATGTCGCTATATACGTATAGACGGTTAAGCACAAGTGTCCTTCACCATTACTCAAGTACGGCACTAGTTCTGTAAGGGGCGACTTGCTAGATTTTTACCATTTTCGGGACACTTACCAAATTCCTGATTGTGTTGAGATTTTTTACTTCAATCTGAAGGATTAATAAAGTATATAGGAGGAGGGATTTGAGGATTTTGTAGGCCTTGTAGACTTTAGATCTGTAGACCATTTTTAAGGTTCCGTACCCAAAGGGTAAAAACGGGACCATGTTACTAAGACTTCGCTGTCTGTCCGTGTGTCCGTCTGACCGTCTGTCTGTCACCAGGCTGTATCTCAAGAACCGCGACAGTTGAAAATTTCACAAATCATGTATTTCTGTTGCCGCTATAACAACAAATACTAAAAACAAAATAAATTAAATATTTAAGGGGGGCCTCCCATACAACAAACGCGATTTTTTTGCCCTTTTTGCTCGATATCAAAAATGGCAACAGGTAGGCATTTGAAATATTCACAAAATACTCAGTTGTATTTTAACTTTAATAATAAATAATAAAATTAAAATAAAATAAATATTTAAGGGGGGCTTCCATACAAATTACATGTTTTTTTCGGAGTTTTTGCCTTGTGGTACGGAAACCTTCGCGTGCGAGTCCGACTCGCACTTGGCCAGTTTTTTAATTTTATCAAGTACATGGTACTTGTTGACAGGCCTACGCTCGCTGTCCGGGAGGACAGCGAGCGTAGGCCTGTTTTCAAGAGCAAATTGCAGTAGGTATTCCCATACCTACTGTAATTTGCTCTTGAAAACATTGTCAAAGCCAATTATTTTTAACTAGCTTCCGCCCGCGACTCCGTCCGCGCGGATGTCGGTCTTCGCGTGGATGGTTTATTTCTCCATTTTGAGTAACTCTGACAATGACATCTTATAAATATCTATTGGACCCAAATACGGCTAAGCCTATAATAATTAAGGAGATCCCTCTATTGAGCTACTGCTGTTGAGCTCGCGTTCTGTAATAAGTATTTTTTTTCATAGTAATTCCGACCTTGATAAGTAGCATGTAGCAGTAAATTACTGACAATGACGAAAAGTTTGCAATAATAAAAAAGTGATCGTGACAATGCGACAGAAAGTTAATTGAGAGCTTCAGCATACACAACATTGTCAGTGAGCTCGTCCGGAATATGAACATGAAGATTTCTTGGACTGCTCACATGGGAAAGAGCTACGTAAAGTTGCCCGTGTGAAAAACAACTCGCGGTAAGATCTACGCCAGCAACTCCTAGGGTCTGACCTTGAGCCTTATTTATTGTCATGGCGTAACACAAAGCTACAGGAAACTGTATTCTCTTAAACTGAAATGGAAAATTATCCACTACGGGTAATGCAACGTGTGTTCGCGGTTCTACAGAACAACGTCTATGAATAAAACCGAAAAATAAGATTTTTTTTTTCTACGTATTTTTCCAGGATAAAAAGTATCCTATTTTATGCCCAGGATAATAAGGTATAATTATACCAAGTTTCATCGAAATCGAACCGTTAGTTTTCACGTGATGCTTGCATATACAGACAGACAGACAGACAGACAGACAGACAGACAAAAATTTTTTTAATCACATATTTGGGTTTGGTATAGATCCAGCAACACCCCCCGCTATTTATTTTTTCAATATTTTCAATGTACAGAATTGACTCTTCTACAGATTTATTATATGTATAGAAAAGAGTAACCGTGGAGTTTCTTGCCGGTTCTTCTCCATAGGGAACGACCAATTGGAACCGTGCACCTAGCTTCTGACGTTTCATACGTACCCATGTAGGTTTATGTGAAATAAAATATTTTGATTTTGATTTTTTGATTTTATACTTATTATATTCACGGGAGAATCGACTTACCAAGTAATTTGGTTGTAGAGTTCTGAGGCAATTGCTCCATGTGAAATACTGGTTTTCAGCAGCATTAGGTGAGACTGGAATCCGACCACAACATAGTTGGGAGAAGGCTAGGGAGGGGCATTTCAGATTGCTTACTATCTAAATATATCAATCTGCCTACTCTTTTCCCAACTATGTTGGGGTCGGCTTCAAATCTAACGGGCTGCAGCTGAATACCAGTATTTTAATGAAGCGACTGCCTATTCTTCTTCTTAGCGTGTCGATAGCAATCTAAATGGACTCGGCCCAGGATTCGGCTACTTGTTTGGCACCATCATCAGCGTCCATTCGTTCCTGTAACGTGCAGCTGACAGGACACGCAGGACACGATATTAAGTGTCCCATCGTTTGTGGGACAGCACCACATTTTCACTCCAAGGCGGAGTCGTCTATGAATCTCCACCTGATCAGGTTTTCCTTGCTTCGGCCACCTGGGTCCGGAGTCTGTTTAAAGTCTTCCAGGTTAGGCACCCAAGGTAACTCATGTCCAGGTCGGATGTCTTCAGCGGGTGGGACGAACGGTTTGGGTAAGGAAGCGCTGTCTCGCCACAGCTTGTCTCTGCCTATTTGTTACAGTTACGGCACGTAGCTTGGCAAGAGATTTTCGTAGTGGGGGAAGTTCGCGCATATAAAAATGTATGAAATTGTGCGTGCGCAAACTTCCCCCACTACAAAAACTCTTGCCAAGTTACGTGCCGGTAACTATACTATCCATTGATTATAACTAGTTATAATGACCTAGCTATCGGACACTTGTCTTGTAGGTTTTTCCTTCACCCTTTAACCCCATTTACGAATAAATTACTTGGCCTGAAAACAACGCAATAACGTGTCTTGTTAACAAAAATGAGGCGGTGTTGTCAATCTTCATTTTTATTAGACATTTGTTGTCAAGCTAGCATTAGGTAGGTTACATTTTTATCTTAGGGTTTCCTCAGCCTATTACTTGTTTATTTAACCATTTATGTGCCACCATATAAACAGATAAAATGAGATCATCAGAAAAATACGTAGGTACAGTCAGCAACAAAAGTCGATTAACACTTCAGTTTTTTTAACCTCAATTATTGAGCAAAATGTTAACACTTCAGTTTTTTTTATCTCTGTTATTGAGCAAATTGCATTGTACTTCTGCTGCAAATTTGAACAAATATTTTGCTCACTGACTGACCGACTTGACTGTATTAGTACAGTCAGCAACTAAAGTCGATTAACACTTCAGTTTATGCTTGGTTGATGCTTGATATTTATTCTTAACAAAAAAAAAACTGTTTTATATATTGGGAAAATCACCAGCTTGTAAAGTCAGGGTAACTAATTATTAGTTAATCAAAATCACAACAGTCTTTATTTGACAGTTATAATTATGAAATGACTAAAACAAGGCAAATCGGCGTAGTGTGTGAATTTGTTAAACAAGTTATTTCCCTGACTGTACACATAGGTATACTGCTGATACAAACCTTTTTTTTGGATGGGAAATTATCAAATAACTTCTTCCGCTCTGAGCGGAGCGGGGAGGGCGAGTCAGACTTTTACTGACTAAAGCCCAGCCGTGTTGCTTCAGTTGCCTGTGCCAGAGGCCACGGTAACTCTTTCGAACAACCCGCGACCCTGGCAGGCATCGGCCCTAGCTGATCCCGTCAGTGCCGTCATCTCTTTGAGGCATGCGAGGGACACAACGCGCCGTCGACCTGGACCTGGTAATTACCGGACAGCGAACTGCCCATTGCTCGCCGTCCGTAAGCCCGCACCTACGGTGGCCGGGAGTCGGCTCTTGATTCCCGATGCCCATGGCGTCTCCTGCGGCGACTAGGGGCGTGAGGGCGCAAAGATTGCCTCTCCCTCACGTGTTCCGGCCCCCTCCTTTACAAGCATTACTTCTTCGCAGAAGGAGGTGACGGCTTCCCATGAACTTTCGCTTCGTACCACGGCCTGGACCAGGGCTGGACGCGAGAGATCGCCGCCGCCGGCGTGAGGACGCGGCAGCGCTCCGCCTAAGCCGGGCAGACCTCCACCGTGTCCTCCGGGCGATCCACACAATGGTGCCACCCGGGCTTTTCCTCCCGATAAGCTACAAATACATACCTTTGCTTTAATTCAGTGATAAATGATAAATGATTTAATTCTGTAAGTAGGTTTTTACAAACACTTTTACACGTCAATAATATTCTTTAAACTAGATGAGGTCGGCTTTTCCTATCTGACTACTCTGAGAAGAAAGGCCGAAACAAACTCAGAGGTCACAGTCTCTTTTAAAGTCCAGACAAAATCTTGGTCAGATCGTGTGAAGACCATGTAGATTGGTGTCTGAAATGGTCTTTTGAGGAAAGAACCACACAGATTGAGCGGACCTGTCCAATCAGTGCACGCATTTGTCAAAAATCGTGCAGCTCAACTCAGAAGTTGAGGAGCTCAACGATTTGACGAACAATACCAAAGAAAGGACATTTGGGTAGGCCACGTAAATTACTCAAACTGCCAGATCATTATTAGAACTAAGAAGGAAAACAGAAAAAAAAAATGACCCACATAGTCCTCACATTCACAATAAATTAATAGAAAAAATAAAAAAATAAAAAATCTTTACAAAGTAAATATTCATGTCAATTCTAAATAAAATTCATCAATGTCAATGTGTATATAAAAATCCGAACATAATCTTTGAGGACCATGTAGATTAGTGCCTGAAATGATCTTTTGAGGAAAGAACCACACAGATTGAGTGGACCTGTCCAGTCATCAGAACATTTTAATTTATTTTTAATATGCTTTTGCTTTAAAGGTTTAAGAATATGCTTTCTCAAAGCCACACCATTTGAATCCATGCCATCATTAAACACATACTATTTAAAAAATTTGCACAAGATTAACTCAAACGAAACATTCCAACAACTAACACAACATACCTATCCAAACTATTATCTAAGCCACAGAACAGACAAATTAACTATTCTGTGATTCACTGACCCGTCCCCTGGCAAGTGCCTACCCTGGCTGTACCCTGTACCGTCACAGACTCATGTTTTAATAATGGAGCATGTGTTAACGACCCTCATCCTTCATAAAGCTTGGACAGCACTTAGTCATTACTTAAAGTTGAAATATTATACACTACAATATAAATAACTAAATAACTAGTACGCTGTTTGTTGCGAAATATTGAACAGAAAAGGCTGTAATCCAGACTAAATTTTGAACATGAAATGTGTGTGTGTGTTTTATTATTGTTGGATGAGCCTGCTCTGAACTACATTCTCGCCTAATGAAAAGGGTTACTTCTTGAGACGTCGTACCTTGACCCTAAAGGACCAATATCAAGAAAATTGCCGTAGAGCAACACACGTTGTGTAAACGTAGCAGGGTTAATAGACTTTTGTTGCTTCCCATACCTACACACAGGTATATTTTTGTTGCTTACCATACCTACACACAGGTATATTTTTGTTGCTTTTCATACCTACACACAGGTATATTTTTGTTGCTTACCATACCTACACACAGGTATACTTTTGTTGCTTACCATACCTACACACAGGTATACTTTTGTTGCTTACCATACCTACACACAGGTATACTTTTGTCGCTTACCATACCTACACACAGGTATATTTTTGAGACATACCTTTAATTCAGCCATTCAATTGTTTTTGAAGTGAAAACTTCTTTAGGCGGCGCGTTAAGCATTTTTTGTGATGCGTAGTAAAGTGGATAAGACAAAGATTAAAACAGAAGACGAACTAGCAGGGGATCGAGGAGGGGGGTGGAGGGGGTTTCAGGGGATCAGACCGGAATAAATCTAAAAAAAAATGCGAGTCGGACTCGCACACGTAGGGTTCCGTACCACAAGGCGAAAACGCCGAAAAAAACACGTTTGTTGTATGGGAGCCCCCCTTAAATATTAATTTTATTTTTTTTTTGTATTTTTTGTTGTAGCGGCAACAGAAATACATAATTTGTGAAAATTTCAACTGTCTAGCTATCGCGGTTCTTGAGATACAGCCTGGTGACAGACAGACGGACAGACAGCGAAGTCTTAGTAATAGGGTCCCGTTTTTACCCTTTGGGTACGGAACCCTAAAAACATTGAACTCGCGCCACTGTTACTGTCAGCGACACCGCGCGTGTTTTGTTTATAAGACGATTCAAAAAATACCCGCTTCGGATGTGTTCGACTGTCCACGGAATGTACTCGGTTTTAATGTATATCCGATATGTCAGTGAGTGATGGCAAAGTATTCTGTTTGTGTTTTCACTTCTGTCGGCACTCCCAGACTACCACTGTTTTTTTTAATAAAGTGTTTGCTGCCTATAAGTTCTTCTACCATGATCCCAAAGTCGCGTTATAGAACACCCACGGGAAGAATGTTCTGTGGAAAATACGATTTGAATCTTACGATATTGACATTCACAGAACAATATTCTTAACATAACTGTTACCCATTTGTTCTACGTATTATTTTGAGACATAATTCATAAGTAAGTCATAAGTCATAAGTAATTTATTTCATAACAATAGCGTACATTGTGTTGAAAATTTAAAAAATAACGTTATACAATTGCAATTAAAATAAAATTCATTAAATACATTTAGAATCGTAAATAAAACAATAACGGTTAATTTAGAATTCAAGAATATAAATAATAAATGTCAAAGTAATAAAATCAATCACAAATTACAATGTCATATGTCATCTAGGAATTCATTGATACTGTAGTAGCCTTTACTCAATAAATAGGACCTCAATTTGTTTTTAAATAAGTTAACACTGTATATGGTTTTGAATTCTATGGGCAACTTGTTGTATAAAAATACAGACTGATACCTCGGGCTATGTTTGGCAACTTTTAATTTCGGTTGAATAGTGTTGGGCAAATCTTTCCTACGTGTGCTAGCTCTAGTTTGTCTTTGCTCATCAGCCTCAATTATGTGCAAATTTTTAACTAAGCTGGTTAGCAACACTAAAATGTAAAGGCATGGCACTGTCAAGATGCCAAGATGAAGACCTCGAGACAATTCGGGTAGTTTATCAAAAACTATTTTTTTGTTTAAAAGAAGTATAAAATATCGTATAAAGAACCCATGTGGAACAAATACAGCCAACAAAGAACAGACATTAAAAAACAAAACTTGAAGTTACCGAATCGTATTTATCTACGAAGTATTTTACATTTCAAAATGACAGTTTGGAACTCATCACGAATTCTAAAGTTTGCTCTTACGCATTTTAATCAGACAGTAACAATTGTTAGCTACTTTCAATTGCTGTTTTATTGTTTATTTTATTGGCTTTGAAACGTTTTGTTTATTGCTTTTGGATACTTAACGCCTACAAAGGGGCTCATGGCTAGCTTATAGATTTGTACAGGCGCCAGCACATCAAGCTACTACAATCTGTCAAATTTCTTTAATAGATTTTCAACTTTATCGCTAAATCATAAGGCTCAAAGTTGATTGGGAAAATTTGACAGTTTTGGGTAGCTTGATGTGCTGGCGTCTGTTCCTCATGATTTTTAAATTTGTGACAGTTCTGACTCAGAACAAAAGTTGACAACTGTCTAACTTAATTCTTACAAAGACTTCGAGGTCACGTAGGCATAGATTTATAAACGTTCCTTAGCACATACTTTGGCCAAGCGTTAGTTCTTTCATTATCCTATATGGAGGCTTTTACTTTTATGGTAAGTTTTGTTTACATTTTCAGTTATTATTTTTTGATTGAGTATAGTTTCATTGTATTTGTTTTCCAAATATCCCCCTGAATGTCCACCTTAAGGGAATAAGTGGAATTAGCAAACAATTTAATTGACTGTATCTCGTAATGTTAATACTTTGCAACTTACTATTATATAGGATCAAGTTTTTCTAACTGAACCGACAGCTGTGCTGCTGGGGAGTCTGTTGCGTCACTTCTTCTTCCCAGGAAAGCCTTATAAACTGGTGCAGGGCGGGCGATTTGGGGGACTGTCTTATGCAATTTTGACTTTCGAAAAGTGCTGATTCTCAGCCCAATTTGATACGATTTTGATTTTGTCAAACAACTGTCAAACTACAAATGCAAGATAGAGACTGGAACATGTTTAAGCAGAAGCATGTGCTAAGTAACGTTTATAGATTTCGACCGAAGAATATATCTACGGCATTCCACAGATTCTGAATCTCATGAGGTCTTGTTTTCAATCCATTTACTCAGGAAAAGTGTTATTATGATTTCCATTAGGATATTCTCATTAGCAACCCAGAGCCTGGATTTGTGCCCGGCTGCTGATATTCGGCTCGCCGCAAATAAAATTGAACTAGAAAATACGAGTAATATGATTATGGATGAAATTTAAGACCTATACCGGAAAACAGGCTTTAGTGATAGTTATTCCTGCCGGTCGATCCTGTACAAATCTCACCGTGAAAACTTAAGTAAAGTGAGTTTGTTTTTGCTAGGAATAGAAACTATTGACAGCACACTCCACGCTCCTTCACCTAAGTTTTCACGGTGAGATGGTTACAGAATCGCACTGCTGTTAATTCGGTTGTGGAGATCGGATGGCGATTTTGATAATAGATAAATAATAATTTCTTTTCCAAAAGTAATGTAAAAAGTACGTATGCGCTGCATTTATTTATTTATTTATTTATTTATTGGTTCACCAACAATTGTTTACACTGGTATTATGCTAAAGGTAACATGCAATAGAATATAATACAATAGTGTAACAATCACTTATAGGTAAACTCCGCATGCTTTAAGGATAAGTTGCATACTTACTTACAGCGTAGGACTTACAGTTGCACAGAGCCTTTAACCAGCAATAACAACAACCCCCATGGTTGGTGGAAGTGTGGAACCTGTGTTAAAAGGGTCATCTGGATAGATGACCCTTATAACACAGGTTCCACATTTCCATTATACAAGTTTACAGGTAAGTAAGTAGTACTTATTCTTAGGGGAATAATCACGTGCTTACTTGTAGTGTAAAAAAGTTTTGGTGAGTTCGTGTGTAAGTGTGTGTGTAATGGTCATTGTATTGGTGATAACACTCAACAGCAAATTTTTTGATTGAATGACGAACCCAATATGCTAAGTCTGGAATAAAGGCTAGACGCTATGTGAATATTATGTTTCCTTTTATCATAAATTCATCCGCTGCGATTTGATACAGCCCGTCACCTGCCACCCGTTTGAGTTAGTGCTATCATACTGAAACCTGAGTGCCAGGTATTCTTGTTTCTAAAATCGATTCATAAATATGTGAGTTACACATGTATTTGCTACTATTGGGTTTTAAAATAGGAGTAACATGGTTTTTGATGTTTGCAGGTTAGGAAAAAGCTGATTATTTTCTCGTCAGTCAGCTGCAGGAGCAGTGGTAGCCCAATGGCATTGGCCCCGACTTACGAGATATAGGACATGAATTCAAACCCAGACAGGCACTTTTTTTTTCCCTTACTCTACTTCGCTGTCCTACTCCTGGGCAAAGGCAATCCTTACATCTTCCAGACCACGCGTGTTCCTTCCACTTTCGATGGAACTTATCCAGCTCGGCCCGCCGTTCTAATGCGGCCCAGTCTCACTTTCCTAGGCACCAGTTCCGTGCCATTTGGGCCCACAGTTTGTCCGGTATGTGGCAGACATGTCCTGCCCACTCCCATTTAAGTTGGGCAGTCTTTTAATCCACGTCAGCTATCTTTGTTTTGGAGCGACTGCGCTCCAAAACAAAGATAGCTGAAACTAACGAATCGTGTTTGCAACAATATACTGATATTGTTGCAAACACGATTCGTTAATTTAGCGCCCTCCGTATACTGCGCCTCATTGCTCGTTGGCAGACCTTGAGTTTGGGTTTGTTGTGGTTATGTGGCCACCACTTCTCTTCTAGGAAACAGTAGCTTGCTAAGTAGTATGCCGTTAAATTAAATGTTACGTAAATTTAATGATTATAATTAAATGTTACGTACATTTAATGAAACGCTTTCGGAATTTAACGATGTTACATAATTATACAGGTTGAAATTGAAAACATGCGACAAATCGAAATAGGAAATTGTACTCATTATTATGAACAACTTTTACTAAGGGACCAAAGCTGCAATCGTGAAAAAAAAATCTGCTGTTCCTACATTTTGACGAGTTATGCGAACATAAATGTAGGTAACAGCTGATTTTGTTTTCGCGATTTCAGGTTTCGTAGTAAAAGTTGTTTACAATGATGAGTACAATCTCCCATTTCGATGTAAAACAATTACAACTTTCATTAACGATGATAACGATTATTTCAGTGTTTATGATACTGTTGTTTACATAAATTCATGTTAAACTTAAACAAACTTTGATATATGTGTTCTCGGGTTATTTAACTCGAGCTTTTCAGCGGTCTGTATTCACGAAAATGTATGAACTCCATAAGAACCCTTTAGATGACTAACTAGCTGTTTAACAAACAATTTATTATTAACACACTCGGCTCTCAACAACTAGAAGTCACCACAACAATAGTAGAAACACATCCATTATACCATTTAAGTATCTTGAGCTGCGTGTAAACACATTATTAGGGTTTTGCTCTCAAGTTTACATGGGTTTCATGTATTAGGAAAATATTTTGAAGTAAGGAAAGAAATGGATTTTGTAGAGACACAGTTAACAAAAAGTTATGCATGGTCATACATTACAATCAGTGAGTGAACAATCAATCATCCCCTGTTTTCCTACCCTCAAGGTTAGATTTTTTTCCAAATTTATATGGGACCAACTTCAGGGTATACCCTTTCCAATAAAAAAAGAATTATCAAAATCGGACTACTTTGTAAAAAGTTATGCGTGGTCATACATAAAAAAAAATATACGCGTCGACTTGAGAACCTCCTCCGCTTTTTCGTCGGTTAAAAAAAATAGGCAAATGTTTTGAGGTTGTGCTCATAACAAAGTTACAACCGGTTTCGTCCGTATCAACAAGGAAATAACAACGAGCTTTGGGCTAAGAAATTGTCCATGAGATTGATAACAAGTGATGACTTAACTTGAAGTACAGATGTCCCAGAAAAAGTATGCGCTTCGGAAACCATCGTGTATCAAAATCTCGTTCGTATCAAGAAGGAAATAACAACGAGCTTTGGGCTAGGAAATTGTCCATGAGAATGATAACAAGTAATGACTTAACTTGAAGTACAGATGTCCCAGAAAAAGTATGCGCTTCGGAAACCATCGTGTATTGAAATCTAACATACTTAGAGTTTGTCACAACCATGATAGTAATTTCCTATTTTGACTGACCAAGGTTTCAAAACTAGAGAATAACAGCACTAAGTAATTTAAAAAAAAACTTTTCACAACTTTTGAGTGACAGATGACTAGGTGCCACCGAAGTATACATCCATATCGCGGTCAGGAAGATTTGCCCTTGTACACGCTACAAGGGCAAACATTCGTATTAATTCTGAAACACGGAGATTTCCGAAGCGCATACCTTTTCTGGTTTAACAGTACCATCCAATCTGCCACTCACAAAATAAAAAAAATCCGAGCAAATCTCAAAAACAAACAAATTAATAATAAACCCAGACATTCTCTCAACAGTCGCCAGTTTATGGGGGCGCTAACACCTGCTTACGATTCTCTTTGCATTTTACTGCCCTTTTATAGGAATTCAATTGAAGAATGAAATACGACTGGGAATCTTGACATTTAAGAATTTATAGCGATTCGATAAAAACGATGATGTGGGATTTTAAGTGTTGCGTTGTGTTGTTGTGTTGTGTGTTATTAGAAAATACATATATATATTTTATGTGTAACCTTTTCGAAATGAGTGGTGATTAAGTTATCACATTAAATAATACAGCGGTTATAGTACAAAGTAAAGTATCCTATGTTCTAACCTAGGTAATGGTTTACCTATTTGCCAAATTTCATTGAAATCTGGTCAGCCTTGAAAGGTAACAGACAGACAAACAGAGTTTCTTTCGTATTTATATTAGTATGGATGTCATACACATCCAAGTTCATTGCCTACATACCATTCTCCGAAATTGGATACCTACCACTTTCAACACATAAATTAAACATTTAATTCCCGAAATTAAAACGGCACTACCGGTTTAATAACATTCTACTCGCGAAACCGTCACGAAAGCGTATTAAATGAAACTTTAATTTAAATCCAGGCGTTGCATTGCAATGTCTACGCCGCAGTGTTTCGGTTACATCTGAAGGAAGATGGATGGTGCTGCATGCATTAGTTTTGAGTGCAAAGCCCTGGGAACGTGTATGTGTAGGAGTGGAGTAATGGACGTATTAGGACCGGGATACGTAGGGCTTGAGAGGGACTGTTCTGGGTACGATAAAGTATGGTCATTTTGCACTTCGTGAATGTGAATTCATACATACTTCCCGTGGGTGTGGTAAAAGGCGACTAAGGGGCGTACCGGAGAACGGGCAGCAGCGTTCTCTATGCATTCCACCACCATACCATACTGCGATCGCCGACCCGACTGCCAAGCGTGGCGATTATGGCAAACCCCCCCCCCCTCTTGGGGGAGGCCTATGTCCAGCAGTGGACGTCTTTCGGCTGAAATGATGATGATGATGAACGTGAATTGAATTTTCTCATAACATAGGTATATAGGTTATTGTGTAGGTACTTTTGTTGTAAATAAATACGGTTCGAAAATCACGATTATTCGCATTGTACACACACTTTAACTTACCTCATTAAGCTCTGCTAATGAGACACAATAGATTTTCAATTGTTTTGTGACCCATCGGTCACGCGCGGAGATTTACCGGTTAAATAGATGTCTTGATTTTTGTAGGAAAACTTAACTATATGAATTCCGTACTCACATTGAAATCTGCTTTGAATTATCCATTAAAAAAATATTACGAAATTACAGTACACCATATTTGTTTAGCGAACAATACGAGTAAGTAAAAACCCTCTTTCAATCATTATGGTAATAAAAGTGGCTGTTACAAGAAACAGTCTGAAAAAAAGGGATGGATCCCATTCTTTATTCATACCTTGCCCTTTCTTATTGTAAAACAGTATTTACCAAGAAAAGTGGTTATTTTTATAAGAATGGAAACCCTTAGTCACTGTCGTACAAAGCTCTCATAGTTTTATTAAAAGAGGTTTAATCTAGAGAGTAACTGCAAACTCCGCTGTTTAAATCTTCATACTCTGCTCTGAAAGTTATTATGAATTCAATTTATGAGATGAAGTGAATCTTTTACATGTAAGATAATTTTTAGGGTTCCGTAGTTCCTACAAGGAACCCTTATAGTTTCGTCATGTCCGTCCGTCTGTCTGTCTGTCTGTCTGTCCGAGGTTTTGCTAAGAGACCGTTAGTACTAAAAAGCTGTTATTTTGTAGGAGTATGTATATCAATTACGCCGACAAAGTGGTAAAATAAAATTTTGCAAAATATTTTTTTTAGGGTAGCTCCCCTACATGTGAAGTGGGGATAAATATTTTTTTTGTCGTCTATCCCAAGGTGTGGGGTATCGTTGAATAGCTTTTCTAAAAGGACTTGGGGGTTGCTTGTTCGATTTAATGCTCCGTTTACGAAATATTAAACTTTAAAGTGCAAATTTTTGTTCCAGTAGCGTCCACGCACACACCTCTAAAAGCTAAACTGCGAGCTAGAAAATTCTGTAAGAATTCACGATGATAGTGCATTTCATGAACTTTAAAGGAAGACTATAGCGATTAAGTTAACTTTATTAGTTTAGCAGTAATAGTCGTTGAACTTGGGTGTTGCATAATTTTGTATCAAATACAAAATCCTTAGCATTAATCCTATATACTCGTAGTGACTAAGATGAAGTAGTTGCTTGTTTATGACGGATAAAGACTTACATTAAAAAACAAAATATGAAATAAAAAACTTAAAAAACCATAATAAATTATCATAAGTTTCACAATACTGAAGCTAGATGGCGCTGTAACAACGGGTTATGCTTTCATTCGCGTACTTATAGAAGTCACAAACGAACTTTGTTTAATTTTCGAATTACAATAATTTTGTGAATTGAAACAATAACTTGGCAGTAATCGTACTCTTTTTTTTTTTAGCTTTACGAGGAGGAAAATGGTTCTTATTAGTTAATGTCTAATCTGTTTAAATAATTATCTTTGAAAATCAATATTTTGTTGTGTTTAGTATCGCTATTCGATAACAGATGGCGTTGTGCCGAGACGCCACTTATGTAGATCGCGGTGTTATGATTTTCTTGCACCTCTGTGGTTACGTTGTGTTAAAGTTTTGTTTTACTCTGGACACCCTTGTCATTTAATGTTATTGTCATAGTTTATATTTAAAATTCAGAACGCGACTACGCATTCAAAATGAAACAATATAATAATCTAAATATTATATATGATTAAATCCTAATATCTTACCCATTACATATATTCATTATATTCAGAATAAAGAACAACAGAATCGTACTATATTGTGATAACGGGCTACTACGGAACCCTACGTGTGCGTGGCCCGACACGCACTTGGCCGGTTTTTTTAATGATGACTTGTGGGTTGTACATTATAAGTGATTCCACCTACTTAATACCTGTGGTGCTGTAGGAACGCCTTTGCCCACGTGTGGGATGTTAACGGCATTAAAAAAACCTGCAGTTGCCCTTTATTCATGTGTTCATCAAGTTGTGTTGTTATAACTTTTATACAAATAAATAAATCCTTGTTTACTATTCTAGCACAGAAAAAATCATTATTGCACCGAGATTTTGTGCTTATGAAAAACTTTCGCGAATGCAAATGGACTTATTTAAATGACTGTTTAAATGTTATTAAGCAACATTTTTTTTTTGTCAACTAAAACCATGGATCCTTTCGTTCCACATGCTGACAATCTCCCACCTGGACATGAGTAGGCTCCGGACCAAGTTTGCCCGAAGCAAGGAAAACCCGCTCAGGTGAGATTCGCAGATGTCTCCGCTCTGGAGAGTAAATGTGGTGCTGTTCCACAATCAATGGGACACTTAATGTCGTGTCCAGCGTGACCTGTTGTCAGCCCTTTACAGGTACTGATGAACACCACTGGAGGAGCCAAACTGGTAGCTAAATTGTAACGTTGTATCCACAGACTAAGAAGAGAAGTTAGTTGTATCGTTACTTCCAACAAAATAATAACATGACTACCTCCTAAGTGTCTTTTGTTTTTGTATTTATTTGTATAGCAAGTAAGTCATTTAATTTAGTATTCTAGTGTTAATAGTTTGTATATTTCATGTTGTTAGTACAAAATAAATAATAGCGAATTTGAAAAAAAAAATAACATGACAACAATTAATTGGCAAGTCAAACCACAGACGTAATAATAAAGGGACGTTCTAGGTTTACTAAACAACATATCTTGCTGTCAGTGACGCGCGCGGTAATGCTGTATATCCGAACGTGTTTAGAGGACCTATATCTATGCGCGCGACACGACCGTGTGTCTTTCACTCACGGTGCCCAGCATATTCATAATCCTGCTCCGGGGGAAGACGCACGTTCTCTTTATCCAGAATCACATGTGACCTTACATACGTGGTCTCCACCATTTAGCGGGCAACAGTTTTTTGGGTTCCGTAGCCAAATGGCAAAAACGGAACCCTTATAAATTCGTCATGTCTGTCTGTCTGTCTGTCCGTCTGTCCGTCTGTCTGTCCGTCCGTATGTCACAGCCTCTTTTCTCCGAAACTATAAGAACTATACTGTTGAAACTTGGTAAGTAGATGTATTCTGTGAACCGCATTAAGATTTTCACACAAAAATAGAAAAAAAAACAATAAATTTTAGGGTTCCCCATACTTAGAACCGAAATTCAATTTTTTTTTTCATCAAACCCACACGTGTGAGGTATCTATGGGTAGGTAGGTCTTCAAAAATGATATTGAGGTTTCTAATATCATTTTTTTCTAAACTGAATAGTTTGCGCGAGAGACACTTCCAAAGTGGTAAAATGTGTTATCCCCCCCCCCCTGTAACTTCTAAAATAAGAGAATGATAAAACTAAATAAAAATTTGATGTACATTACCATGTAAACTACCACCGAAAATTGGTTTGAACGAGATCTAGTAAGTAGTTTTTTTTTAATACGTCATAAATCGTAAACCGCAATTTACCATTCATTCAATCAACTCAAAAAAATAAAAATTATTTCATGAACATAAACCTTATGCATAAACCCGGCTGTTACGGAACCCTCGGTGAGCGAGTCCGACTCGCTCTTGCCCTGTTTTTTTTATTCTAATCAAGTTATTAAAATCTGTATTTTTTCGTAACCCCATACTGGGGTCCAAAGTTCCGGCTCATCACCATCACAGGGTTCCATCTTGAGCTATCGGTGGCATCCGGACGCGGAGCCACGAGGCCCACCTTCCGGCAGCCCTCCTTACCATCGAGCTCCACGCCGGGTATATATTTTACCTGCGTGGCTGCGTCGAGCTCAAGGAGTCTGGCAAGTCCATCCGCCGACCGGCACCTTACCTGGCGTCTGCAGCGTCGCACACCGCTTCAGTCTTCGCCTCAGCAAGCTGAGCCAGAAGAGTACTGTACTTCCTCCCAAGGAAAACTAAGGGAACCTGGTGACCATAAACTTACTCACACCTTACTCTTGATTTTTACCTTTGTTTAAATATATTTTTATGTTGACACTTTACGTGGGTCTTATTTATCTCCCCACGTAAACCCCACGTCACAAATTCTGGGTCGACCTTATCTAGGTTGCCATCGACACGTTAAGAATACAAAAACAATAATTACGAGAAATAGAAAAACAGACAGTATAAAAGCCTACATATTGTTATAGTAGAATCTGCTGTATAAACTCATATCTCACCTCTTTGCAAGAAACTACATCGAAATCAAAGTTAAACAGTGTGAAATGAACAGTAAATTCGTACTTATATATATACCCTATGTGGGTATGAAAGCCAAAACGAGCTCTGAACAAGTCGACAGATTTCCCAAATATTCATGAAAGCTTTCACACAAAGGCCTGTTATAATTATAAGGGTCTTAGTTTGCCGACATATTGCGCTTAATAACTGCTATTCATTCTCGGACGCTAACTAATGAGCGTTTTAGATAATGGGAGCTTATTAGATGAAATTATGATGAATTTATTTGGGAAGACTAGCTAGCATACATATTATATTATTAGCTTCTACCCGCTCTTGGTTCTTTCTGACTTTTTTTTTTGTTTGGTTCCCAACGTGATCTTAAATAATCTATATACCTTACTCAAGGTCTATCAAATGCAAAAGGATTTTTTCAAATCTGGGTGGTAGTTCCAAAGATTAGGGTGTTAGTATATAGATTTAGTTGTGGCCATCTGTAACACAAAAAAACCTCTTTCATCCATCGAAACAAATGCAGCACACAACCAATGGGTCTAAAACTTTGATTGGTACAATGTTCTGCCAATAAATAAAAACAATCTCCAAAACCACATAGAACACAAAACTGATGCTTGTCACGTAAATGCAGAATTTCTTGCCATACGTACATACGTAATAACTTGCTAAGAGTCTGTATTTCAAAAATGTTACTTTGGTCCCCCGGTCTACCCTAAAAGGTACGCACATTTACCTTCCTGGTATTAAATGGTCACCGTCGCGCTATGGATATCTGAAGACTTCTATATCGTACTTTAAGAGCGTTCAAATTCAAGTATTAACCCCTTGTATGCCGAAATTACAGACACAATTAAAAAGCCATTGTGTCTCGCGTAGATCTACGTTCCGGCAGTTGAGAGGTTAATCTCATCTCAGCGACAATCATTATCAAAAACTTGTCAACAATGTTAGTAAAATAAGAGAAATACGGGTATTACTCCACTGCAATGCCACAAATATCGCTGATGCATTGCCATCTCAGAAAAAAAAACACAAATGTGCTATAAATGTCGTCACTTGTTTTGGTTTTACGCCTTATCAACTACTTATCAACCAACCGATCTAGGCACACAAATACCTTACAATCATACCGAGACGCATATCCGTTGACTTTAAACCAACGATATACATGAAAATCTGCGTTTATAAAAGCTCATATTTGAAAAATATATAATAAAAGGAAAATCTGGCAGCGCACATGCTCATGCAGCTCTTACGAGCAGAATTTTATAAATAGGACGTAGAATTTGAATCCAATTCATAATCCTATTAGAATAGCGATTCTATTCAGCTGAGTAAAGCAAAAAGGGTATTTCTCGGTATGAGACGCGATGTAGATAGGAGACCAGAAGATTTATGAATAGGAAATAGAAAATAGAAAACATTATTAACCGACGAATAGAATCGAAAAGATTCCGGGTTTACTAGTACATGTTATGACGGGTAAATACACGGTGTACCACATGCAGGCTTTACAAAATAATTATTACAAGTTTCGTTTAAATAATGATCAGTCAGTGGAAGTCTTCAAAAATGTTCAGAAGACGTGGAATAAATGGAGCTTACTCAAACGTATGCGTAGCTCGACCGTAGTGCTACACCGTAGCTCGTAGCGGGCTACGCCGTAGCTTGAAAAACATCGCTACGTCGCGGATTCGTAACTTAAACTTTTCTTAGTAAAGCGTGAATTTTATATTACATATTCATACATCAAAGTAGAACTACATAAAGTTCTTTAAAGTCAGGAATTTTAATTGAAATTATCCGTATATTTAAATCACAACTGTCATTCTTGACAGTTATATGAAATGGCTCCAATACAACAGACCATTTTGCATACCAAATAACCTGACTGTACAACATTTTAGAATAAGCTTTTCTGAAAAACTTTGGCAAGGAAACCTTTAATTTACTCGATATTTGTTTGTACCAAGTTTCCCTTCTGCACTAACAATGATTGTGAGGTATTATTACTTAAGCAGCTGTAGGATTTAATTCAATAGTAATGGCGGGGATTCTTGATTTCAATTTAAGGTAAGGATTTATTGGAATTTAGGATTAAATGGTGATTCAATGGGTAGCAGTGTCAGAGACGTAGTTCTGTTAGTCGGGGACTTGAACCGTGATCTGCATTCTGGGGGATTAAAATAGAGTATTTACTATCGAAGAATACTTAATTGATTTATTCGTTTCCTTTACGCTCAATGTTCTTTAATTGTGGTCTCATTTTGGAATATTAATTAGGACTTAGGTATGATTGAAGTAAAGCAATGGACAAAATTGTCAACTTTTTATTTGCTTGAGTTCGAGGCTTTTGACTACTTTTGGCTTTTTTTTGTATGTGTATATTTTATCCCACCAAAAACATAAAATGTAAAAAAAACCGGCCAAGTGCGTGTCGGGCCACGCACAGTATAGGGTTCATTAGTAGCCCGTTATCACAATGTAGTACGATTCTGTTTTATAAAATGTGTTCAGTTCTGAATAAAAAAAAAAAAAAAAAACTAATTTTGTTTTTCAATGCAAGTTTTTACCCGTTATAAACAAGCAACTACTTCATCTTAGTCACTTTAAACTTTTAAAGGATTAATGCTGAGGATTTTGTATTTGGTACAAAATTATCCAATACCCAAGTTCAACGACTATTACCGCTAAACTAATAAAGTTATCTTAACCGCCATAGTTTTTCTTTAAAGTTCATGAAATGCACTATCATCGTGAATTTTTCCAGATTTTTCAAGCCAGCAGTTTAGGTTTTAGAGGGACGCCCTACTGGAACAAAAATTTGGAATTTAACGTTTAATATTTCGTAAATGGAGCATTAAATCGAAAAATAAATTTAGCAACCCCGAAGTAATTTTAGAAGACCTATTCAACGATACCCCACACGATGGGGTAAACGACGAAAAAAATATTCATCCCCACTTCACGTGTAGGGGAGCTACCCTAAAAAAAATATTTTCCAAAATTTTATTTTACCACTTTGTCGGCGTAATTGATATACGCACTCCTACAAAATTACAGCTTTCTAGTACGGAACCCTCAGAGAGCGAGTCGGACTCGCACTTCTTTCTTTCTAAGTGAAAATACAATAATTTTATGTATTTAGTGAATAACTTTATCAGTAATTATAATTATTTTCGAGCCCTTTGGGGTTGAAACCCTCAGGCCGTGGGGCCCGAATGTTCTTGGTCTCTTTGAGGAGGCTGACGCCTTTGCTAGTCGCTTAGCGTGTATGTAAGGATGTTAAGTCACTAGACTCTAGGCGCTAAACAAGCCACCTGTCAGTGAGTACGTACCTTATGGAAATCTCGTAACGGCTGGTTGACACTTCCCGTGACCCAAGGGCTGGCTTACCTTGGCCAGAGACTAAACATTGCCATACAACGTGGTAATGCCGCCAGTCTCTTGGGTACATTACCAGTAGACAGCGATGCGGATGAATTTTTCGACGCCATATTTTAGTTTGTTTATGAATCGTTTTATTTAGGTTAGGATATAATTTTGTTATTTCTATTAATTAATTACCTAGGTATCCGTTGTTATGTCACCGTACGTTTACGTACATATTATTTTATTTCTACATAAATTGCATACTTAATGCCTCATTGTAGTGAATTAATATTTTAGAACTAAAAACAAATGTGAGTTATAAGACTTAAGTATTCTTGTAGAAAATTTAAGTCTTTTATCTTTCATTTGTTTTTAGTTCTGTACTAAAACGACATTTGGACAATAGAATGGAAAATTATTTTAATTTTTAGAGCAATGGAGCGCATCATTTTATGCGCTAAATGAACTGACAGAATACGAAACACCACAATGCGCAAAACGAGGATTCTTGACATAGGCAAAAAGGCTGCCAAGCTGAAATGGGTCATAAGGCATTTATTAATTTGTTGAACATAGGTACAAACGCCCGCACATCAAGCTACTAAAATCTATCAGATTTCTCTAATAGATTTTCAACTTTATCACTAAAGCATAAGGTTCAAAGTTGATTGGGAAAATTTTACAGTTTCGGGTAAGTTGATGTACCGGCGTCTGTACAATAATATAATGACGTTATATAAAGGGGACTGGGACTGGGAGAGTCACGTCAGCCGCATGCACAGTGACCATTGGGCAACAATCTCCACACGATGGGTGCCCGATGATGGACGGAGCCACCGAGGCCGGCTCAGAGAGAGGAAGGAGGAGGAGGTAGTGAGACGACTTAGACGCGTACTGCAAGGGTTGGATCCAGGTGGCTCTAGACAAGCATATCTGGAAGGATTTGGCGGAGGCCATTGCTCAGCAGTGGGACAGAGTAGGGTAACTTAAAAAAAAAGGCAGTTTACTTGTTAGATTTTGTAATGCCCTTTCCTAAAAAATATACCACATATTACAAGTGATAGCCGTACTTTTGGTAACTATCGTCAGGAAAGCTGATTCCATGTTTGGTGGGTGTAGGGCCCTCCACTGGTGAAAATGCTGACGGTCTGCCCGCATGCGGTTGGCCAAGCTCAAAGACGAGTTATGGTTACAAAAAATGAACAATAACTAAGAAGGCTGATACACGTCATGTATTATAGTTCACGTAAAAAAATAGGACATATAGGCTAAATTGTAACTAATTATTAAGTTCTTTTAAATAAAGGATTTAAAAAAGTATTATAACAGAAATACCTACAGAAACTCGATTACCTATTTTACCCTTTCTATCTGATTTACGAGGGCCCTCCGACCCGGCCCAGGCCACATTTATACCGCTAGAAGAAATGGATACTGTGGAAAAAATGATATTTATCGTAGTTATTATAAATAGCGTATTTCTTTTGAGTTTATATTATTGTCCAATCTATTTGTGATTTATTTCTATGAATGAATTCAATTACATATTTTTTTATTGAAAATGTTTTGAGATTTTTTTTTAAATGTGTAGTTAAATATTTCTGTATCTATGTAGAAGACTAAACTGGGGAATAAGATGCGATTTTCTGTTGGTTTAATACTGCCTTAGTCAATCCGCCGAGCCTTTTCCCAAATATGTTGAGGTCGGCTTCCAGGCTACCCGTATGCAGCTGAATACCAGTATTTTACATGGGGCGACTGCTTATCTGACTACCACGACTTAGTTACTGAGTAACACGATATTCCTTTAGTAAGACTGGTTGTCAGAATTTCGGGCTTCTGACTACCCGTAACGACTGTCAAAGATCCACAAATGACAGGGACCAACGGCCATCCTTGCTTGCCAACAGAGGGGTCTCAGTATGTATAGGTGGCTATCCATAGATATCGGCTACCCATCCACGTAACGGCGGTAAGCGTAGCGTAGCGCGGCTGCACTTATTTAGCCACAAGTCTCTTAGATAGGGACTCGTGGCTAAATAATGGCAGCCGTATTTCCGTATTTCTGCAGTAGTATTTCTATACACTTTTTATTGAAAATGTTTTCCAATCGAATCATGTTTTCTTCATTGACATGGGTATATTTTGCTAGAGGTAGAAAACTGACTGGGGAATAGTATGAACAACAAAATAAATCCAAAAAATTGGAAATAATTTTCTTCAGTTTGAAAGTAGCTGTATTGTATCACGTACTCACGACCACTCGTGATATGTTTTTGGCATAATCACTTTTACGTTTGTCTTTCTTATTATTTGAGTCTGACTTTTATGTTAGCTAGCTGAAAAATGTATCGGGTTTTTAGTTATCTTATTTTTATAAAATGCTTTGTATTATAAGAGTTTTCTTAGACCTGTTATTGAAATGAAAATCGATTTGTGATATTTTTTATTCCATATTTTTATATGATACTAATTTAATCATCATGTCTAAAAACTTTTTTACAAAAAGAAACAACCGACTTAAAAAAAAACACCACAAAGTGAAAAATAACTTTAATCTCAGAAGCCGGTGACGTTGGTACTGTTTTTTCGTTTTTTGACACCGACTTTCGGTATTAAAGTTAGTTTTCACTTTGTAGTGTTTTTTTATGAAGTCGGTTGGGTTTTTTTTTTGAAAAAATTGTTTCTTTTTCACTTTTTAGTTGTACCTACCCACCCAACATAAATTCATATAACACTAGTTGCTATGTGAATATCAGTGACAGGAAGATATTAAACACATCTGCCTTCCCCTTTAAAGGGTACAGGCGAGATGTTATATTGTGTGATTGCGTAAACAATGCATACCTAGGCGATAGCAGCAATCGCGATTGATTTGCTGGCATTTATTGAAGACTTCCGTTGTCTGTCCCCGAAACTTATCATCAGATCTTTACGTGTTAAAAAAAAAGTTAAATGTTTTTTTACAGAGATCAAAGAAAGGCACATAATATATATGTAATGCTTTCGTGTGTGAAATTCATAAGTAGGTAATAAGCTATTTCAGACTCAATTTTACGTGAGTAAAGCCGTACTAATGAGGCTGCTTTTAAACTATTATAGCCTAAAGTTATGTATCACGTTAATGTTGACTGACACAAGGGCTAATATAAATATAGTACAAAGATCTTAAAAAAGAAGAAAATTAAAAAAACTAAAACCAAAGTGCGACAAAAACGCCAACTAAAATGATATAAACAAAGACATCAGCTCATGTCTCAGGTAGACAAATTCAAAATAACATCGGTTTTCGTATAGCCGAAGTCGGGTTTGACATCCCACACGAAAAGAAGGCAAAAAATAAAAAGACAACCAATCGTTTGGGTAACACCAATTATTTTGTTCGTATCTTAAATGAAACCTATGTAACCCAGACCCTAGTAACGAACCGATTGACACATCATTCATCAAAATCGGTTGAGTGCGTATATAGTTTAGGCGCCACGATGGAACATACGTAAATAATAATATTTTTTAATGGCAATAATTTAAGTTAACAGAGAGGAATGCAAACATAAATAGATTTAACAGAGGTTGGACTCAAAAGGTAGGTAGTGGGGTCAAAAGTCCTATAAGAATTAAGTACCCTGCCCCCCAAACTAGGAAAATCCTGTATCTTGGGAGGCAGTGACTTCACATTACATTATGGTCCAGCGATTGTTGTGAACTGACATGTTATTATTTATTAATTTATTATTACATAACCCTTTCTTTTAGCTTTTGTAGTCGGGTAAAAGTCAGCAACGATATCGGTTAAAGCAAACCGATATTCACATTCGTTAATATTGACATTCGAATCTCAGGCGCACTACATCATTAGTGTCATGTTTATCGATTTCTTATTTTTCAGAGTACTGTGAAACTCTAGATGGGAGCCTCACAATATAATTCAACAGAGATAAGCTTTGACTCGAATATTATATTTATAGGAAGACTTTACATTACCATGTTATTTCTAGCACTGACGCTATTAAGTTATGAATCTTATGGATCTTATAGTTGTATAAGTTATGGATCTTATAGTTGTCCAAAATAAAATGATTATTATTATTATTAAACAAAAATAGACAATGAAAATACTTGACACCTGCTTGAACGTTCGAATGGAACACGCCGTCAATTATGACCGGCCTGTACTGCAAAAGATAAGGCTACATAAATAGCCTCTACAGTACCTACGATTCTTGATCACATTTGCTACGCTTGCCTTCTGTGATTTCAGAACGATTAAGCAATAGCATACAACACAAGAAGCAAAAACTTTCAACTAATGACTGCACGTGCACGGACTAATTACGGAAAAAAAACAATATTGGTTGAAAGGGCACAACTTTTTTCCAGTTAAGACTGGAAATACGGTACCCCTTGGTAAGCCAAAGGGTACCGTATTACCCAGTAAGTGGGTTATGAAGGTCATATAGACAGTCGCTCCATGTAAAATACTGATATTCAGCTGCATCCGATTAGACTGGAAGCCGGCCCACAACATAGTTGAGAAAAGGCTAGGCAGATGATGGTGGGGCACAACTGTCAAACTCAAACTCAAAGCATTTATTTCAATTAAACCTTGTTTGAATTGTCAAAATTAAATAGTCTGTCAGTTAGTCAGAAAGTTGAAGCTAGTTGCCCATTCCAAAACGTAGATCTCTATGGAGAAGAACGGGCAAGAAACTCCATGGACACTTTTAAATCAAGTTATTACAAAATCCTGGGTACATTATTCTTGTTGCTTTTAAATGTGAGAACAATGTAAAAAAAAAAGACAAATGAAGAAACAATTCAAAATATAAGATTAAAAATAAGCTTTGGCAGTTAAGAGATAATCAGTCTCAACCGACGGCACCCGTTCACGAACATGACCCGTGGATCAGCACCATCCAGCTCAACCACTTTGGAGGGAACCAAATAATCCAACACACGCGCCACCATCCGTGAGACTTTAAGTGAGCATGACTGTTTAATGATTTACCGGAGGATATTTAAGGCAAAACTTAAGAAACATGTATGTACCCTGTAAAGTCGACAACGCCCCAGAGGCAAATATGATATTATTATTTATCATTTAAATATAATAGCACTTTGTATCTCATTTTAATTGAACTATGTTATTAAAGTTCATATGAGAAATAAATACCTGTAAACCTATTAAGTCTGAGAAAATATATAGATTTTTGAAAGGGCCAGTCTGTACCTACCTATCATAAAAAATTTGTTGGAATCTCATTTCCATTTATTTAAACCTCAGTTAGTCCGATAAAGTTTTTTGATCCTCATAATTAAGAAACAAGATCGATATGCTGACTGTTTTTTTCAAAATCTGTAAAAGCTGATCAAAGTTTCTCAAAAAGTTAAGGACAGTCCCGATGACGTCACGCTGAAGTATTTGCACGAAGGCTGCGCTGACGTTCATTTTCAAGGTCACCAGATACAGAGGTATGAGGAAAAGGGTGTAAAGTTTACTCATCCTCCATAGAAAAGGGAGGATCCTCCAACCAAACGGGTGTTGTGTCTGCCGGGCAACTGCCCGATGAATCATGTCGGGTCGTTGTATATGTATATGCTAGTTGCGCGGTAAACTCTGCTTGCGAGATGCAGGATTTTGCGTGACGTCATTATGAGGCGTAGTTTGCATGTGGCTTTATAGATACCGCTACAATATCTATGCTTATGAACAGTTTTTATAGAATGTGCGTGTGGTGTGAGGGCCACTTTGTTAAAACTCTTTGAAAATGTGCTTAGGATTTAGTGAACATTCCCAAAGAATTGTGAAAGTTGGTTTCAGATTTTGTGAAAGTCTAATAACCGAGTTATAGACTGTAAAGTTGGGCCCTCAGTTCTCACATAGAGGATGGAGGGCCCACCTAAAACTGATAAACTATGGACACTACAGAAAAAGTCTTAATGCCAAAATCTAAGCAAATGCCAAACAAAATTTGTGAAAACAAGATATTATCGCAAAACACTGTCCTACTTTGTATATCTTCGTACAAAATGAGCCCTCAATTCTCATACACGTAAAAGTTTATTACGCAATTATAATGAAATCATTAACTTACAGCTACTGTTTGAAATCCTATATGCTACTAAATAAATTGTGAAAATTTATAAAAGCAAGAACAGGTCACCACTTTTTGTTGTTTGAAAGTTATCCCTCAGTCCTCCATTTCTTTTGTTTTCGATTTATTACGCTTATCGTATGAAAGATAAGACAAATACAAAATTGTCTCCTTTTGTGAAATAAATTGTGCAACAAATGCGATACCAGAAAGAAATTAAAAGACCCTTTATTATATAAGAAAATCGAGTTTTATTTTTATTATCTGAATTTGCAAATAGGGTGACCACAATTTCTTTTAGATTGCAGTAAAGATTAGTAAATGTAGAGTATAAGTTTTAATAAACTTTCTTCGATTTTTCGCTTATTATCGTCATAGCATTTGTACTCAATTTCGTGATAAAAAAAATTATTTCGGAATTCGAATGATCACAAAAAAAAATACTGTTACCCAAATCATTTTTACTTGAAATATCGTTCGTTCTGATGACAATAATCAAATAATTTATTTATTATTTTTATAAAGGCTTTTGTCCAGCCATGGGACAATGTAGACTAAATATAGTCCTAACTAATAGCTGTAATATTTAGTGTAGTTACTAAACAATAGTTTATGATAGTGCAGCGGAAGTTGTAGGTAATAAAGCATTAAGGCGAGTTTTATGAAACAGTTGTAGTGAAGAATAAAAATAATAATAATTTTTTAATACGCAAACACATCTTCGGTCAAGACAATCAATCATCTTCGGTCAGATATCAAACATTCAAGGTAAGTTTGTTTTGATACCTAGGTACTCATAATTTTATAAGTTCGTAATATTTTACTAAATAGTACTTAGATAGTCACTCTAAGAATTGTTTAGGTAATTCAATTTCACCTATTTATAAATTGTAATTTTTTTTTAATATAAATTGTGCAAGTACCTACCTAGGAATAAAAACAACATCCAGGAACGCACTGCTTTATTAGGTACTAGCTTCTGCCCGCGACTTCGTCCGCGTGAAATTCGAAAGTCATATGGCTCCATCTATTATCATAATAACGTTATTATTGTTTTCCTCGGGAGCAGCACTTTTTTCGGGATGAAAGGTACAGTGGTTTAGGCGTGAAAAGCTAACAAACAAAGTTACTTTCGCATTTATAATATTACTTACTTAGGATTATATTTAGCCCACATTGTCCCATTGCTGGGCAAAAGCCTTTATAAAAATAATAAATAAATTATTTGATTATTGTCATTAGTTTTTTCGGAACGAACGATTTTTCAAGAAAAATGATTTGGGGAACAGTATTTTTGTATGTGATCGTTCAATTTCCGATTTTTTTTTTTTTATCACGAAACTTGAGTACAAATGCCATGACGATAATAAGCGAAAAATCGAAGAAAGTTTATTAAAACCTATGACTCTACATTTACTAATCTTTACTGCAATCTAAAAGAAATTGTGGTCACCCTATTTCCTAATACAGAGAATAAAAATAAAACTCGATTTACTTATACAATAAAGGGTCTTTTAATTTCTTTCTGGTATCGCATTTGTTGCACAATTTTTTTCACAAAAAGACACAATTTTGTATTTGTCTTATCTTTCATACGATAAGCGTAATAAATCGAAAACAAAATAAAATGGAGGACTGAGGGCCCGAATTTTATCAAGGTCATAACTTTTAAACAACAAAAGGTGGTGACCTGTTCTTGCTTTCATAAATTTTCACAATTTATTTAGTAGCATATAGGATTTCAAACAGTAGCTGTAAGTTAATGATTTCATTATAATTGCGTGGTAAACTTTTACGTGTATGAGAATTGAGGGCCCATTTTGTACGAAGATATACAAAGTAGGACAGTGTTTTGCGATAATATCTTGTTTTCACAAATTTTGTTTGGCATTAGCTTAGATTTTGGCATTAAGACTTTTTCTGTAGTGTCCATAGTTTGTCAGTTTTAGGTGGGCCCTCTATCCTCTATGTGAGAACTGAGGGCCCAACTTTACAGTCTATAACTCGGTTATTAGACTTTCACAAAATCTGAAACCAACTTTCACAATTCTTTGGGAATGTTCACTAAATCCTAAGCACATTTTCAAAGAGTTTTAACAAAGTGGCCCTCACACCACACGCACATTTTATAGAAACAAGATAAAAAAGTATTTGTTTTGACGTTAAGCCGCCCTTTTCATTTGATTTTCTTTCCTTAAGTTTTTCCTACAGCGGTAAATCGCCATCAAAATACAAGTTCATCCTCCATTAACAAAATTACCATACACAAACCAAAAAATCAAATAAATTCAGGAGAAAAATCAAATCTATAAAATCGAAGTAACCTCTTATAAATATTTTATCAGTCACTGGGCTCATCCGATTTTATTCCGTTTATCGTTGGAAAGGAACCGTTTCACCGGTCTCCGGCGTGTATTATTTAGAAAAGGGTAAAAGTTGCCGAATAAGGCTGGGCGTAGACTAAGTCAAGATTGTTTTAACCTTTTGACAGCCACACGTCAAAAAATCAAAAACGTGCCCTCGGCGTCAAAGTCTGTCATGTAGTCGAACCGTGGCGTGCTGGGCATGTTTTGGTTTATCATCTGTACATGACTATGGCGGTCAAAAGGTTATGACATGCTATTGAAAACAATTATAGCTCGATAATGGTAAATGATAAATTAAAAATAAATAATTCATAAATCCGTGCCTCGGAAAGCACGTTAAGCCGTTGGTCCCGGCTGTCATTCGTGGATCTTTGACAGTCGTTACGGGTAGTCAGAAGCCCGAAAGTCTGACAATCAGTCTTACCAGGGGTATCGTATTACCCAAGTAACTGGGTTGTGGAGGTCAGATAGGCAGTCGCTCCATGTAAAATACTGGTATTCAGCAGCATTCGGTTAGACTGGAAGCCGACCCCAACATAGTTGGGAAAAGGCTAGGCAGATGATGATGAATGGTAAATGATAAATTTATGTAAGTAGGTTTGTACAAACACTTTTACATGTCCACCATATTTTAAAAACCAGATGAGGTCAAACTCAAACTCTTTATTGCATTCATGTATTCATTTCGTTGTTACAATATACTTCAGTAAGTTCCAACATGAAACCCGGTTAGGACGCGGCAACATAATAATAAATTTACACATAATCTATCTATCTACCTATAAATATAAAAATGAATTGACATTTGTTAGTTTCATAAAAACTCGAGAAGGGCTGAACGAATTTCAGCAGTTCGGCGTTTCATAGCTGACTACTCTGAGAAGAAAGGCCGAAACAAACTCGAAGGCCACAAGTCAGTTTAAAGTCCAGACATAATTTTGGTCAGATCATGTGAAGACCATGTAGATTGGTGTGAAATGATCTGAAATGTTATTTTGAGAAAAGAACAAAACAGATGTGAGTGGAGCTGTGTCACTCTAACAATGTAATAGTGTCATACTACTGTAATACTGTACCAACGTACTGTCGAATCACAGTACTGTCCCACTACCGTAGTGACGAACTACTGTCGCACAATCGTTTGTCGCACTAGCGTGTTGTCGAGCTTCAGTGTGTCGCACAAGGATTTTTCCGGTCTGATCCCTTGAACCCCCTCCACCCCAGATCCCCTGCAAGTTCGTCTTCTGTTTTAATCTCTGAAGCATGCATTCGAACTATGGTGCGTCGCATTACAGTTTTGTCGCACAAGTGTTATTCGCACATCCATTTTGAGCCGAGTCGAACTCACGTAGTACACTCTGTAGTCAGTGCACGCATTTGTGATTAATCATGTAACTCAGAATTTAAGGAGCTGAACGATATGATATACGTAGATACGATCAATCGTTACTCATGTACAGACGCCAGCACATCAAACTACCCGAAACTGTCAAATTTTCCCAATCAACATTGAACCTTATGCTTTAGCGATAAAGTTGAAAATCTATTGAAGAAATTTGACAGATTGTAGTAGCTTGATGTGCTGGCGTATGTACTAGTACCACCCAATATTTCTGCTGCCAAGCAGGGTAGCCCTCATTGAAGAGTGGCGACTGGTGCAATATGCAAGCTTTGCCTGATAAATGACAAATAGAAAGAAAAGTTGTTTATTCTGCACAAACAAAACGCACATTACGAAAAATATACACATACAAAGTAGTGAAAAGTCTCGCATATAAAAAGTTGTCAAATTTGTCCGGGCTTGACAATACAAATTAATCCGTAATGCGCCCGCGATACTGGTAGATGACAACAAAACAACATCAATCAAAACAAAAACAAAATGCCAAATGCAGAGTGGAAAAATAACTACTTTTATAACAAACAACAATAGTACTTGAACTATTAAGCAAATGTGAAGGAACAACATAAAAAAGACAAAACTGTTCTGCCCACGACTGGCGTAACTCAAATCAAAAGTCATTTATTCAAATTAGGCTTTGTATCAGCACTTTTCGATGGGCAAAATTACATAAGACATTCCCACAAAACTAGCCCTTCATCGCTTCCTAGTACTTTCGCTGGAAGAAAAAGTGGTGTAAGAAACTCCCCAGCAACACAACTGTCTGTTCAGTTAGAAAAACTTGATTCTATATGTACGAGTCAGGTATCGTACATGGCACGCGCGCATTGCAGGGATCAGCACTTTTCCGTCGCCTTGCACAAATTATAGTGTAACGCGACAGTACACGATCAGCGTTCATAATCAGCTGTACTCATTCACATAGCAATCATATAGCATTAGTTACGTGGTAGTTAGATATACTCAATAAACCATCATCTTTGGCTATCCGTGACTTATCATTCAGATTAACATCCAAGGTGTGTGCGACCCATTCAGCAGCGCATACATATTTTTGGTCCTTCGAGCCGGATGTAGCTCGGTGACTCTGCCCAGAGCCCATCTTCCCGCGGGGAGGTTAGGCTCGTGAATGATGACCACGTCATCTGCTCGAACGTTGATACATTCGTAGCTTGCAAAATAATTAACATCACGAGACACATAGCATTAAAGTGAATTGTTGTTAAACCCTATGGCAGCTGGCCACGCCATTATACCAACAAATACAATGAACCTATACTCAAGTAAAAAATCATAACTAAAAAAAATGTGTTAACAAAACTTAGGTAATACCAAAATAGAAGCCTCCAGGCATAAAGGGCGTGACAGCTTACATAAGCAATGCCAGGTTATGTTCACATAGTTGTCACTCGACGTCACAAATAATAAACTAGGACCATGGAAGTAAAATAAATAAACAGTTAATTACTAATAACAATAACAAAACCAAGGTCAGCAACACGAAAAGTCACCAACTGTTTTGAGTTAGGTCTACACACAGCCTTATCAAATACAATGTCAGTCAAATGTGACCAGACGGTCTGATTGTAGGCTATTTTTGTTTTGTTAACGTTTTTAAAACAGTGTTTTCTGGACATTTTATATAAGGTCAAACATCGTGTCTCGTTTGTTTGTTAATTTTACAGAAATGTTAAACATTTTTGGCATATTTATTCTGTTTTACATTTTATATTTAGCATGCCTGTCTATTATTAGTAATTTTCATCTGGGTCAAAACAATTTGGGGAAAATACTACATTTTTAATGACGGAACCTTTTTAATTCGCTTTTCCGGCGAAATGTTTTTGGTATTCGTAAGATATAACCAAAATTTTAGACTAGAAAATTGTTGCTTTTTAGGGTTCCGTAGTTCCTACAAGGAACCCTTATAGTTTCGTCATGTCCGTCTGTCTGTCTGTCTGTCTGTCCGAGGTTTTGTTAAGAGACCTTTAGTACTAGAAAGCTGTAATTTTGTAGGAGTGCGTATGTCAATTACGCCGACAAAGTGGTAAAATAAAATTTTGGAAAATATTTTTTTTTAGGGTAGCTCCCCTACATGTGAAGTGGGAATAGGTCTTCTAAAATAACTTGTGGGTTGCTAAAAGAATTTTTCGATTTAATGCTCCATTTACGAAATATTAAACCTTCAAGTGCAAATTTTTGTTTCAGTAGGGCGTCCCGCCCCCCCCTCTAAAACATAAACTGCGGGCTTGAAACATCTGGAAAAAATCACGATGATAGTGCATTTCATGAACTTTAAAGGAAAACTATTGCGGTTAAGATTTATTATAATATTAATTTATGATTTATTATTATAATTGTTTTTTATATTCAGAATAAAGAACAACAGAATCGTACTACATTGTGATAACGGGCTACTACGGAACCCTACACTGTGCTTGGCACGACACGCACTTGGCCGGTTTTTTTATTGTAGTGAACTTAATAAACTGGCAAATATCTTCCAGACAGCGGATTATGAAATTAAATAATTTGTCATAGTTTTGGCCCATTTATTGGGTCTATTTCAGCTCATGGCCTTCTGGCCATTCTTTCATAAAGCTTTAGGTACCTATGCTTTGGAATGGGCTACTAGCTTCATCTTTCTGACTGACCGACCCCTTGACAATTCAAAAGTGCCTGTAATTGGTTTAATTCAATTAAATGCTTTGAGTTTGAGTTTGAAGCATTCTTGCTAGACATAGATTTTCTGGAAAAAATAAGTTTATGGATTGTTACCGTATTTTTGTCTCACGAAGCGACGCGCGTGTTAGGAACGGCTACATACATCATCTAAATAAGTATATAATAAAGCTTTGAATATCAGAATGGTTACTAGTAATTTAATATATGTAAAAGTACCTATGAATAATATGTTATATAAGGAAAGGATTTTATGAAATAAAGCACAGAAAGACAAGCTAGGCATTTATTTCAATTAAGGCTTGTCAGTAATTAATCAGAAAGCTAGTCGTCCGTTCCAAATCTAGGTCATCAAGGAGAAGAAGGACAAGAAACTCCTTGGAAACAGTATTAACCCGTCAAGACCAACGCGTGCCTTATGTAGTACGATACATTAGAAAATCAATTGTGCCTCATTGGCGGATCTGGTGAGGTCATAGTAATGTATCAACAAACTCACATTGCCATAAATTATCGTTACCTTAAGATCAATTCATTCTTTCTCATGGACCATTGTACAAGAGAACCCGGAATAATAGCAACATAATAACAATAGCTAGGAATATTACAATAGACAGTTTAAAACAGTAACAATATTGGTAATAATAAGAAATAATTAAGGTATAATATCAAATTATTTAACTTACGTGACATCTGTGGCCTTAGTGTGACTTCTTTCGACTCACGTTCGACTGCGAGTGCCTTAGAATTTTATATACAAATATTACTATATCATCTATACTTACTTAATAACATTTTGACAAGTTGACAAGTTAAGACTGTTGGTTTTTTGCAAACACAATATCTAGTCAAATCATGTACTTCTACGAACGATATTCTAATAGGGTTCCTTCTATTTGGCAGAATCTTGATACTCCGATTTTTATTTGGCATAACTCACATGGCATAATCTTATTTAATCGAATATTTTTAAGGCATAAAAATTATTTAGCATAACTTTTGTTTGGCAGAATATTTACGTGTCCGAATTTACAATGGCATACTTTTATCTTGGCAGAATTTTGTTTCGCATAATTACCTTTGCCATAATTAATATTATGCATAATTTTGTTTAGCATAACATTTATTTCAAAATTTTGTGACAGAAACGAACCGACTTTACGCAGTCTTGTCTGCCCTACCCCTAGAGTGTAATTTAAACCCGCGTAGGCGCGGAGGGGTAGGGCGGCCCGCGAGCTGAGGAGCAGGCGGTTTGAAGGCCCGCCACCGCGGCTGAGGCTGGCCGGCGAAGCCGGCCAGCAAGCCGAAGCTGCGGTGGTGAGCGTTAAAACCATCTGTGACGATAAGCTCGCGTGGCGCCGCCCAAACCCCGCAGCGCCGGAGCCGTGACAGAAACAATGCTTGCTGCATGTTGCATGCCTGCTTGCATGCTGCATGCCTGCTGCATGTTGCATGCCTGCTTGCATGCTGCATGCATGCTGCATGTTGTATGCCTGCTTGCATGCTACATGCATGCTGCATGCATGCTGCATGCCTGCTTGCATGTTGTATGCCTGTTTGCATGCTACATGCATCCAAGCCGACAATATTTTTGTAATTAGCATTTAGGTTAGGGTAGGTTTTTAATGACTATCGATATAAAATGTATGCCAAAAGACGATTCTGACTGTGAATTTTCTGCGATATGATGGTTCTGCTTTTTAATTATTTTGGATATAAACATTATGCCTAAAGATGATTCTGACTAACAAAATTATGAGTTTTGAATGTATGACAACTGAGTGTATGCGAAATGATTTTCTGCGAAATGAAGTTTATGCTATCCGTTGTTATGCAAAACAATATTATGACGTAAAAAGTTCTGCTATAAAAGGTAGACCCCATGCACAGCGCGTTTGTATACTTGGTAACTACCTACAAGTAAAGCACGTGTCGCTTTGTGAGATAAAAATATGATAGCGAAAATTAAGGCGGAGATTTCTTGAAAACGGACAAAAAGTTGGTTTTTTAAACCGTAAATAATTTTGACCAAAAAAAATATTATATTTGTCGGAGAATGTATGGTGTGTCTCGTTATTATCAGCCATATTTAAACTATGTGTGGGCTACTGTGGGTAAGTGTTGGATAATGCGCAATAGAAAAACGGTTTGCAGTTCAAATGAGATTATAATTTCACAAACAATCTTATCACGCTAGCAAATTACACACTAGGTAGGTACACGACACAACCAGATACGGAACGCGGGACAGTTTCTGAGCACATGTTGTTCGTACGATGTCCAATGTTCAAGAGAGCTCCACATCCTTCTTCTCGAGCTGTCTTCGAGCGTCGACCCTCCCACGAACTCGTGCTAGACTCTGTCAAGCGCCACCAGATAGCGCTGGCGTTCCGAATAGTCGTTGTCGTCACACCGTTTCCGCCTCGCTGTCAAGTCAGCTCCCGTACTAATGATGTCTCCGACACGGCCATCCTGCTTCCACACGTCCTCGTGTGTTAATCTGTAAACAAACATACCCGCAAAGTATCACATAGCTCGGTCACTCCTGACCAAATATGGTACAGGCAAAAAGCACCATGAAAATTCTAACAAAGTAAAAAAAATGCAGAGTTCAGAGCATTACTCATTACTTGATTCTCAAATCTCAAGATCACTAACTAAACTAAGCCAATAAAACATCCTTAGAGCATCACAAAACACAAAGCAGGAATCTTATTCGTGGCCTGTGGCTTTTCATCAAGCCCAACAAACCTCATGTTTGTTTCTATGAATTCCTCTGAATTCCGAGTCCCACGGACTCTATGGTCTCTACAAGACCCGACCTCCGCCAGAGACACCCGCGCACCGCGTATCCACGGACTACTAAAAGCAGATACCGACTTCTAACGGACTACGGCTACGAAATGACTACTGGTACGGTCCCGACCAGCCGACCTAAGATTCACCACTATCACGCGACTTAATCTCTACTCTGTTTCATCAAAAAGACTTTTACTTGGCTTTCCTCAAATTAGTTAGTAATACTCTGATTTTCTGGCATTTTTCGCAACCTGCCATATGAAGACTGATGGATCAAAATTAAAAGGGACTCGACTCTATAAAATCTGTTTTATTTTACGATTAATTTGCAATAAGCATTCAAATTAGAAACCAAAAATTAGGCTAATCTAAGAATTTGTACTATCTAGTTTCGAGATTACCGAGACCAAGTACAACGATTCCACACTACGTTAGTCAAAGAAAACAAAACCTCAGGTATCCCATTCACGGTCCCACACATTTGTCACATACGCACTTCCCGCAGGAATGCCGAGTCGTCCTTGACTCTACGGTCTTGGCTTCAACGCTAGACCCGACCATACTACCCAGAGCTACCGCGTATACCACGTACTCACGATACTCTGGTACGGTCTCCGACCCAATGAACCGAGGACCTGAGTACACAAACTAAAGTGATGCCAACTCATCATCCATTTCGTCTACAATCTCAATTGGTACTTGGCGCTCGGGCATCTTCCGAACGCGGTCACAGAGCGTATTTGTAAGTACGCCCCTAAGACGACCCACTGACCAAAAAAACATCATCCAGAGTCAGGTACCATCGTTATCCACATTACAACAATAATCTTTTTCACTAAGAGCCTTAGACACCTGGAAACCCACACACGAGTAAGCCACTCTAACGCCACGGCTCTCCGGCCGACCAGCAATCGTATTGCTCTCACACATCCAGCGCATGGATTCGTATGCATCACCCTGTGACTACACACAACTTTACTACGGCCGTTAGAGAACCCCTACTCGCATGGCTCCCACTACTTAGGCTTGCTCATTGCTCATCATCACTGTGAGCACCATCTACTTCGACTGGTACATGACCTACTGGCATCATTCTTAATCTAACGTGAGAGAATTTAAAATTGGATTGTAAACTAGTTTGGGCTATAGGTACCTAACAAAATAACAATGTAACCATTTTTGCTGTAGTTTACCAGGGAAACATTCAGTACGCGAGTCAAAACAAAATAAAAACGGCTCACCAGATTCGGTAGACAATCCACTCGATGTCACCGCCTCCTTGGCAAAAGTCGCGAAGCTTCTTGCACGGAAAGCACCGTCCTTGATCAGCGACCACTCGCACAGGAGATCCAGAGTGCAGCGCCGTCCAACACCGCCACCCCGCCCGCACACGTCGCCATGCGTCAACCTGTAACCACAAAAAAAAAACCAACAGCAGTTCATGTTCCACTCGGCCAATTCTGACCACATTGTAATCGAAACGATTACTTAACAAAAGTTTAGTTAAAACAATAGCAATCATCGCCAACAAAAGATTCCTTTAAGCCATAGTAATAATTGGTCAGGAACTATATCAACTTAGATCACATACAACGCTCATGGCCCTGCTGCCGCAGCAGCTAGCGACACTCATGCCACCCATATCGTCATCACCTCAAGTGATACGACCAACACACATCACTTCACATAGAGTCTACGACTCCCAGGTCATTACAAGACCAACACAACAATAGTCTCCTTTGAGTCCCTGGTCCCCGCTGCACCACCAGCTGCCCGTCGCTCCCTGAACAACTCGCAAGTGAGTTGCAGTTACGACTACAGACAAGTGCGTACAGTGCGACCTAGCCATGGTATGTGCTCTAACTACTCGGTGTAGGAACTCTCGTCACCGTCTACTACGTTTAAATCGTTAGGAACATTACTTAGAGGCACCTTTCATATGCGATCGTGAGCATACTTGTAACTTCGGTTAGAATTTAAAGCGTTTAACGTATGGGGTCACCATCCAAAACATCAACTACCTTAAGCGGACCTCTGAACTTCCGATCTAACTTACTCTTACAATCTGAACACTAAATCGCGAATGTTGTTATAGTTGCCTTTGTCTTATCATAATATTACTTTGCAAGTAAATGTCGGGTAGAAATGTAATAAAATCTCAAGTTGTTGCTCGCTAATCGCAACGCTACATATGATTTGTTCTGTGCTGAATACACGCGTTTGACCAATACCAGTCAACGCAACAACATTATTAACGCGTTTGCCACTTAATTTGGCTACACAACTCGCTTTTACTCACGAGCATTCAGCACCAGAATCGTAAACAAAACAATACAGCTCACCTTTATTTTCTAACGTGCCTGAGAGTAGCTGTACGACGCAAACGTCCACTCGCCGCTGCTGCTTGCAGCACGCGGTCCACCTCCACCATCTGCCTGGCTGCCACTGCTCGTGCACCGGACCGCGGCCCATGACATGTCGCGACTTGTCCTGGGTTCCCTCAATTGCAGCACACGAAGGGCTTCACCGACGGCTGCAGGCTGCTTGGCTCGATTCTTCAAGTCACCCCCCGTCACTGGCAGCTCCACGCCACGTCCTTGGTTCCCTTTGTGCGCCTTAATAACGGCCACACACAACAAGTTGACCTTCTTGCAGTGAATTTTCAGCAAAACAAATCAGCTATCGTACTGTATGCTGTTACGTTTGCACACGACGCGTCCTACCGTGTGTTCTTAATACGAAAACAAGATACGACGGACTCAAACGCCGGTTACAGACACGTTTATTTTGCTTTTTTTTTTTTTTAATGTGGCGGTAGGGCGCAACTGGCGTGTCACTGTGCAAAGGTATTTCTGCATACAGCCTATGCCCAAAACAACATGTACTATGATCGCGCATCCGTATCTGGTTTGTCTGGGTCGAACTTGGACAGATCCACACGATTATTTTATAAACTTTCGCATGTTTGCACTTTGTTTTTGAAATGTCAACGGTGACTTTAACTTTAAGCGTTCTGATTTTGCGCATGAACCAACACGAATCCCAGTTCTGATGTCGGAGAATGTATGGTGTGTCTCGTTATTATCAGCCATATTTAAACTATGTGTGGGCTACTGTGGGTAAGTGTTGGATAATGCGCAATAGAAAAACGGTTTGCAGTTCAAATGAGATTATAATTTCACAAACAATCTTATCACGCTAGCAAATTACACACTAGGTAGGTACACGACACAACCAGATACGGAACGCGGGACAGTTTCTGAGCACATGTTGTTCGTACGATGTCCAATGTTCAAGAGAGCTCCACATCCTTCTTCTCGAGCTGTCTTCGAGCGTCGACCCTCCCACGAACTCGTGCTAGACTCTGTCAAGCGCCACCAGATAGCGCTGGCGTTCCGAATAGTCGTTGTCGTCACACCGTTTCCGCCTCGCTGTCAAGTCAGCTCCCGTACTAATGATGTCTCCGACATATTTTTAAGTCTTGTTTTAAATACAGTGATGGAACTCAAATCATAATTAAACATACATTAATGCATCAAAAAAATCTTCAAATACACCTCTTAATTGTCTTTAAAAGCAGTTTATCCCTTCATTAACAATTTTAATTACAATTAAAAATATACAATTAAATTTCTAATGCCAAACTGCATTCAGTGATGAATTATTTATTATTAAATAGTTTTTGTAAATAGATAATTGCTTCATATTTTGCAATAAATTACCAGCGTTGTGTCTTCGCGCTCGCTTCTCTTTCTTTTCTATGCAGTCTGACAGTGACCACGCTTTAGGTCATGTAAGCCCCTTAAACTCTGTGTCTTTAGAAGTAAGTAAACTCCAAAGCAAGACATTCGTATGATTTAAATTAGCATTAGGTACAGAAGAATTCAATAAGAATGTACAGATGCCAGCACATCAAGCTACTACAATCTGTCAAATTTCTTTAATAGATTTTCAACTTTATAGCTAAAGCATAAGGTTCAAAGTTGATTGGGAAAATTTAACAGTTTCGGGTAGCTTGATGTGCCGGCGGTCTGTACACGAGAGATTTATTAGTAATAGCATATACTTACGATCCTTCAAAAATTTTGAGTTATTCCGGTCCAAAGCTATTTCAAAATTGAAAGGAAGAAATAAAGGAAAGTTGAAGTCCAACAATATCTTACAAAATAATACCAGCCTTTAGCCCTAATCTCAGTTTAATCAAGCTAATTTAATTCCACAACAGACTGCAAAGCACTAATCTCATAAATATGTAAGGAGGTCAGAGTAACCGCCATTTTTTTACGGTAAGGACACGATTAGTCACATCCTAAACACAAAATACAGGTAGTACAGAAGGCAATCTACATACAAAGTGCGCTCGAGCAACGCACACTTAGACACCGCTCACGGACACATTATCTCGGAGTGGTTGGGAGTAGCGCGGGTGAAATAAGCTGAGGTAAGATTGGAGAAAGCGATAAGACCGCCCATTGTATGTTTTGATAGTGTTCAATGACTTTTTTTTGTTATGTGATTTCTCATAACAAAAAAAAAAGACACGAGAAAATACATATCTTTATAATTATATCCCTGGGAACAGTAAAGTAAATCTAAAATCTAGATAAACCGCCAATACTTTATCTAAACAGAGGCCTGTGACAAAACCTTTTTATTTTCTCATAGGCCTAATCGAATATACCCGATCATACCATAGAAAAAAACAAATAAGAAAGCCAACTCGAGCCCCAAGCGAGCTATAATAGCGTAGGGCTGGGCACTTATAGTTTATTCAATCGGCAAAAATGCATAGTCAATCTCTATACAAAACAATTTTCCCCTGTAGGGTAATTCAAATAAAATAAAATGATTATGAAATTGTCTCCGTCAGAATGAACGGTCACTAGACGTATTTAACGCTTAAGAATTGCTTCCCTATTGCTTCTATTTGCTTCCTATTCTCAATCAATTGCTTCCATCGAATTCTAGAAGAAAAAAAACATTTTAAGGGTAATCGTTCATTCTGGTGTCAGGACAGGACGGCCGGTTACCGCGTCGTAGTGTCTAATGTCTAAAGTGTGATAAATAGAATTATTGAAATTTACGGTGGCCATTAATTACTTCCCGTTTGCATCTGTCAATGTTTTACAACGAATATCCTACTCATTTTTATTTACTCTGATCATACACGACCGATCACATTTATCTACTGACACAGAATAGTAGGTGCAGAAGGCCGAAGTGAAATCAGACGCACGCACTCATAGACGCGTACGTGGGGCGATCTCAAACAAATGACAGATTGGTCGACGTTGTGAGTGCGCTTGCACTTGCTGTACGTGAACCGTGTCTATGTGTGCGTGCGTTTTCGTTTTCTTTGAAGCTGAACGTCTGTACCAACCTATGTTTATTGTGCTACTGCCTTATAATACTCTGAATATATGCTATCAATTTGGACCGAACAATAATGTTCATTGCACCATAATGGTACAATGGATTGGCATCTCGATAACGAAATCAGTGAAATGAAACGATGCTACTCAGTCGAAACATTATTATATTCTCAGAAGGGTCATGTAAAGGGCTTCTGTGTTGTACGGTCAGCAACAAAAGTAGATTAACACGTAACGTCAGTTTTCTGAATCTCAGTTATTGAGCAAAATATTTGTTCAAATTTGCAGCAGAAGTACAATGCAATTTTGAAAAAATATTTTGCTCGATAACTGAGATGAAAGAAACGGAAGTGTTAATATTTTGCTCATTATCTGAGATTAAAAAAACTGAAGTGTTAATCGAATTTTGTTGCTGACTGTACCAGGTATTTTACACAAAAGTGAAATTAATGTTGTTCATACTTAATGGTAAATATTGAATCTGTTATTATGAAGAGATGTGTGACGTTCGGAGTAATTTAACCACGGATTATTTTACAGACAAACAGACAGGGCTTACCAAACATTTGTGATGTTAATCCTCGGTATATATCTAATTTGTTAATCGCTCAAATGTTTTGTGTTAATTTTCTGTATATAATCGCAATAGATTAATGCACAGTTCTGTATAAAACTTATCTGACGCAAAATGATAGCCTTAGGGCCGGTTTGTTGATCAACCAATTGTTTAAAATAGTAAATGATGGTTAAACTAGCTGCGCTCCGCGGTTCCACCCGCGTAATTGTCGATCCCGTGGGAATATCGGGATAAAAAGTAGCCTATATGTTAATCCAGGGTGTCAGCTACCTCCATACAAAATTTTATCAAAATTGCTCCAACCGTTTGAGCGTGAAGAAGTAACAAACATATAAACACACACACACTCACACACACACTCACACACACACTCACAAACTTTCGCCTTTATATTAGTGTGATGTGATTTGGGCAAAATGTGTTTTTTGATCAATTGCTTGTCTTTGAATTGTCAAATAATTAACTATTAGTTGACCCAGTTGAACATTAGTCACTATTTTAAACAATTGGTCGAGTTAACCACGGATCCAAAAATCAAACACAAATAAAACTACACAAACACAAATACAACTAAATACAAACAAAACTAACAAACACAAAACTAACAAAAAACAAATAAAACACAAATAAAACTTAATGAAATAGCAAATTAAACGAAATAAATCAAATAGTTGTAAAATTTGCTTTTATTAGCAAACGGTATGTTTTACATTGTTTAACGATTGACTACTGATAGTATGATTGTTTGATTTGTATCTAATTTAATAATTTTTGCTGAAGTTGTTAACCACGGTACGTATACGTACCTACATAATTATAGTATTCACTAAACCATGAATTCTCTAAAAGATAGCTGCATCAGCACCTACGTGATAAAAATATGGCTCAGATTTCTATCTCAATCACTTTCAACAATGTTCATTGAACCTCATATTTCAAAACTTTCTGAATCAACTTGACTGTTCAACTACGAAAAGAAATAGATTGTGAGTGCTATTCAGCTGCCTAAAAACAATCAACTTTCTCAGATAAAGAATTGTCTTTCCTCTTTATTATTTCCCTCCTCTATATTTCAAAATGCCTGGCCGCATATATCCTAGTCTTACAGAGATTTGAATGTGAATTAAGTTTTTTTCGGCGTCATCTTTTCGTTCACTCTCATCAAGAGGAAGGCTGTTTCCCACCAGTTCGAACATTATAGGCTGATTATGTTGTTGTTGTATCTTTTCGTTCTATTTCCAACGCTTTGTCTTTTTAAATCTTTTCTTTTATTTGCACTACAATAATGCTGGCAGTGCTATAAGAATATACAACGTAGGACATAAAACTTCGTGGTTGATAAGAGTGTGCCATTCTATGTCCCAGGAGTCTCGTTCGAGGCTAGTATAATAATGATGATAAATTACCTAACACACTGGTTTTATTTACTTGAAAGAACGTGTTTTGAAGAGTGTAGATATGTACCTACAGACGCCAGCGCGTCACGCTACCCGAAACTGTCAAATTTTTCCAATTAACTCTGAACCTTATGCTTTAGCGATAAAGTTGAAAATCTATTAAATAAATTTGACAGATTGTAGTAACTTGATGTGCTGCCGTCTGTACCTTATACAGGGTCAAATTAAATTAGCTAGCAAAACTCCGCAGACGGAACCCATATGGTGATATCTTAACACGATAATTGATGATAAAAAGATGTATAAACTACAAAAATAATCCAGGATATAAAGAGTTACCTTGAAAGAAGAAAGTACCTTGGATAGAGAACAATATTAAAAAATTAAATCATAAAAAATGGACACAACAATCAGCGTTAACCTTCGCTGAAGTTCAAGAGAATCCTGTTGGTGCAGAAGGCTGGTGCTTATGTGCAGACAGATGAAATGCATAATTGAATATCATGAACACCGCTCCGGAAAGATCTTGACCTTGACCGAAGCAGTGTATAAGAATACCAGCAGGTCTATTCTGCAAATCTCACAGTGATAACGTATGTGAAGTGAGCTTCAAGTCGGCTGTCAATTGTGTAAATATCTACGTTGCCGCCGCGCCGTCTAGAGAATGCGTTCTTGACAGCTGTCAGTTTCATACAAACAAATAAGTGTTTTGCTAACTTTATTAGCTACTAGAATTGTCTACACTGACAGGTATCAGAAATGTGCGACCATATTTAAGAGTGTTATACAATACCATCAAACTGAACACCTTTCTCCATAGGACCAACATCGTGATCGATAAAAAATAATCTGCTGTCTCATAGACAACTTCAATACCTACTCGACCAAAATGTAAGGGACAGGTCATAATTTCTTTGTCAGGTCGAGGGGCCCGTGGTTAAATAATAACAGCCGCACAGGTCGATCGATCAGGTTAAGCTACGCTTGCCGCGGTTGGTCTGTGGATGGGCGACCATCTTTACATACCGTGACCCCTCCATGCCTCGGAAAGCACTTTAAGCCGTTGGACCCGGCTGTCATTCGTGGATCTCTGACAGTCGTTACGGGTTGTCAGAAGCCCGAAAGTCTGACAACCAGTCTTACCAAGGGGTTCTATGTTCTATGTTATGGGTTTGGTTTCCGCACTTAGTCCTTCAGTGGACCATTGTGCATGGGTCATGGCGGCCGTCGGTGGTTATTCCAACCAGCCCACCTCCCTCCAGAAGCTGATCAATCTCCTGGTCTGTTGAGAACATCTGTGTACGATCTGGGTGTCCCGAGGGCTTCTGACCTTATATGAGTGACGCCTGTGCACTCAAAGAGCACATGCGCAATGGTTTCATCAGCCTCCATGCAAGCCCTGCACAGGGGACTGTCTGTTATGCCTAATGTGTAAAAGTGTTTATTTAGTGAGCAGTGTCCCGTGATGGTCCCCGTCACCTCCAGTCGTAATAAGCGCCTGGTTAGCCTGCCATCCAATGACGGACTTCTTTGGACTGCGTGTAGCCTAGTGACGACGTCCACCAGCTTTCTGCTTGTGTGTGGGTGTGCTCCTGTAACCACCTGCGTAGTTGGTTGAAGGGGATGGGCGCGATAGGTTCCGGTCCACAGACTGACATACTGGAAGCCCTTCTGGCCAGCTCGTCAGCTGTGTCGTTGCCTAGCGATCCACTGTGTCCTTTTATCCATTGTAGTGTCACTGTATTGCGGTTCGATACAGTTACCCGCTCGAGCGCATTGTGACATTCTACTTACCAAGGGGTATCGTATTACCCAGTAACTGGGTTATGGAGGTCAGACAGTAGCTCCATGTAAAATACTGGTATTCAGCTGCGTCCGGTTAGACTGGAAGCCGATCCCAACATAGTTGGGAAAAGGCAGGCAGATGATGAGTTATGTTTAAGTCCAATATAATAAGGGACGAGCCTATCGCCATCAAGCAGGTATAGTTAGGTAATGTTAGGCGTTACACACGTTTTTAATGCCGTGAAATCTATAGTTTATTCGCCTTGTATAAGCACTTTCGGTAGTGCTGTATGGATCACCATGGATACTTGTGCACGAACACCTTTTTCCTACAGCACGGTTTAAACGACGTACCGTAACAAAACTGTACCGTGTAGAAAGCCTTAGAGTACAATTTTATTGTGAACCAAACCTGCAATTTACAACCTACAAACATACCATTACATGAGCACCTAGAACCTAAATTTAGCACACAAACGCTCAGTACCTATCTTCGTTAGGATCCAATCACCTACCTCAGGCGATCCGGATTACCACTGGAACTCTGTAAGCTAAATAGAATGTTACACGAATACACACCTCTGATTTTCAAATGAGAATTCGTCAAATTGGGATATCGACTTCCTTTGGCATTTTCGATGCGAGTGCGTCGTCCGATTTGGCTTTGATTAGACCAAATTTTTGATATATAAGGTTTTGATTTGATGTATTAAGGTGCCACTAGTCGATATTTTTTCCATATAAGTTTCGGGAGAGTATTACTCCACTGTTTGACATTGTGCATCCAAAGTTAAACATAACTTATTATTAATTTTGTCCATACGGAAACAGTTTAGTAAAATAAATAGTCATTAAAAAGTTATGAGCCAACAATATTCGTTTTTCTTGCTATTTTTAACGTAACTTTGGGCGTTAATAAGTAATAAAAGAACTGTAAAATCTTCAAAAGCAAGCCAGCAAGCCCAGTTATCGAAGAGTTCAATAAACTTTATTTATAATTGATTTATGTAGTGGTTTTTTCATAAAACTCGGTTTTCCAAAGCACTTTTCGAAATTTTTTTACGCCTATCAGTTCGGAACGGTGTTCCTGTGCGTGAGAACTAGACGTTGTGCGTGTAGACTAGCGTTCAACTGCTCATCACTGATACTAGCTCTGTCAGACACGAAGCCAGGTGAGACAGCGTGCTTTTTTACGCGCCTATCAGTTCGGAACGGTGTTCCTGTGCGTGAGAACTAGACGTTGTGCGTGTAGACTAGCGTTTAACTGCTCATCACTGATACTAGCTCTGTCAGACACGAAGCCAAGTGTGACAGCGTGCTTTTTAGCCATGACCACCAGTGAGTTCGAGCTCGCGACTCTACCTCCTAAACGGTTAAAAAGCCGGGCAAGAGCGAGTCAGACTCGCGCACCGAGGGTTCCGTAACATCCGGGTTTATGCATAAGGTTTATGTTTATGAAATTAAATGTTTTTTTTTTTGAGTTGATTGAATGAATGGTAAATTGCGGTTTACGATTTATGACGTATTAAAAAAAACTACTTACTAGATCTCGTTCAAACCAATTTTCGGTGGTAGTTTACATGGTAATGTAAATCATATATTTTTTTTAGTTTTATCATTCTCTTATTTTAGAAGCTACAGGGGGGGGACACACATTTTACCACTTTGGAAGTGTCTCTCGCGCAAACTATTCAGTTTAGAAAAAAAATGATATTAGAAACCTCAATATCATTTTTGAAGACCTACCCATAGATACTCCACACGTATGAGTTTGATGAAAAAAAAATTTGAGTTTCGGTTCTAAGTATGGGGAACCCTAAAATGTATTGTGTTTTTTCTATTTTTGTGTGAAAATCTTAATGCGGTTCACAGAATACATCTACTTACCAAGTTTCAACAGTATAGTTCTTATAGTTTCGGAGAAAAGTGGCTGTGACATACAGACGGACAGACAGACAGACAGACGGACAGACAGACAGACAGACGGACAGACAGACAGACAAACATGACGAATCTATAAGGGTTCCGTTTTTGCCATTTGGCTACGGAACCCTAAAAACGACAATTAAGTGTCTTCCAAAGCTTTCTTCTTATTCTTTAACACTTTTTGCCGTGATTTGTTTGTCAAAATAATTGTTTGGCTAGAAAGGAACCATAAATCACTTAAAATGCATATAACTATGCACCGATTGTGAATCACACTAATATTATAAATGCGAAAGTTTGTGAGTGTGTGTGTGTTTATATGTTTGTTATTTTTCTCGCTCTAACGGCTGGACCAATTTTGATAAAATTTTGTACGGAGGTATCTGACACCCTGGATTAACATATAGGCTACTTTTTATCCCGATATTCCCACGGGATCGACACTTAGTGGGTGAAACCGCGGGGCGTTGCTAGTGCTCCATAAATTGACTATATTCAGGGTCAAATTAAATGAGCTAGCGAAACTGCAGATATGACGGATATCGATATCTGAACACGATACTTTTTTTAGGTCAACAATTGTGTTGTTACTTGAACTATGAGCTGAAAAAATCTGTTTTCTTTTGTTTTATCGTCTTTAGATCTCGATACCCACAACGCATGTGAAGTTTACACATTAAAAACAGCTTTTTTTAACCTATATTTCAATAGACTACACTAGCTGCGGTCAAAGGCAAAAACAAAATCAAAAAAAAAAAAACATCAAATTAATTTATTTTTTATTTTATCGTGCATAGAATATACAACATTATTTTTAGTATAATGCGAAACCCGAAACACGTGTCTAGTATTTTTATGTTAAGAATCTATGTACAAAATTTCAAAACTGTATCATGAAAAATTACAAAGTTATAAGCTTGTTAAGTTACCTGTTTGTCCGAACAAAAACATGCTCACCAGCGCCGGCTGCGCCGCGCCGTCTTGCGCTAATTGATAATAGTACCTAGGTACCTAACCGTTCGGCGCGGAGATTGGATAACCTACTTAGTGTCGCTCGGTGTCCAACTTTTAACCGTTTTTAAATATTTTTGGGACAAAATATAATGGGGTAAAAATTATTGTAATCGATTCAGTTAGGTACTTATTCTGAACAAACTATATTCAGGTTACGCATATACTAAAAATAACGTTGTATACCCATCTCGTCAGGTTTCGCTAACTAATTTAATTTGACCCAATATAATTTGAAGATAAGAAACCATTCCTATAAATCAGGATCAACTACCAACTTCGCAGCCACAATACCTACCTAATTGCAAAAAAACCGTTCCAGACCATAACCCCGATTTAACTACAATTACTGATCATTAAATCAGTAGTTAGTTCAGCCGGTAACCACCATTATCCGGTAACAAAGGCCACTATGTCTTAATGGAAAATAAATTCTACCCATTATTAAAACAGTGCTTTGTGGTAAAGTCAACCGCAAGTCCACTTTGAAAGGGCCTTTATTCCGTCGCAGTTAGGGCGGGTTTCTTATTTCAAGTGTAACGTTAGTGTGTGTTGACCATACCTGATGTTTTTAACGACGTAGGTACTTAAACCTTGAAAGAGCTATTATTAAGGGACAAAGATAATAAAACCTTTGATTAATCGAAAGCTTTTTTTGGGAATCTGAAATGTGAATACTAGTTGAGTGATGGAATGCCACGCCAAATTAGATCATAATTACCTATGTTTTTATTAGTAGGGGAGGCTCATAACAGTCATAACTAAATAATAACAGCCGCATGGGTCGATCGAAGGTTAAGCTACGCTTACCGCGGTCGTATCGTGGATGGTTGAGCATCTATTATATATAATTTTTGAGATCCTCCGTCTCTCGGAAAGCACTTTAAACCATTGGTCCTGGCTGATTCGTAGATCTTTGACAGCAACTAGGTTGTGGAGGCCTGATAGGCAGTCGCTCCATATAAAATACTGGTATTCAGCTGCATCCGGTTAGACTGGAAGCCGACACCAACGGAAGAGGCTAGGCAGATTGATTGATGTTGTTATTAATATGACGTATTGCCGGATAAAATCTTCTCTTTTCTTGATCTTTTTAATATAATGTTACTAGCTGACCCGGCAAACATTGTTTTGCCATATAAATTATTTCTAGCTGCCCGGTGCTACTCCGTTCGCGTGGTGTCCTACCCCTTAACCTACCATACCCCCAATCCTACTCCTACACTACTTCTACTCTACTCCTACCCTACTCCTACAACTCCTACCCTACTTCTACCCTACTCCTGACTTACTCCTACCCTACTCCTACCCTACTCCTACACTACTCCTACCCTACTCCTACCCTAGTCCTACCCTATTCCTACCCTACTCCTACACTACTCCTACCCTACTCCTATAAGTAAAAAAAAAGATAAAAAGTATCCTAAGTCCGTCTCCTGATTCTAAGCTACCTCCCCACCAATTTTCAGCCAAATCGGTTCAGCCGTTCTTGAGTTATAAATAGTATAACTAACACGACTTTCTTTTATATACAGGGCGTCTCACGGCTATGCCACATGGAGGGAAAGTACCTTGAATATTGTAGATCGAACATTTTACTGAAAGAAGACATTATTTTAATTTTAAAAACAATTTAAACTGCATTCATAGATTTTTAAATAATTACATGGTTGAACCGGGAATCAAACCTACAGCACGAGAAAAAAAAATACCCTGTAGCTTTATCATACCGATCGAAAGGCTTCATCATAAGGATTATTTTTTGCTAAATAACATAGTGTCAGAAATAAAAGGAAGACAGCAGAACATTTGATGTGAAATTTTGTTCAGAAAAATGAAAAGCTGACATTGCCTTAAGGACATACAACTGACATTATCATAAGTACCTACCTATTACTAATAAATGTACCCACTTGAGAAGTACGCATCATTTCCCTATTATAATTTAAGTGCATGATAAAATGATAAAGAGATACGTAAATGTCGGGACAAATGGACAAATAAGATGGCCGCCGAGATCCCCAGATAGATCTGGGAATCTCGGCGGCCATCTTACTTCATAACATATGTAAACATTTTTTATGGGGTTATGTAAAAAATTTAGTTTACAAGAACCAGTATGAAAATGTCCACGAGCTACCTACAAACAAAACTTAGACGTATTATTCAAAATATCCACCACAACAAGATCAAAAAATCGACTGGGAGTGAAATAATCAAAAGAGTGCGACTTTGTATTCAACAGTATGGGACTCATTTTGAGCATTTGATAAATTGATTAATTTTTTATTAGAAATGTTAACATTCATGGTCTTCCTTTTATTTCTGACACTATGTTATTTAGCAAAAAATAGTCCTCATGATGAAGCCTTTCGATCGGTATGATATAACTACAGGATAATTTTGTTTTTTTCGCGTGGCGGGTTCGATTCCCGGTTCAACCATGTAATTATTTAAAAATCTATGAATGCAGTTCAAATTGTTTTTTAAATTAAAATAATGTCTTCTTTCAGTAAAATGTTCCATCTATCAAGGTACTTTCCCTCCATGTGGCATAGCCGTGGGACGCACTGTATATAGATGAATCAAACCACATTACTGTAAATTCACTCAGCAACAGTTAGCTAACAAATCAATACCTATAGTAACTGTAGTCAGCTTATACGCTTGAGTCCTAATCATGTGCTAATTAGCTATAATGTACTATGTATGCATGTGTGTATGTAATATGTTTGTATGTGCTTATTCACTAATCAGCGATTATCGGATTCGCTGTGGTGGAGAAGCCTGTTCTGTTTAGGTAGTTATATAAATAGTTTAATAATATATAGGGTTATTGGTAAAATATTAACAACCTCTTAAGAGGTCATTGTAATCATCATTATGAACAACTTTTATTAAGTGACCAAAACTGAAAGAGCGAAAAAAAAAACAGCTGTTCCCTAGATTTATGTTCGTATAACTCGTCAATTTGGTTCGCAGACAACAGACACGGTTTTTCCGACCTTTGTTTTTTGTTTTCCCACTACTGGGCTGTTGTTTTCTCCCTCATACTTCCTCATCTTTCTAGATGAACGATAGAAGATTAAACAATTTTTCTTTCATCTTTCTTCAGGCATCCAAAGAATGCCTGTTCATCATCTAAACTCGTAACATCAACGAATCAAACCATGTCTTGGTTTGAGTCTTAATATTAAATGTGTAGAAGAAGTTTCAGAAAATCAAACGAACGCTCGCGCTTCATGGCATAAAACCGCGACGCAAGAAAGTTTCCATCGTCTCCACAATGAACTTCTAAGTATTTCACGCGAAGTCGTAAAATTCCACTTAAGGAAAGTTTGGTAAACTTGCAACAAGCGTAAAGCTGGCAACCTGACACTTTATTATGTAGTTTTATTTACTTTTACATCAATATTTATTCCAAAGCTGTCTTACAAAAAATTATTGACATCTGTGGTGATGATCGATAAACTCTCTATAGTTATTCATTCGACAAAGTTATCAATTTAAGTAATTTTAGTATTCTGCAATATTGGACAATGAAAGTAATTAATTATTAGAAAATTGTTTAACTGTGTGACTGATAGTGTAAAAGTTAAAAATCATTTATTCAGTAATAATAGTTGTACCTAAGATATTTGCACGCCATGCAAAATGGCAGACATGTCGTGAGCCACTCTTATTTTAAGATCTTGCGTGCATGTATTATTTTTATCCTCCTTGTTGCAACATGTTCGAGCAAATAAAATTTCTTTCTTTCTAAGCAAAATTCAGAGCCAAAGATTGAATCAATAGCACTATCGAATACTAATATGGGGTGACAGGTTCATCGACGTGCAACCTGTAAGGTCATGAATTCAGCACATGGTTTTAGACTCCCTACCACCCATTAGAGAATAAAAATTTCGACGGTTATAAAAAAAAATTTGGAAAATCCAAAAGTGTACGACTCATAATGCTCATAGTATAAAAAACCATAGATATTATATTAGTTAGTTTTTCATTAATTATAATTAAACAACTTTGAATAAAAGAGCCATTTTTAATAGAGTTCCTCCTGAAGATGAAACGAATCTATTAAAAATAAAAATACTCAATTAATTGATTTTCGCAAGCTATAATGTTTTCAGGTTTCACACTTGATTGACGGGATTTTTGTTTGTTTTCGTTTCTACTGCATTAGATCAATTTAGGAAAAGTATAGAATTCATTTCCATTAAATTATCTATACAATGGTATATAAATTAAGTAGATTCTGTGTACTAGCAGTTACAAGTACTAGCAGTACCTTCTAAAAAAAAAGTTTTTATTTTTGCTTTTTAGTTGTAGCTACCCCACACGAATTCATATAATACTACTTGCAATGTAAATATCAGTGACAGAAAGTCAATAAAACATCATCTATATAAACTAAGTGGAAAATAATCGTATTATTGAAGCTAACTCAAAAACTACCAAAGCAAAGTTAATAAAATGTACATGGGACCACCCCTGAGGCATATCTTATCCATGAATGAAACAAATTTGCAAATCGGCTCATAAATAACGAAATTCTGAGACATAAAAAAAATCAACCGAATTGAGAACCTCCTCCTTTTATTGAAGTCGGTTAAAACTACTCTACAAAAAAACTATTGTCATCAACCAAAAGAGGGTCGCTAACAACAGACATTTTTCATGAAAGATTCAACTGCATACAAAAGGGACTCCCCATATTGACTTTTAGCAAAAATCTTTAGAACATACGTATGTATGAATATCAAAACCAGCTTTTGGTCCTTTGTGGTCCTTTCAAGGGACAAAAGGGCCTCTAAAGGGTCATTCATTAGACGGACCACAAACTCCATGACTCCGGACCTCAGGGCGGGGAGTTTTGACAAGTTTGGTTACAAGTTGCTCTAGAATGGTGAGTCCTCGTATTTGCGAGTGTTTTCAAAAGTTCAGGAAGTTTGCTGTTGTAATTTAGTTAGTAAGCAAAGTGGCTGATTTATGTACTTTAAGAGGTTTTAGGTTAGTTTGTTGATTTGTTTTTTGTGTTAACTACAAACTATTACTGCATGAAAGCACTAAATAAGTAAATAATAGTTACATCAGGGGCCGAGGGCTCGTGGCTAAACAATAACAGCCGCACGAGTCTATCGAAGGTTAAGCTACGCTTTCCGCGGTGAGTTCATGGTTGGGTGACCGTCCATTACAAAATGAGACCTCCCCGTGCCTCGAAAAGCAGTGTCCCAGCTGTCGTTCGTAGATCTTTGACAGTCGTTACGGGTTAGAAACCTGAAAGTGTGACAACCAATCTTACCAAGGAATATCGTTTTACCCAGTATCTTACCGTATAAAATACTGGTACTCAGCTGCATCCGGTTAGACTGGAAGCCGACCTCAACATAGTTGGGAAAAGGGTAGTCAGATTGATTGGCTTCAACATGTCATAGTATGGCCCCAACACGCGTAGCATGACTACTACTATCTCTTCTCTACGAAGGATTGACAATATATCTCTATCAAACCAAAGTGACATTTCTTTTCTTAATTTTCGACATCGCACCGTAGAAATCTTTCTACAATTAATTTTGTCGTTCTTTTCTTCCATTTCTACGTCATACTAAGCGTGGAAGTCTGTTAATTTCAATGATTGGTAATTATTTTTATTTTTTTTCTATTATGCCAAACACACAAAGGCAAGCCAATAAGTCATTACCATTGTGCTAAAACTTCGTAACCTCCTAAATTCCTAATGGCGTGTCAGTGGTCAAAAGAAACGCCGAAATAATAAGAGATTACGAGTTTCCATTTTTTTACGATTTACCCAAATACGAAAACAATCCAATCGTTTCAGTGGCACGCCATCGGAATATCATAACGACGCCTTTCACCAAAGGAGATGAGTAACCAGGGTCGTCGGATATAAAATAAATAAATATAGCCTTTATTTCTTACTACTATTCGAGTCTAACATAAAATTCAGGTTTATAATATTATAGGTATTTATGGTTACCTACTTATATGTATGGATGAAGTTAACTTTTAGCAGTCGCCTCAGTCTGTGTGGTGCCGGACTTAAAGAATAGCACCACCCCTTACTTCCCGTGGGTGTCGTAAAAGGCGACTAAGGGTCGTACCAGAGTGGATCGCCCAGAGGACTCGGTGGAGCATACGGTGGAGATCTGCCCAGCTTGGGCAGAGCACCGCCGTGTCCTCACGGAGGCGATCGGCGGCGGCGATCTCTCGCGTCCGGCCCTAGTCCGGGCCATGGTACGGAGCGAGAGGGAACGGGAGGCTGTCGCCTCCTTCTGCGAAGCAGTGATGCTCGCGAAGGAGGAAGCGGAGCGCGTGAGGTAGAGGCAATCCTTGCGCCCTCACGCCCCTAGCCGCCGCAGGAGACGCCCTGGGCGTCGGGAATCGATAGCCGATTCCCGGCCACCGTAGGCGCGGGCTTGCGGACGGCGAGCAATGGGCAGCTCGCCGTCCGGTAAGGACCAGGCCCGGGTCGAACGGCGCGTTGTGTTCCACGCGCGCCTCAAGGAGATGTCAGCACCAGGAGTCATTTGATGATTTCCCACCCAAAAAAAAAAAAAAAAAAAAGGTGTCGTACCGGAGAATGGGCAGCAGCGTTCTCTATGCATTCCACCATCATACCATACTGCGATCGCCAACCCGCATGCCCCCCCCCAAAATGGGGGGCGGCCTATGTCCAGCAGTCAGCAGCAGACGTCTATCGGCTGAAATGATGATGATGATGATGAGTCGCCTCAGCAGCGTAGGCCTCTCCTAAACCTTCCCACACAACTCTTTCCCGCGCGTTTCGCATCCATAAGGGTCCACCTCTTTCTTTGAAGATATCTCTTCACCTTTTATTTGGTCTCCCCTTTTTGGTGACTGGTCGTCTTGTTGACCATGGTTTCATTGTTGTTATTAGTAATAACTTGTTTATATATTTTACTTCGATGGTCCTAGTTTAACATTTGTGACTTCAAGTGACAGCTATGTGAACAGAACCCAGCATTGCATAAATATGTAAGCTGTCACGCCCTTTATACCACCTGGAGGCTTTTATTTAGGTAGTACCTAAGTTTTTAGGGTTCCGTAGTTACTACAAGGAACCCTTATAGTTTCGTCATGTCCGTCTGTCTGTCTGACTCTCCGCGGTTTTTCTAAGAGACCGTTAGGACTAGAAAGCTGTAATTTTGTAGGAGTACGTATATCAATTACGCCGACAAAGTGGTAAAATAAAATTTTGGAAAAAATTTTTTTTTGGGGTAGCTCCCCTACATGTGTAGTGGGGATGAATATTTTTTTCGTCGTCTACCCCATCGTGTGGGGGTATCGTTGAATAGGTCTTCTAAAATGACTTGGGAGTTGCTAAAATAATTTTTCGATTTAATGCTCCATTTACGAAATATTAAACTTTAAAGTGCAAATTTTTGTTCCAGTAGGCTACTACACTGTGCGTGGTCCGACACGCACTTGGCCGGTTTTTTTGTTTACATTTTTAATTTAGATTTTTTTTCTTGCTTGAGTACGTATAGATTTTATTGTATTTGTTGGTATATTGGTGTGGCTAGCTAACATATGGCAAATAATTTAATTTAATGTTCTGTGTCCTGTGATGTTAATTACTTTGCTTAGCTTGTATTGTATACATTCAAGTATTTTCTTACTGAACAGACAGCTGTGCTGCTGGGGAGCTTGTTGCGTCACTTCTTCTCCCCAGCGAAAGCACTGGGAAGTGGTGAAGGGCGGGCGTTTTGGGGGACTGTCTTTTGTAATTTTGACTTTCGAAAAGACCTGATTCTCAGCTCAGCCTAGTTTGAATAAATGACTTTTGATTTTTTGATTTTTCCGCTTTCCTGTCTCTTGGTATACATTCCGTTAAACGTTTTGTCCATTTATCATTGTTCATTCTACATGTGTCCTGCCCAGGAGATAAGTAACCAGGGTCGTCGTATATACCTAGTTGAAGTTTACTAAGAAACCGATGGATGTTTCGGAATAAAACTTAATTTATTAATAGAAAACAAACAGTTTATTTATCAAATTAAATTTCATTCGAAAACATCCTTCGGTTTCTTACTAAACTTCAACTATATCCGAAGGCCTTGATTATTTATCTCTTTTGGTGACTGTAATTTCAATTAGGAGATTACCAAAACTGACAATATCTGTAATTACCGTGCCAAAGAACGGCAATTCCTACACAATTGCATGTGCCCCTAGCACCATAACTTTCAATAACATACTGAATAATTTTAAAGGATATTGGTAATCATATCGCCGCTCGCATGACTAACTGTCCTATCTCATTTTTTAGGGTTCCGTACCGAAAGGGTAAAAATGGAACCCTATTACTAAGACTTCGCTGTCTGTCCGTCTGTCCGTCCGTCTGTCTGTCACCAGGCTGTATCTCAAGAACCGCGATAGCTAGACAGTTGAAATTTTCACAAATTATGTATTTCTGTTGCCGTTATAACAACAAATACTAAAAACAAAATAAAAGAAATATTTAAGGGGACTCCCATACAACAAACGCGATTTTTTTGCCCTTTTTTGCTCGATATCAAAAATGGCAACAGGTAGGCACTTGAAATATTCACAAAACACTCAGTTGTATTTCTACTTTAATAATAAATAATAAAATTAAAATAAAATAAATATTTAAGGGGGTGTACGGAACCCTTCGTGTGCGAGTCCGACTCGCACTTGGCCAGTTTTTTATGATTTGAGTTAGGACATCTACATTTTTCTGTTCGTGATTCTTTCCATCTTGTTGCCTTCCCAAATGGTTATATTTTGAGATCCAAATAACATAGAGCGACGGTTAGTGAAAAATGTAAAAAATCACGAATAGAAAAATGTAGGTAGTTGCTCTAACTCAATCAGCTAAAAAATTAGAAAAATGAGATAGGACAGTTAGTCATGCGAGCGACAATTTATAGCATCCATGATAAAGCAATGGATTAGCAAAATCCTTTAAAATTATTCAGTATTGTAGCAAACCTTATTTTAATCCACCAACGCCACCTATCATATAAGAGAGACACTACAACATGCCGCTACTTGACGCTAGATGGCGCTGTAGCGTTACGTCACTTTTCTAAATCGCGGTGTTAAGAGTCTCCGAGGGTTAATGACCTCCGCTAGTTTTTTTTTTTTTTTTTTTGAGAAAACTGAACTAGTGGTGCATCTGTGAGTTACGTCCTACTTGGAATAATTACACGGGAGTAAGATTGTCTGCTCAACAACGTACCTAAATAACGCAATGAATGGTGTTGCACTGTCAAAATGAAAGACATTGCTCCTGGGCCTCAAGTCTGCTGTTTTAATATTGTCAGAAAATGGTAATCTCGTACATAATGACAAATGAATGACTGACAAAAATTTGGCAGTTCCTTTAATCAGTGACCTACCATTAAAACGTCATTGTGCAGTCATTGCTTTTAATTCATTACGAGTATCGTATAATTATGTTCTGTGCTATCGACCGGCCAATGATCGACAATTATGATCGATCATGGCCGGTCGATGGCACAGAACAATTAATAGATAGAGATGGCAATTATTCAGATTACGAACTTTTAGCAAAATGATAAATGATAAATGATTTATTTTCTGTAAGTAGGTTTTTACAAACACTTTTACACGTCATCATATTTTTTAAACTAGATGTGGTCGGCGTTTCCTATCTGACTACTCTGAGAAGAAACAGGTCACAGTCTCTTTTAAAGTCCAGACAAAATCTTGGTCAGATCGTGTGAAGACCATGTAGATTGATGTCTGAAATGGTCTTTTGAGGAAAGAACCACACAGATTGAGCGGACCTGTCCAATCAGTGCACGCATTTGTCAAAAATCGTGCAGCTCAACTCAGAAATTGAGGAGCTCAACGATTCGACGAACAATACCAAAGAAAGGACATTTGGGTAGGCCGCGTAAATTACTCAAACTGCCAGATCATGATTAAAACTAAGAAGGAAAACAGATAAAAAATGACCCACATACATAGTCCTCACATTCACAATAATTAAATGAAAAATAAAATTAATAAAAATACTTTACAAAGTAAATATTCATGTCATTGTCTAAATAAAATTCATCAATGTCAATGTGTATATAAAAAAATCCGGACATAATCTTTGAGGACCATGTAGATTAGTGTCTGGAATGATCTTTTGAGGAAAGAACCACACAGATTGAGTGGACCTGTCCAGTCAGTGCACGCATTTGTCAGTAACCGTGCAGCTCAACTCAGAACTTAAGGAGCTCAACGATTCGACGAACAATACCAAAGACAGGACATTAGGGTAGGCCGCATAAACTACTCAAACTGCCAGACCATGATTAAAATGAAAACCATGACCCACATAGTCCTCACATTCACAATAATTAAAATAATATAATACTTTATACAGTAAATGTACATGTCATTGTTTAAGTAAATAGATACTTAAAAAAAAAATATATATTAAAGTGTAAAATAGCAAAATAACATTCACTGTCTAAACCTATTGGAGCAGCTCAATCCCAAGCCTTTTTGTCCTCAATATAGTCTTTTACAGTATAATAGGCTTTCTGGCATAGTTTTCGCTTTATAAAAGATTTGAATTTATTAAGGCTTAGTTCTTGAATGTGGCTAGGAAGTTTATTATAAAAACGTATACATTGGCATCTAAACGAGCCACCTATTTTCTTGAGCCTTGTTGTAGGAACAACAAATTTGTGTTTGTTCCTAGTATTTATATTATGGATATCACTGTATTTTTTAAACAGATTAATATTTTTATGTGCATACAAAAGATTATCATAAATGTACTGAGAAGGCACAGTCATTATTTTAATCTCTTTAAATTTGTCTCTGAGGGAGTGTCTGGGACTTAATTTATAAATGGAACGAATTGCCCTTTTTTGTAAAATAAAAATTGTCTGAATATCGGCGGCATTTCCCCACAACAGAATACCGTACGACATCACACTATGAAAATAACTAAAGTAAACTAAACGGGCTGTCTCTAAATCAGTCAAATCACGAATTTTCCTAACGGCGTATGCTGCAGAGCTAAGCTTTTTTGACAATTTATCTATATGGGCCCCCCATTGAAGCTTGGCATCCAACGACATGACAATGGAATCGTGTTGGAATGACGAATTTATAAAAATAGCAGACTTGGGCCCCTGTTAGTGGGTTACGCAATTACCCCGATTGACTTTAAAAACGTATGTCAACACCATAATGAGGTCCATATTTGCCACAGTTACAACCAGCTTTTAAAAACACATATTAAAATTATGCCTCACTCAAATACGCTCACAAGATTTTCATCTGAAACTTTTCCTTTTGTTCTCCAAACATTGCAAAATCCCCTCCAGACATGATATAACATAACATGAGCAAGGCCATTTAACTGCGAGTGTAAAGCAAGAGAGAGCAACTAATTAAACAAGTGCAAACATGTCCGAAACTACGCGGCGGTACTAAAAGCAAATGTAGAAGGACCACTCTTGAAACTGAGCCCTAATTCAGACCACTTAATGATACCATAATTTGAAACCACGTTAATTTCTTAGTTAGTCGCGACATCTGCTAATAACATATTCTCTATGACACAATGAACAAAATCGCGCGAAAGGAACGCGAAGTTGGCGTGGTTTGGACTGTCAAAATACCTCGCTTGACAACCGTACGTGATTTGCACGTGGTAAGATTACGCGGGGAGTATTAATTACCTACAATACAGAATTGGGGCCCAGGATGGGCTTAGGTTTGGGTTCAAAACCAGTACATCCTGGGCTCTACTACGCTAGGCCACATCAAGATCAAAGGGTAGGTACCACTGACGAATGATCAATTGAATAAGGTGGTAGGTGCTTCAGTCAAGTTTTAAACCGATCTCTGACTGAACGTCACTTAGCCGCCGGGGCTTATTTTAATTGTTTTAATTTTGGATTGTTGTTTTGTTACTATTTGTTGTATTCTGGACGCTTTTAATGCGGACATATTTTTTATTTTTTACATCGTTCTCACATTATATAATCATAAATTCAAAAGTAATGATGTAACAAATGTTTTTGTAAAATGTAATTTAAAAAGAGTGTCCATGGAGTTTCTTGCCCGTTCTTCTCCATAGGTACCTACGCTTTGGAATGGGCAACTAGCTTCATATTTTTTTTGACTGACCGGCTTCTTGACAATTCAAAAGTGCCTGTTAAAGGTTTAATTGAAATAAATGCCTTGAGTTTGAGTTTGAAAAAAGAAATAGCAACAAATAATTCGACTGACAAAAGCTGATGAAATTAATGAAAAACATGTAGCAAAGCTTTGTTTTTTTGTTTCTTTTCAGCAAATTAATAGGCTTAGGCAATCGTCTCGAGTTATCGGAATCCTAAAACATCTTCTAAAATTGATTTATATGTTCAAAATTTGATGGATGACTATGTAGAATCTACAGGTAAAACCAGTTGCCGTCCTTCTTCTTCTTTCAGACGTCTGCAAGGTTTCGCTAGCTAATTCAATTTAACCCTATATACGTGCCAAGGCAATTTTTTTCAGGTAAGGCGTGCATACAAATATCTTCCTTACCGACATCAGTAACAACTGGGCCTTCTAGTCGCCCCTTTTTGTAACGTTGTCAGGTCCAAACTAGCTTTCTTTATGATACTGTCGGCAAAATTTATAGCTGTTTTGGATGTACAGTTCTAACTATTATAACTAATTGGTATAGGTACAGAGCAAACTCAAACTAACTCAAACTCAAAGCATTTATTTCAATTAAACCATTTACAGGCACTTTTGAATTGTCAAGAAATCGGTCAGTCAGAAATTATGAAGCTAGTTGTCCATTCCAAAGCGTAGGTACCTATGGAGAAGAACGGGCAAGAAACTCCATGGACACTCACTCCATGCACACACACTACAGCAAATAGTAAGAAAACGAGCTGATACGATAGGGCTGAAACGCATGTTGAGAGCAAAAATGAAGCATTTGCTTATGCAGTGTGCGGTGTCACCCGCGGCTCAGCGCCTAAGGGTCATAGCGTGATGTTATATAGCCTATAGCCTTCCTCGATGAATGGACTATTCAACACAAAAATAATTTTTCAATTCTAACTAGTAGTTCCTGAGATTACCGCGTTCAAACAAACAAACTCTTCAGTTTTATAATATTAGTATAGATTAAAGATACGTGTATATTTACCCAAGTGACAACGTTTTTATTTTTATTTTATTCCGGGTTAGTAATATGTACTATATTGACATTACAATCTAGTCGATTCGCTAATAAGTAATTTAAGTTATAACTTAAACTGCTAAGTAACTATAACATTAAGAAATCATCCAATAACTTCTCTCTTATTCACTTTATATTCATGGGGAACACAATTCAGATTCTGTTTAACCTTTGCACTGCAGCTTAAGTTCACTCACACTACACTAAACTAACTCAAAAGGTTTTACCCTTTTTAGTTTTTGCATCTGATCAGTGTGGTCAATGAGTCGGATTGCTTCGACATTCACGTGATGATGAAGTCTGCATACACAACTAATTAGGTACTTTTACTTGATACTATTTGAATACCTTTAAACCACAGTCGCAAATTAAAACCTATAAATTAATCAATCATCATCTGCCTAGCCTTTTCCCATCTATGTTGGGGTCGGCTTCCAGTCTAACCGGATGCAACTGAATACCAGTATCTTACATGGAGCGACTGCGGCTATCTAACCTCCAGAACCCAGTTACTGGGTAAACGATACCCTTTGGAAATCTTTCAGTCAATATAGACTTACAAATATATTAAAGACAAAGTCGGTTTTCCGTCGTAGGTAAGCATTCAAAGTAGACAAATGAGTCAGTTTTCTCTCGGTGTGACCAAACAAACTGGTGTAAGTTGGCAGAAAAACAAATCTTATCCAGCAAACAAACCACTAGAGACAAATAAATGAAGGGTAAAATACTCATAAGCACAGAATGACAAGACAAATGACAACAAGATGACAAGTCTAATGCTGCCACAGCGAGCTGGGGGCCTAAAAAGGCCACTTTGGCAGAATCATAAAAGGATAATATTATCATAATATTAATCATAACTATGGCGAAGACAGTCCGTGTTTTTCTTTTTTTCGCTGTACTACGTAAGTATAATCATAGAGATTGGGATTGGATTTATTGGTGTTTTAGCACAAACAAAAAAAAAAATAACTGAAAAATCCTTCACCAATGAGATTTGATACGATTAACTTAACAGTTAACTGTCCATTATGATTCATAATGTTATCCTTTTATGATTCTGCGAAAGTGGCCTTTTTAGGCCCCCAGACCTAAAGTCAACAAGTCATACAAAACGCTTAATGTATGCACGACGACACATCACACTTTACATGCCAAGTTTAAGCTGAATAATAAAGGCAAGAATATGTAAAGAACATGTTCGATCGGTAAGGATGTTGTTAAATATCGTGCTAAGATAGATAGATAGATAAAACGTTTATTCAGTGCAACAAAAGACACAATACACAATAATAATAATATCAAAAACAAGTGAAAGAAAAAAAAAACAAAGATTAAAAAGATAAATTGAACCATAGACACCTACCTAGCTCATGTTGTATGTACATCTATAGCGGATTAGTGGTCGATCACTACTGGGCGGTGTGTCTCATGGTTGCACCAAATGGGAGTCCAGCTCAGCATATGCCAGGTACAATACCTGACGCTGGTATTCTGCTGCATCCCGTTAGTGACATACGGATGTCGAGAAGACACATCTGAGTTTCAACAAAATGGTACCTACATAGTGCGGCGCGTATATTATAAAGGTGGTAAGTACCCACAGTCCCACAGTTGACTTGCTTTTAAAACCGACAGAAAGAAATATTTTGAAATTTTAAACTTATTAAATATTTGTGTAGTGTCTACTGGATTACTTGATAGTGTAGGTAATAAGAGTAATAATCATGTGGTTATTTTGCGAAAAAAGAAATGATTATGAATTTTCAGGACCTAAACGCAAAAAAACGCGAGTTTTAGAAACAATAAAAGTATATGATCGACTACAGTAAACAAAATCAGAAAAAATGTATGATGTTCTTCTGCTAGGTAGATAGTGTGTTGAAAACATTATACTTACAACTAATTTGAAACGATACAAAAAGAGAATGAAGACACCTCTAAAAACTTTCTTTTTACAATAAAAACCATACTAATATACATACTGATTTTTTTGTCAGATTATTCTACAAGCAACATACTAAAACATTAGTGTTTTAATTTTTTAGTCCAAACAATCGATTTTTTGTAATTAAATAATGGCTTCATATTTTGCAATAAATTACCAGCGTTGTGTCATCATCGCGCTTCTCTTTCTTTTCTATGCAGTCCGACAGTGACCGCGCTTTAGATCATGTAAGCCCCTTAAATGGGGAATTTTGCTGCTTACGGCTGTCATTCGTGGATCTTTCAGAGTCATTACGGGTCTTAAGAAGCCCGAAATCCTAACAACCAGTCTTACCAAGAGGTATCGTATGACCCAGTCACTGGGTTGTGGAAGTCAGATAGGCAGTCGCTCCATGTAAAATACTAGTATTCAGCTGTATCCAATTAGACTGGAAGCCGACCTCAACATTGTTGGCAAAAGGCTAGGCAGATGATAATTTACCTGTTATGCCTGGTTTTTGCACATGGGGCGTGGGCGGCCATTGTGGAGCAGGAGATTTTTTTTTTTTTTTAATGAAAAGTGGGGAGCCTTTTGACACTACAAGCTAGCAATAACTTATTTATTTTCAACAATCATCATAAAAATTTACTCTTCACGTGACCAGAGGGCTGGCCTATTTTTGGGCCAAAGAATCGGCATCGCTATACAACGTGGCAACGCGCCGCCAGCCTTTTGGGCAGTTTTCCCCTTGACAGCGATGCGGACGAATTTTTTGATGCCTTATGATTCTTTATCCTTGTTTTTTTTTATATAGATATTATTATCCTAAGTCTGTTAGCTTATATTTATATTTTGTAAGTAATCAAGATGTTACTCATTGTTATTAGTAATGTTATTAAGACGCTGACGACAGTGACACAGTTTATACTAGTATAGTCGTCAACGTAGTCTATAGTATAAAAATGAATCGCTGAATGTGTTGCTAAGCGCAAATCTCGAGAACAGCTGAACCGATTTCGCTAATTCTTTTTTTAGAATATTCCTTGAAGTACGAGGATTGTTCTTAAACAGAGAACAATTTATCTATGGGAGTAGGGTAGGAGTAGGGTAGGAGTAGGGTAGAAGTAGGGTAGGAGTAGGGTAGGAGTAGGGTAGGAGTAGTGTAGGAGTAGGATAGGAGTAGGGTAGGAGTAGTGTAAGAGTAGGGTAGGAGTAGGGTAGGAGTAGGGTAGGAGTAGGGTAGGAGTAGGTCAGGAGTAGGGTAGAAGTAGGGTAGTAGTAGGGTAGGAGTAGTGTAGGAGTAGGATAGGAGTAGGGTAGGAGTAGTGTAAGAGTAGGGTAGGAGTAGGGTAGGGGTAGGGTAGGATAAGGGGTAGGACACCACGCGAATGAAGTAGCGTCGGGAAGCTAGAAATAATTTATATGGCAAAACAACGTTTGCCAGGTCAGCTAGTCTCTTATAAATATGTACTCGTTGCCATGATGTTATACATAGACTAAGAGAAATTTGTCATTTTAGGAGTGATAAATAAACACTTTCGCATAAGACAGGGTTTCACATTGTATAATGCGAGGTCAGCTCATACTGGGAATTTACAGCTTGTTAAGTCGTCGTGTGTACGCAACAGTCCCTTGAGCGTCGTAAACGTAGACTATGATATAATACCACGTGAATGTCTAGGATAATGACGTCATAATGTTGAGACCTTTCTTTTTAAGGGCTTCAGAGGCCTAATAATTATAACACACTTGTGAAAATAAAACTGGATACGTGAACTAGTGTCGTCGCTGAAATATTATTAAATTTTCATACATGACGGCTTTATGACATTAGTTAAGCACGTGAAGAGGCTACTGAAAAAGGTTTCGTAAAAGATTTTACGGTACGCGAATATGTGCCCTAATTATTATGTTTTTTTGTGAATTTTCTCGTGTGTAAATTTTATTTCGACTTCGCGACTTCGTTCGCGTAAAATTTCACCCTCTTAGGGGTGGAATTTCGAAGAACCCTTAGTTAGTGGATACCTACTCTTCACAAAGAACACACCTTCCAAATTGTATGTCTCTAGGACCAGCGGTTTAGGCTGTGCGTTGATATATCAGTCAGTCAGGACTTTGAATTTTATATATGTATATAATGATAGAAGATGTGCAAGTTGTATTTGACGGCTCGCATATATCGTCGCTCGCATGACAAAGTCCTATCTCATTTTTCACATTTTTTAGCTGATCTCAGTCAGGAAAACTACACTCTTCTATTCGTGATTCTTTACACTTTTCACTAACCGTCCAACCTCTATGTTATTTGGATCTCAGAATATAACAATTTTGACAGGCAACAAAATGCAAAGAATCACGAATAGAAAAATATATCCATCCCAACCCAAATCAGCTAGAAAATGAGATAGGACTATTAGTCATGCGAGCGATGATATCAGAGCAATTCAAATTGATTGATTTGTAAAGTTCGCCTTTATTACTACATTTTCAGATAGTTTTTTTGCACAATTTACACATTTAATAAGACTAATTTAGACTAAGTCATCATCATCATCATCATCCTCATCATCATCATCATCATCATCATCATCCTCCTCCCCCCCTTATCCCAATGTATTTGGTTTGGTTTGGTTTTTGTTTCTAACCATATCATCATTCACACATTCCATCCATCGTTTCTTTGGTCTTCCTCTACTCTTATAGCAATCGACATTTATACTCAAAACTCTCCTCACGACATTTTCCTCATTTTTCCGTGTCGTATGTTAAAGAATAATAATAATTTAATCAAATAACAATGTTAGCGTTGAATAGTCTGTAGGTAAACTTAACTTATGGTAGTAATCAAAAGGTAAGGTAATTAGGTGTGGCAACCAGCTGCATCCTTACTAAGTAAGGAAATACGTTGTAGTAAGGTGGTACAAGCCCATTCATACTTCAGCTTCACAAAAGAATTGCAGGCAGAACAAGCTTTTTAAACTAAGTTAAGAGCGTGTACGCCGTAAACCCGTCGCCCCCCGCCCCGCCGTTAATGTCCTTGTTTTTCTAAATGAATGAACCGTTTTTAATGAAACTTCATACGCATGAGCAGGATGTCTGGAAAATGTCTGTGTGGTACCGGACTTAAAGAATAGCACCACCCCATACTTCCCGTGGGTGTCGTAAAAGGCGACTAAGGGGCGTACCGGAGAATGGGCAGCAGCGTTCTCTATGCATTCCACCACCATACCAAACTGCGATCGCCAACCCGCCTGCCAAGCGTGGCGATTATAGCAAACGCCCCCTTTTTGGGGGAGGCCTAAGTCCAGCAGTTTACGTCTTTCGGCTGAAATGATGATGATGATGATGAAGCCTGCTTCATGCGACTTTTGTATCCTGATACAAAAGTCTAAAATATTGGTATTCAGCTGGATCCGGTTAGACTGGCAGCTGACCCGGTAAAGTAGATGATGTGGATGATTGAAAGAGAGCCTTGTACTTTCTGTAAAGAGTCCATTTATCTGAAACAATGTATTTTATTCTTCAAACCCCCACATCCTATAAATTTTTAATATATCTCGTTAAAGATTAGCAGCCGTTAAATTCCCCTCAATAGAACTAAGTTCTAATTGAACGCGTTAAATCTAAGTTAAGTGGTATAAAATGGTTAATAACTCCTCAGTAATCGTTTACCAGTGAAGTCTAGAGCAGTGGTCTCCCAGTGGTAACGGACACGACTTACGAGTTTAAAGGTCGTAGGTTCGAACCCCGGCAGGCGCTTTACTTTGTATAAATTATTTCATCACCACTGCTCTCAAAACGGTGAAGGAAAACATCGTGAGGAAACCGGCATGTCCTAGAAACAGAAATTCGTCAACAAAGACAATTTTGTGTGACAACGTCTTAAATGGACTGGAATTTTATTTAGGTCTTCGTATCGAACGTGGTTTCAAGCGAGATATAGCGATCGTCATGTAAAAAGAACGCTCAGCGACGTGGAAGGGGTGTGTCTACGCACGGGTACAGTCGTGTTCTAAAGTACTAGGCTATTGTTTTATATATATAAGTGTAATTGTTTTATTGTAGAATCATATTAGTTACATTACTAGCATCGCGAACCCTTCATACCACCAAATTGATCGTTAAATCGCTCAGTGCGCAGATAAACGCAAGCGTTCTTTTTATGTGACGCGACCAATACGATGTATTTTTAATTGTTTCTGTAATTACGGCATTCAACAGGTTAACGACACCACTGACTTAGCGAATGAACACCGTGTGAGGAACTAAAGAATTGTTATAGTATGAAATCGCCAACTGACAAACACCCGTAGTCATTTCTTCTCTGTATGACGAGAGGCGTTTTACTTGCAGGGTCGCGGGCTGTTCGAAAGAGATACCGTGGACCCTGTCACAGGCAACTGAAGGAACACGGGTGGGTTTTAGTTAGTAAAAGTCCTCGCGCCCTCCCGCTTCTCCCAGACCTGGAGAAGTTATTTGATAATTTCCCACCCAAAAAAAGGCGTTTTACTTGGAGAAAGCATGTCAGTAGTTACCTACCTTTTTTTTCTGTCGATCGGAAGCCTTCAAAAGGCACCCGACCTCCGGAGAGAGAGGTTGGGGAGTGTGGGACTTTTACCTCACTAAAACCACCCCGGTGATCACCATCAGCACATAGGGATGGTCCCGGTTCCTTTTAAAAGTCCAATTCCGGAACCCCCCCGTGCAACGCCTGTAAGGCACATCCCTGGGGAATAGTTACCTACCTAAACTATCATCGTAAATAATTATTTACAGCATTTCCCCAAAGTCGAATAAAATATTCCCAATATAGTCCATAATCCAAAATCGCTTCAAGCTTTAAAAAAGTAATCCGTTTTTAGGGTTCCGTACCCAAAGGGTAAAAACGGAACCCTATTACTAAGACTTCGCTGTCTGTCCGTCCGTCCGTCTGTCAGTCACCAGGCTGTATCTCAAGAACCGCGATAGCTAGACAGTTGAAATGTTCACAAATTATGTATTTCTGTTGCCGCTATAACAACAAATACTAAAACCAAAATGAAATTAATATTTAAGGGGGCTGCCATACAATAAACGCGATTTTTTTGCCCTTTTTTGCTCAATATCAAAAATGGCAACAGGTAGGCACTTAAAATATTCACAACATACTCAGTTGCATTTTTACTTTAGTAATAAATAATAAAATTAAAATAAAATAAATATTTAAGGGGGCTCCCCTACAACAAACGTGTTTTTTTCGGCGTTAGTACGGAACCCTTTGTGTGCGAGTCCGACTCGCACTTGGCCTGTTTTTTTTTTAGTAAACCGGATTTTTCCATTAAACTATTTCACTAATTCAATTCCGAGTCCCACCACCACAATAATATTCAAACCAAGGTGAAAATATCAATATTTTCCTTAAAAAACTGCCAAGACCTAAAGCAGCAGTTAACAATATGGTCTCGAGGGAAATACGGAGGAAACCAGGGCTTATACATGTGAATTGAAACCTGCTGGCTTAGGAAAATAGGAGCGTGGGTATGTTAAAAACGTTTCTATTTAGCGTAGGATGGTATCTAGGGCGATATTGAAAAAGATCTAGATCGGAAAAGCCGGTTTTATCAAGATTAGGCTGGATATTTTCTTTTTCGGCCTTATTTGTTATTTTGTAAAATATTTCTGTATTTCTCATCCCATTTGTGAACTCTCCCATTTGTGTGCTCATTCTCGATTAATTTTTTAACTAGCTGCGTCCCGCAGTTTTACCCGCGTAAATGTCGATCCCGTGGGAATATCGCAATAATAAGAAGCCTATATGTTAATCCAGGGTGTCAGAAAATTAAAAATACAAAATTTTAGCAAAATTGGTCCCGCCGTTTTAGCGTGAAGAAGTAACAAACATATAAACACACATACACACTCGCAAACTTTCGCCTTTATAATATTAGTGTGATTTTGTAAAATATTTATCATTTGTGAACATAGCTCATTATCGTTTTATTTTTTAACTACCTTATGTCCGCGATTTCGTCCGCGTGAAATTTTTGCCCCCGACGCATCGTGTCGCATCCCATCGCTCGCCCGTGCTACTACTTCGTTTTTGCTTAGTGTTATTTCTGACGTTTTTTCCCTTAGCTCGGCTCCTAAGGCATGTAGCGTAGCCTACAAATAAATAGCCTATAAGGTTCCTCAAGAATTGGGCTACCAAATGCAAAAAGAGTTTTTCAAATCCGACTGGTAGTTCCGGAGATTGCCACCTACATACAAACTTACATACAGATTTTACTTGTTTATTAGTAGATAGTACTCGTAATAATACAGTAAGTCGGGGTCCGAGTGCTCATGATTTTTTAAGGAAATTTTAAAACGGCTGGTTGACACTTCCCGTGACCCAAGGGCTGGCTTTTACCTTGACCAGAGACTAAACATTGCCATACAACGTGGTAATTCTGCCAGTATCTTGGATACATTACCATTCGACAGCGATGCGGATGAATTTTTCGACGCCATATTTTAGTTGTGAATAGTTTTAGTTAAGTTAGGATATAATTTTGTTATTTTTAGGTCGTCGTCGTCGTTTCAGCCGATAGACGTCCACTGCTGGACATAGGCCTCCCCCAATTTTGGGGGGGTTTGCCATAATCGCCACGCTTGGCAGGCGGGTTGGCGATCGCAGTATTATGCAGTATGGTATGATGGTGGAATAAATAGAGAACGCTGCTGCCCATTCTCCGGTAAGACCCTTAGTCGCCTTTTACGACACCCACGGGAAGTAAGGGGTGGTACAATTCTTTAAGTCCGGCACCACACAGACAATGAATGAATTAGGTATTAACTGTTAATTAATTACTTATTATTTAAAGATTATTTAATTCTCTGCTAGTGCTGTGCACTTCTGTAAATAACGAATTCACAATACCTAGAAGTGCATTGTGATTTTTGTGTGTGTATGTTTTAGTGAGTAAATCGTTGGAGAACCTTATCAATAAACAAATAAATATAGTGTTAAATTAGATAAATAAGATGAACGAAATAACATGGGCTTATTATATCTCCACTCGATATTGCATTTCGAGATACCTAGACATAAAATATAAATCTATAAATTCTAAATCTGTCGTCTCGAAGCTAAAGCTGCGGTGTTTCATGTAGGTATCTTGAATTTCACTGACATCCATATCTGATCTCTCATTTATCTGCCAACACAGCAACATTAGGTAGGATTAGGAGTGAGCTGGATGGTGCTGATCCACGTGTCATGTTCGTGAACGGGCGCCGTCGGTCGAGACTGGTCATCTCTTAACTGCCAAGGCTTATATTTAATCTAATATTTTAAATAGTTTTTTCATTTGTGTCTTTTTTTTACATTGTTCTCACATACAGAAGCAACAAGAATAATGTACCCAGGATTTTGTAATATCTTGTTTTAAAAGAGTGTCCATCTTGCAGGTTTTTCTCCATAGAGATCTATGTTTTGGAATGGGCAACTAGCTTCAACTTTCTGACTAACTGACAGACTATTTAATTTTGACAATACAAAAGTGCCTGTACAAGGTTTCATTTAAATAAATGTTTTGAGTTAGAGTTTGAAAAAAACCGTAAAGATAAAAGCATAAACTACACCTAATCAACCTACCCTTTTTTTTGTTAGCCTATGTTGTCCCACGGCAAACATCCCTTGGAAAAAAAAGGCCTCTCTCAATTTGCACCCCCAAAAGTTATTCCTAATACTATGTATGAGGCTGTCACTTGTCTCATACAAAAGTGGCAGTTTAGATTCAGAAAACAACCCCGAATAACTATGAATACATTCCCTCTTCCATTCTTTTCCTTCGCAAGCCTTTAAGAAAGGATTACAGAAGCCATTCACTCCACAAAATTAGACGACAATACTAGGTTCATAAATATGGTTCTATGAAGTGGTTCTAACTATAAGATTGGGTATAAATGACACATTATAGCCGTGTGTATGGTAAATTATTTGTACAATTGCCTCGGAAATGCTCTGTGCGATTTATTAGGTAATAAATGGTAGTACTAATAGTTTTCGAGAGGTCACCATCCCGGTTATGGGTACCATTGACATGTACTTAAATAGAAAAATAGTGTTATGGATTTTGTTTAAGTCTTAAGGTACAAGTTTGTTTGCCCAACACGACTAATATATTTGAATATAAGCAGCTATAAACACACAACAGCGTGTTCGAATATAAGCAGCTACATATAAACATGAATTAACCTCATTTTATCCTTTTTTTTTTTTTTTTTCACCTTCTAGGTGGTGGAACTGGTGTTCCCTTTCTTTACCTAAAATTGTTTGTCCAAAAATCATTATCCATAACACGTTTGCTATAAACTTCAGTAAACATAATAATAAAAAATTCGAAATTTTGTTTTACATAATTATATTTACTTAATAAAAAAGTATTCTGTCATAATATCGAGTACTTTAATAATTGAATCTCCTAATTTTGCATGAAATAAAGTTATATGCCCTAAGTATTGTAATGTATAATGTGTATTAATTCCGAATGTTCATTTATAATAAAATTGTTAGTCCTAAAACGTTTGCTAAAAATTAGGTTTTAGTGACAGAAACGAATCGCTCGGTGGAACTACGAATATGTTCCAGCGATGCTATTCTGTAAAAATCTCACCGTGAAAACTTAGGTGAAGTGAGCGTGGAGTGAGCTGTCAATAGTGTCATTTCTTAGCAAAAACAAACTCACATCACCTCAGTTTTCACGGTGAGATTTTTACAAAATCGACCGGGCTGTCCCTACTAACATTTCTTTAGAAGGAAAACTACTGATAAATGGCTAACTGATCTTTATTCTTATTTACACAAAACTTATTCGAATCTTGCCAAAAGATATGGTCGGCAAACGAGCTCCGAAATTCTTAACTTATTTTACGAATGATGTCCAAATTCCATTTGAAAGAAAGAAAGAATAAGTATTTATTGCGACTCGTACAGGAAGATCACAAACTAAACTAAACACAGTAAAATAAAAATCCAAGTTATATAAAAAAAAAGTAACAAAAGTAAAATGAAACAGAAAGTCCTATACGAGGCCAAAAGACTCCTATCTCAGCATGATGCTGCGACATTTAAAAAATAAATGTCACAGCGTATTTCACGTTTGTATTTTCAACATTGTGGTGCCCATCCGGAGACATTGAAATAGGATCTAATACATACTAGCTATTTTCGAGTTCAGCTAAATTCAAATTACCCATGACGTAATTGTCTATTTTTACCAAATCATTAGAAAAAGTATCGTATCCTATAGTAGATAAGTATACTATCGTTCGATCTAAAGGACATTGTATACATGTATACGTTACTGCATATACATAGTACATACAGTTTATCTATCCTTACACAAGGAAAACTCCTTCCCCTTTACCTTGGCATTTACCCAAGAACCCTTGAATTTCCTTCCGTCCTATTACCCAATTTATATCCCAAAGAAAAAATACATAATATTATCGTCGTTCGTAACTCCCACGGTGTCGATGTCCCCTCAGCGGCTTACCATAAAATCTGACCATGACCGTCGGTACTAACTTAGGAGTATAATTTTATGGGGGAAATATCCCCCATTGTAGCTTAGGAGTATAATGTTATGGGGGAAATATCACCCATTGTAGCTTTGATGTAATAAGTAAGTCCAATCATGTGTGTCGGTTTTATGTGGTGAGAGAAACGGAATATTAGATTTTGGAGTGTTTTCTGAGAGGATTGCGGTAGGGTCAAGGAGTCAAGGTTGTTTGATGAACAGAGTTTCAAGTATTCTTAAGAATGTAAGAAAGAAAATACATTTATTTTGCACAGACTTGAAGGCTCATAAGTATGACACAACATATTATACCACAAGTAAAAAAGAAACATAGAAACTGTTCGAGACCCGCACACGAAGGGTTCCGTACCACAAGGCTAAAACGAGGAAAAAAACACGGTTGTTGTATGGGAGCCCCCTTAAATATTAATTTTATTCAGTTTTTAGTATTTATTGTTATAGCGGCAACAGAAATACATATTCTGTGAAAATTTAAAATTTCTAGCTATCATGGCTCATGAGATACAGCCTACAGACGGACAGTGGAGTCTTAAGAGGGTCCCGTTTTTACCCTTTGGGTACGGAACCCTAAAAAATTAAAACGAATAAAAAGTGAAAAGTGTGTTGTTAGAAATTAGCAGAAAAGTGTGCCTCGCGGCTGCGTCAAACAGACCCAGTTCAGCAAAAAAATCCGGTCAACTAGTGCCTGACGCTGCATGGCTGATTTTCTTAATAAATTTTAAATTAAATATTTGTTTATTTATTTATGATATAAACTAGGCCCAATTGTTAGTAACATCACACTAATATTATAAAGGCGAAAGTTTGTGTGTTTATATGTTTGTTACTTCTTCACTTCTAAACGGCTGGACCAATTTTTATAAAATTTTGTAGGGATGTTGCTGACACCCTGGATTAACATATAGGCTACTTTTTATCACGATATTCCTACGGCATCGACATTTACGCGGGTGAAACCTCGGGGGGTAGCTAGTTGTTCATAAAAACTAGTGTTCTTCTTCTTAGCGGGGGTGCATGTAAGGAACCTCCCCGAGCGACGTATCTATCTACAGAACCACTATACGTCTGGCGCACCATGGGCAATCAGCGAGTTATCCACGCTGATTGGCTAATCCTTTCACCACTATGGCAATCCAAAACGATTGTTATTAAACAAACAGTTATTAAAAAAAAAGGTTCATTGTTATTTTTATTGGGATTGCATATAAACATATGACAATATATTAGGGCTTCCAAACAAATATACAAAATTTTATAGACGTATGTATGTATGTTTGTCCACGCATTTCTCCGCAACTATTAATCGGATTGAGATCTTTTTTTTTAATTGGCTTATATTTACTTCAACTTAGGGAACAGTTAAACAAAACAAAAAAAATAAACCGACTTCAAAAAGAAACGAACTCAAAATGGTGAAATAACTTTAATTTCGGAAGTCGGTGGCAAAAAAACTAAAAGTAAAATACAGATCCCAAGGCACCGAATTCCGAAATGAAATAATTTTGAGTTCATTTCGTTGTCGCTTACGGTAACAGTGGCACGAGTTCAATGGTTTCTCCCATCTCAAAAAATGCCCCACCGTGCCTAAAGAAATTTTCACTTCAAAAAAACATCAAATCTTTTTTATTTGTTTTATCGTGTTTGGATATCGATGCCATAACGCCTGTGGAGTTACGATAGCTAATTAAAATTAACCTTGTATAATTACGAGATATTTTAAACTGTAGGTGATGAACAATGACTTCGATAATCGTGGTTAAGTAAGTTTATTCAGGTGATACACATCACGACACCTCCGTGGCACGAGCCTCGGAGACATGAAGTCGATAAGCCGGTCGGTATCGCTCGGTTCCGGCTGCGAGAGAGTGACAGTTGTACATACAGATTGCAGCATAACTGTGCCAGTAGAAAAGATCCAACCATCCTTTTAGTTTCATTGTATAGCCACATCAGAGCACACGCCCGAATACCCCCTTATTAATAAACGTTGTATAGCGTCTGTATAGTTAATTACACAACGCTTTGTCTTCTTCTTTCGAATTTCAAATTACTGACGACTGAAAGAGAGAAACTGGTGTGTAACTATTCATCTGATATTTATAATATATTATTATTATATTATATTTATAATACGTTTATTAGTAAGGAGGATAGTCGACAGAAACAAAAACAGTCACCGTAGGTAGCCAAAATATTTGTTCCATAATAGGTACTGCACAAATGTGTAGCTACAATTAAGTATCCAATCTTCTATACATACATACATACATAAATACAAATATAGATATGTAAAGATATATAAAATTGATAAAATTTATGTGTCTGTTTGTAATGTCAAAATAACAGCTAACAGCAGAAAAAAATCAATGCTTAACATTTTTGTCTATCTCTCTGTTTGTTTGTTCCGGCTAATCTTCGAAACGGCTAGACCGGTTTGAAGGGACTTTCACTGGCAGATAGCTGATGGTGATGGATAAGGAATAACACACCAACGGCTTATTCACCGAGGCATTCGCAAGTTCAATCTGTATTGTGCAAATACCTACCATGTTTGATGAACTCACGGTCTAGTAAACATTTAAACGTTTTTGGATAGGTAGGTAGGTAAAGTCAGGGAAAATATTTGTTTATCAAATTGACTAGGTACCAACATAAATTGTTCGTATATTCAAATCACAACTATCATTATTTGATAGATTATTAAATGGTGATACTTTAACACGGCAAAATGGCGTAGGCAAAGATTTTCATCGTCCTACCTTTTTTTTTTTAATTTACAAGAATGCACACTTTCTTTTCCAATTCACTTTAGACATTGGCAGAATAGTCGACATCGGCTTTTCTTGCCATAATTTAAAATAAAACCTCCTCCTCTTTGAAAGTCAGTTATTAATAGAACAGACGTAGGGTGTCAATTTACTGGTTGTAATGGTGGTTGAATAGAATAGAATAGAATAGTTCTTTATTTGCACAGAAAGTAGGTACAAGTTACAGATGTTAAGTTCAAAATGATCCTGTACTAACTACCTTAACTAAGGCATGCAAACAGTTTTAGCAACATTATAAAGGACTCATTAATATATTTATGTATTGTCACATTCAATCGAATCAATATAAGATTACCATGTCACGATGAAATTCAGTACATTATTTGATATAGGCAATACAATAATGATGTCAAGTTTAATAAAATGGGAACATAAATTTGTCAAATTCGAGGTCAATACAGTTACATTAAAATATAAATGATTTAGTATAAGTCAGGAATACAGGGATGTCATAATTATTATCAATTTAAATTCTTATCGGTCAGAAACACGCCAATTGAGTAATAACATTTATTAATTAATAGATCTGTTAATTTCTTTTTGAACAGTGGAATTGTCTCATTTTTTATGAAATCGGGTATTTTGTTAAATATGATCGGACCCATACATATAATACTTTTCTTTAATAGGGCGGTATTGGAACCACTAACAATTAGCAAATCCTTATACTGTTTCCTGATTGGCCGGTTTCTATTTTCGGACACCTTATTAAAAAGATGCATATTTGATTTTACAAATACAGCCACCTCGAAAATATAAAGAGATGGGAATGTCAGTAATTTTAGGGACTTAAATACGGGTACGCAGCTATCTGTAACTATTAAATTGCACATAGCCCTTATACAGCGTTTTTGAGCCTTGAACACCTGTTCCCTCAGACTACAATTTCCCCAAAATATTATGCCGAATCTCAAAAACGACGCGACTAACCCGTGGTATGCAGTTAACCTTGTGGCCATATTTACTTTTTTAGACAGGTTAAAGAGTACATACGCAGCTGAACTAAGTTTTTTGCATACTTCTTCTGCTTGTGGCTTCCAAGTTAATTGGCTATCTATCAAAATGCCAAGGAATTTTGTAACTAGTACTTGGTCAATTTTTTGTCCATTATATTGTAAAAGTAAGACTTCTGGTGGTATCCGTTGATAAAAATGCATTATATTAGTCTTTGGTATATTAATCATTAAATTATTTTGGTCAAGCCAGCGTATAATGTGTATTAGAGTATCATTTATGTCATGTTCATATGTTTTTTTGTCAATACATTTAATCAAGGCAGTACTATCGTCAGCGAATAAGACCATAGGATGCTCAATGTGACGAGGTAAATCATTAATATACAGCAAAAATAATAAAGGGCCCAGCACACTGCCCTGTGGTACGCCATACCTAATAATTCTAGCCTTAGATAAATATTTTTCTTCGCGCTTAGTTTTTAAACATATCCTAGATATTTCTGTGTGCTGCTCACGATTGTTGATGTATGATTTTAAGAGATTAAGTACATTTCCTCTGATGCCTACAATGTCTAGCTTTTTAATAAGAATTTCGTGATCAACACAATCAAATGCCCTCGTCATGTCCGTAAAAATTGCGCAAACTGGGACTTTTTTATCCACATTTTGCAATATGAAATTTATCAAATCGTAAACCGCCGCATTTATACCTCTATTTTTTCTGAAACCCTTTTGTTCCGCACTTAAAATACTATATTTGGTTAGGAAGTTATTAACTGAGTCATAAATTATTTTTTCTATAACCTTAGAAAAAATGGGCACCAATGCAACTGGTCTATAATTTGCTAGATCTTCTTTGTTGTTTTTTTTTAAAAGTGGCTTCACTATAACTGTTTTTAAACTATCTGGAAATACTCCAGTACTGATACATAAGTTAAGTATATGACACAAATGCAAGACGATATCGCCTGATACGAATTTTACAACCTTTGTTGATATCCCGTCGTATCCAGTGCTACTTTTATTTTTTAGTGATTGTATCGCTCTCATAATATCTTGGGGTACTACTGGATGCATAAACATTGAGTTTGGGTTACTTGTCAAATTAGTAGTGTCCGGTGGTTTCGTCATGTTATTTTGTGTCTGGTCAATAAAATAGTTGTTAAATGCGTTTGCAATGTCTGTCGGATTAGTAATGGTAGTATTCTGGACTTTAATTTGAGAAATAGGTTCAGTGATTCGGGTTTTGTTACCTATAACCTGCCATGATGCTTTCGATTTATTACTTGAGGTGTTAATGAAATAATTATTTTGTGCTCTTTGCGTTAATTTAATAATTTTCCGAAACCTGCGCGAGTAATTTCTGAAGTTATTTTTATTACATTTCGATGGTTCTCGTCTGTATTTCCATAGTAAATGTCTTTGTTTTCTACTACACACTCGGATACCCTTTGAAACCCATTTGATATTCTTATTAGACTTAACTGTGATTAGTTTGTAAGGAAAGCAAAGATCGTACAGCATGCGAAAATGCTCTAGAAAAAAATCGTATGCTTCATTAGCATTTTCGGTTTGGTAGATTTCAGAGAAAGAAATACATTTTAGATAGTTTTTGAATCTATTCATATTTTCACTGCATAGGTCGCGTTTTTTAATCCGCCATGAATTTATTCTGTATGATTTAATAACCTTAACTTCTAATAGCTGAGCAGTGTGATCAGACAATGCAAAGTCCAATACTTCGGATTTACATTTTAATTTAGAGTTGCATGCAAAGTTATCCAAACAAGTATTACTGGCTAGCCTGGTGGGCTGTCGTAGTTCTAATTTAAGATTGTAGCCCAAAAGAAAGTATTCAAAGTCTAGTGTCAGGTTATTTCTTTTAAGCGTATCTATATTGAAGTCCCCAGACATGACTATTTTCTTATCAGATTTGGTACATAGCTTCTTCAGAATAATCTCTAACTTTTCATAAAAGACATTTAAGTTATTTGACTTTGGTGGCCTATATATACAAATAATAATTACACTTTGGTTCGTAAGTTCTATGCCGCAACATTCAATAACATTAGGTATGGAGTGACGAGAGACATCCAAAAGCTCTCTGTATTCAATACAACTTTTAACTAAAATACATGCTCCTCCTCGTTTCTGAGATGGTCTTGAATAAATTGCTCCTAACTTGTAGTTCGTTATATTCAATAATTTCTCATGTCCGGCCATTACGAAGTGTTCTGTGATACAAATGGATGGTTGACTGCATCTATACAGGGTGTTTGGTTCATCGTTTGCCAAATGGAATTGGCCGAAAGGAGAGGTCATTTGCTATCTCTTAAGGCCCAGTTTGCTTTGATAGTTTAAAATTTAAAATTTATAATTAAGAACTTATTAAATAAAAATTTATTTTTTATTTCAAGTTCGAGGAAAGTTCGAACCCTAGAAAGAGATAAGAGACTGCGTAAGAGTGAGATAACACTATCCACCAAGAACTTACTATACTTCAAGAATGTTATTTATGGGAAAACAAGTGTTCTTACCGTAATATCGAATATCAGCCTGATGTGTCTCGATTATACATTTAGCGAATTACTGAAGTTATTAAAAGTTTTTTTTGGTATATTGCACACCGTTGGAAAGGGGACAAACTAGAGAACTTTTTAAAAGAATTCGAAGATCCCGATCGCTTTTAGTTTTTTTTTTACAGCAATTTAAAGTTGAGTGTTAAGTGTATTTTTCCTTTTTTCAAAAACTTTATGAGTTATTAAAAAGGAACTAGATGTTATTAGCAAGTAATTTTGAATTTCATAGAACCATACAAGAGTAAACATAAGAATTAAAATGAAATTTGAAGGCTATACTCATAACTTTAAAAAAAAATTAAGCTTAAATGCAGAGTTCTTGTATTTTTCTAAATAAAATTTAATAAGTCGTAATAAAAAAACCGGTGTAACAAGGAATGAGTTACTGGGCCTTAAGAGATAGCAAACAACCTCTCCTTTCGACCAATTCCATTTGGCAAACGATGCACCAAACACCCTGTATATAGTTATTGCAGAATTACACTGAGAAAAAAACACAACACACACACATTACACTCACACACTGCACACACTGCACACATTACAGCGATTTCATTAAGACTTAAGGTTCCTACAAACAAGCGCGACACGCGATATAATCGCGCGCGACACAAAAGCACCGCTCGTTGCGCTACTTGCGGTGCCTTTGTGTCGCGCGCGATTTTATCGCGTATTGCGCCTGTTTGAAGGAGCCTTTACTGACTTTATACAGTAAGAAGAAATGTTTGTAAAACAATAACAGACAAAACAGTAACTTCTAATGATTGAACATACTATTTACTGAAAGAAACAAAAAAAAAGGAAAACCATTATTACTGTAAAGTAAGTAAATTTCAATGGTTTGAACGATATCACCAAATGAATAAAACAGTTGATTATGTCGAGGGGCCCGTGGCTAAATGATAACAGCCGCATAGGTGGATCGATCAGGTTAAGCTACGCTTGCCGCGGTTGGTCTGTGGATGGGCGACCATCTTTACATACCATGACCCCTCCGTGCCTCGGAAAGCACGTTAAGCCGTTGGTCCCGGCTGTCATTCGTGGATCTTTGACAGTCGTTACGGGTAGTCAGAAGCCCGAAAGTCTGACAACCAGTCTTACCAAGGGGTATCGTATTACCCAGTAACTGGGTTGTGGAGGTCAGATAGGCATTCGCTCCATGTAAAATACTGGTATTCAGCTGCATCCGGTTAGACTGGAAGCCGACTCCAACATAGTTGGGAAAAGGCTAGGCAGATGATGAGTTGATTATGTCGAGGGCCGTTATGTGTCCCGCAAAGTGTTAAAACGGTTATAACCATAGAAATTTAAAAATCTGTCATATATGTATACATATAGATATATTTATATATTGTTTTTTACATTTCTATGGTCAAGACGGTAACATTTTGCCTCAAGCTTAAACTGTTTTCGCGTCAGTAAAAAATACTGTTTTTAACGTTAGGCTCTTAAGGAACTGTTTGAAGCCGTTCAGATTAATGTTTATTCATTTTTATTTACTGCTTATTTCTGTCAGTGTAAAACTATATATTTTTACATAACATTTTACTAAACAAATACTTTATCTGACTGTACAACCCTCCTATTTAAGCCTCCTACAAACAGGCGCGACACGCAATATAATCGCGCGCGACACAAAGGCACCGCTCGTTGCGCGATTTTGTATCGCGCGAGATTTTATCGCGTGTTGCGCCTGTTTGAAGGAGCCTTTATTTCGCTCACCTTTTCATTGATTTAATCAAGTAGTTGCCCGAAGCACTTTTAATTACAACAAACTCTAACAGTTACTAAAGAAATAGGACCCAACAGTGATTACCTGGGTCTTAAGAGCAGCAAGTTAGTGTTAATTTAGTTCCTAAATAAAGACTGTTGGAGTTGCAATGTTTCGTGCAACAATATGGAGATGCAACTTTGTAACAAGGGCTCCGCTTAATTAGTTTACTCCTAGTTCGTTTATTGCAGTTTTAGTGCAAACAAAAAGTGTTCTTGTTAAGAGCAAGAGGTAATCTTTGTTAAAAAGTTTAAAGTATTATTTGCAGAAAATAAATCGTTTTTTTTAAGGGTTCTGTACCAAAATGGTAAAACGGAACACTTATGATGAGACTCGGTCTGTCTGTCTGTCTGTCACAGCTGGATATCTCAGGAACTACTAATGCTACCAACTTGAAATTTGGAATAGTTTTAGATGACGTTTGCCCAACTATTCTGCAAATAAGAAAGAAATAAAAATATATGTGTATTTTTTGCAACAGGGACTGAAAGGGGGTCTGAAAAATTCGAAGTGGGGCTACTAGGGCATGTGGGGTATCATATGAAAGAGATCAGTTTGCACATTCTCAAACATTTTTTCTTTTTATTTTTAGGTCGCATAGTTTTCAACTATTGATGAAAAATGTAAAAAAAAATACTACTTGTCTCCGAAGTTTGCAAAGAGAAAAATCTGAAATTATTCTGTGATAGAAGTTTATGTAGAGATTACAGGAAAAATAAAACGCTGTCTCTAAATGGCAGACTTTTTCAGAAATCATCAACAAAATTTACATTATTTCCACTATCGGTCAAGAGATGGCGCTGACATAAAACTGCAATATTCTACACCGCAGTGCACAATGTTAAAATTCTCTGACAAATATAGGCCTCGCCGATGAAAAATTAAACACATGGTACGGAACCCTCGGTGCGCGAGTCTGACCGGTTTTTTCTTGTTCACTTTTATTGGCATAAGGTACCTGCGGGGTAATTGCGTAACACACTAACAGTAGCTATGACCTTCATTTTGACAGTTCAACAACATTCATTGCGATATTTAGGTACGTTGTTGAGTATTCAAATTTTTCTAACATAATTATGAAGCAATGGATTAGCAATATCATTAAAATGATTGTAATTATGATTGATAGTGTGTGACGCAATTAGTTAGAAGTTGTTAGAAGGCACAACGTTGTTGCTACTTACAGAAAACTAGCTAATGCCGCCGGCTTCGTTTGTATGGATGTCGGAAATTATCTCACGGGAACGTCCGAGACAAAAAGTAGTCTATGTCCTTCCTTAGGATGCCATCTATGTCCTTGCCAAATTTTATCGAAATCCGTTCAGTGGTTTAGGCGTAAAAAGGTAATTTAAAGACAGAGTTACTTTCGAATTTATAATATTAGTATGGATTGAATGGTCATCAAGAAATAATATTACCAAATAAGTTATAAAAAGTTCTAACTCAAATTCGACAACCAGCACATCGAAAACAAGTGGTTTACATAAACAACATAGGTCACACATTCATATAAAATAATCACAGTTCATATCAATGAATTTATTTTTATTAGCAAGGTTTATCAATGCGAAACCAATATGATAATATATAAATACTATCTGTTGAACTAAAACCAGTATTTCACCATCCAAAAGCAAGTCTTCGGTAGTATAGTGGTAAGTATCCCCGCCTGTCACGCGGGAGACCGGGGTTCGATTCCCCGCCGGAGAGAACCTTTTTGCATTTTTTTTAAATTCATACTCACATTTTCAGTTCATTATCATAAATATTAATTGATTTATTTATTAATTTTAATATTGGCTTACCAACTAAATACATACAGAGCATTAAAAGCACCCACAATATTTATTTTTTTATTTCGTAATTACTAAGATCTCATAATATATCGTAATTAAAGAAAACACGGCACTATTAATTAGCATACTTGTACATTATACAAATGAATATCTATAATATTTGTTTAGAATTGCAAATTAGATTGTATAAATAAATCCAATAATAATAAAATAATAATATTTTGTTTGACAAATTTAAATCACCCTGTTACGGCGAATAATTTACAATTGATTTCCGTTTTTTTTGGTCCCGCGTGTAATCATAACAATGACAATCTGTCAAATTGATTTAATAGATTTTCAACTTTATCGCTGGAGCATAAGGTTCAAAGTTGATTGGGAGAAATTGACAGTTTCGGGTAGCTTGATGTGCTGGCGTCTGTACCCATGTAGACACGTTCCATGTTTAACAATAGATTAAAGCATTTCCAATGCAGCACATTACTAGATAAATTGTAATTATTATAGACCAGCTGCGCCCCGTGGTTTCACCCGCGTAATTGTCGATCCCGTGGGAATATCGGGATAAAAAGCCTATATGTTAATCCAGGGTGTCAGCTACCTCCATACAAAATTTTATCAAAATTGGTCCAGCCGTTTGAGCGTGAAGAAGTAACAAACATATAAACACACACCCACACTCACAAATTTCGCCATTATAATATTAGTGTGATAAAATATAATTATGATCGTGCAGCAATGTTCATTCATATATAAAGACAAATAAAGTTAGATAATATTTTTATAATAACAAAAATATATTCTAGGTCAATAATCGTTTGACCTCTACGAACATTTATATAAGTACGTGTCCCCACGGGCGAAGAGACAAAAGATCAAACAAAATATCTTTGTAACTTATATGTATAAATGTTGTAACTTACTATTGATGTCGTTATTTTCTTTTATCTTTTTGATAGGACTCGTGAGATGCGTACTTAAGGGGCGTCCATCTTTTACGGTTGTAATCCCCTGAAAGTTATTTGATATGTGTTTTCTTTGGGCAAAAGGGGATCCAAGTATTGTCCCTGGTATGGGTCAGCCAGGACTCTGCATCTATGGTCAGAGTTTTAATTAGCTGCAGTTAAATGACACTTCTTACCGACATTTTATCAAAAAATTATGATTATTATATATATTTACATGCTATACATTCATATATGTGTCGGAGACATCATTTGTACGGGAGATGACTTGACAACGAGGCGGAAGCAGTGTGACGATAACGACTATTCGGAACGCCAGCGCCATCTGGAGGCGCTTGACAGAGTCTAGCCTGAGTTCGTAGGGGGGTCGACGCTCGAAGACAGCTCGACAAGAACGATTCCACATCGCTCTTTTTGGACATTGGACATCGTACGAACAACATGTGCTCAGAAACTGTCCCGCGTTCCGTATCTGGTTGTGTCGTGTACCTACCTAGTGTGTAATTTGCTAGTGTGATTAAATTGTTTGTGAAATTATAATCTGATTTGAACTGCAAACCGTTTTTCTATTGCGCATTATCCAACACTTACCTACAGTAGCCCACACATAGTTTAATTATGGCTGATAATAACGAGACACACTATACTTTCTCCGATATATATGTATTTATTATACTATGTAAACGCCACACCATAGACCCTTCCCTTTTTTAATCCATCCAAAGGTTGTCTTTAAAAGATTGCTCTTAGCGATAAGACCGCCCCGACATAAACGCAGAAATTTATAAGGTCCATTTTTTATGGTGGTGTATTTTTATGCACCTAAATAATAAAAATAAGTCCATTCTATTCTTTACTTTAAAATAATTGATTCCAAATTGTTTTTTTAATTTGTCAACTAAACAACGTAAATAACTCAATGTATATTGTTATCGTCTGTGTGGTGCCGGACTTAAAGAATACCACCACCCCATACTTCCCGTGGGTGTCGTAAAAGGCGACTAAGGATCGTACCGGAGATTGGGCAGCAGCGTTCTCTATGCATTCCACCACCATACCATACTGCGATCGCCAACCCGCCTGCCAAGCGTGGCGATTATGGCAAACCCCCCCCTTTTTGGGGGAGGCCTATGTCCAGCAGTGGACGTCTTTCGGCTGAAATGATGATGATGATGAAATGACACTTCTTACCGACATTTTGTCAAAAAATGTTGCTACACTATCTCTACTATTGTTATGATTAAAACGCAATGAAACATCATTTTAATTTACATATTTGAAATGGTCCGTTTTTGATACATTGTATAATTTACTAAAGATAATTTTGTTTCACATTTTACTCTAAAAATCCTTCTACGATCTAAGAAATCATGTTTTAAAATTATTTAAATAAATAATTTTAATATAATACAGGGCTGCAAAACACCAAAAACCTCAAACATAAGAATATTTAAAATTTTAAGAGAAATGTTTGTGCTTAGAATGAATGCGTTTTATAAATCCAATCCAATCACTTATGTGATGCTGATGACAGAACAATAATTAAGCATTGCTCAATTTTTTATTGTAAACATAAATTAATCTTTATTTCATTATTTAATAAATATGATCCTCTTTTATAAAATCAATTTAACATTGATCGATTTTGAACTGAATATCGATTCTTTTGTCACACCACTATTTATTATTTTCGTTAAAAGTGGTAACACATGAGAGGGACAATTCTCGTAATTTTAAGAACGTTCACAGCTTAGACAAAGAAAAGTATAGACGGCGGCTAGCTCTATTTCATTTCCACAAGAAAGGGATAAAGTATTGAGTTAATAAAAGTAAAAGAAAAGGATAAAGCTATACTATTTCCGTCTCTCAGTGCGTGCCAGTTTTTTCAAGGCAGCTACTCATGTAGCCTATGTTAGTTAAGTCAGTTTTTTGTCTCATGTGTGGCCACGCTACCCGATGCTCTATAGCTTTCTGACTCAAGTTCACAGTCTGATCTCAGTCTCAATCTGTCAAAAAATACTTTTAATTTCCCTACATTTTGACAAGTATTTACATTTGTTTGACGCCGAGATGAGACTGTGACTAAATTTTTAACGTTTTAAACACACATAATAGATATTTGATGTCATCGGAAAACCTGAGAGATGCCGATGCACACCACCAGTTTCTATGAAAAATCTGTTACTTTTCAAGCAGTACGGTTATAGAATGACTTGCCCGTGTCGGTAAGGGGTGCTTAAACTTTGTCTGTTTTTTAAATTATGATATAAAACACTTCCTCTCTCCTTGGACATTATCATTATATTTTCTTTGCTCCTGTTTCATGATTATGATAATTATATATTATTTACATACTATACATTCGCTTTATATGTATGTATTTATTGTACTACGCAAATGGCACACCACAGACTACCTACACTATGGTCTCTCCTTCCCTTTCTAGGGTTCCGTATCCAAAGGATAAAACGGGACCCTATTACTAAGACTCCGCTGTCCGTCTGTCCGTCTGTCACCAGGCTGTATCTCACGAACCGTGTTAGTTAGACGGTTGAAAATTTTACAGATGATGTATTTCTGTTGCCGCGATAACAACAAATACTAAAAACAGAATAAAATGAATATTTAAGGGGGCTCTCATACAACAAACATATTTTTTTCGGCGTTTTTGTCTTGTGGTACGGAACCCTTCGTGTGCGAGTCCGACTAGCACTTGGCCAGTTTTTTTAAAAACTTCCTCTCTCTTTGAACATTATTATATTTTCTTTGCTCATGATTATGATTATTATACAAGGTCCCATTAAAATAGATGGACAAACTTTTAGAAATCATTCAGACCACCAAAATAAGGACGATGGTAAAAAAAATATATGAATAAAAGCGCATAGATACTTACAAGAAAAATAATAAGCTAAATAAACATACACTAATGTGCCGGCAATTTATTATTTTAGGTCAAAATAAAATCACTTTAATCAGCGTTTTTTTTTTGCTTGGATATTTTTGGTTAGACGAACTGAGCGCTGTGTTAAAATTTGTCCATCTATTTTAATGGGACCCTGTATTTTTACATGCTATACATTCATATATGTATTTATTATACTATGTAAATGCCACACCATAGACCCTTCCCTTTTGTAATCCATCCAAAGGTTGTCTTTAAAAGATTGCTCTTAGCGATAAGACCGCCGTGACATAAATGCAGAAATAAGGTCCATTTTTTTATGGTGGTGTATTTTTATGCACCTACATAATAAAAATAAGTCCATTCTATTCTTTTCTTTAAAATAAATGATTCCAAATTGTTTTTTTTTAATTTGTCAACTAAACAACGTAAATAACTCAATGTATATTGTTATCGTCTGTGTGGTGCCGGACTTACAGAATAGCACCACCCCATACTTCCCGTGGGTGTCGTAAAAGGCGACTAAGGGGCGTACCGGAGAATGGGCAGCAGCGTTCTCTATGCATTCCACCACCATACCATACTGCGATCGCCAACCCGCCTGCCAAGCGTGGCGATTATGGCAACCCCCCCCCCCTTTTGGGGTAGGCCTATGTCCAGCAGTGGACGTCATTCGGCTGAGATGATGATGATGATGAAATGACACTTTATACCGACATTTTGTCAAAAAATGTTGCTACACCATCTCTACTATTGTTATGATTAAAACGCAATGAAACATCATTTTAATTTAGATATTTGAAATGTACCGTTTTTGATACATACACACATCAAAAGTGTCTAGGGATCAACATATATTTTTGCAATAACTTTTCTCCTGATTGATATTAATTAAAATTTTCTTTAAGGATTCATCAAATAAAGTGTTTTCGTTTGTCACAGTAACGATAAACCAAGTCACCTTTGCATTAATAAAGAAATTTGCCATTTTCCTAATAAAGGGATTTTTGACATTTGAATCACTAACACAAAAGTTCGAAAAAAAGACTGAAATAACAGTTTTCTTTAAAATTTTATTGGGTAACTTAAACAATTAATAATCCGTGTTTCTACCGCGAACACTAACAACACAAGAACATCGGTTTGGCATACTCAAAATGAGTTCATCCAAATCACGCTGTGGAATGGCCGCCCATGTTCGTTGCAACAACAAGAAAAGGTCTTCTTGCGACTGGATACCCTCCATATTCGGCAGAGCTCTTCTCTGTAGCATATCCCATGCATGCTCAATCGGGTTCAAGTCTGGCGACTGAGCAGGCCAGGGCAGGACATTGATGTTAGCTGCGGCGAGAGTCTGTCTTACAACTCTTGCGGTGTGCGGTCGTGCATTATCATGCATTAACTGAAATAAGGGACCGATTTGCACTTGTAGAGGAACGATGACGTCTGATACAATCGTCTCAGCATAAATTTGAGCGTTGAGGTTGCCTCTGATCCAAATCAACTCAGTTCTTCCGCCGATCCAAATACCCGCCCATACCATGATGGTTCCACCACTATAAGGATGGACTTCCTGGCAGGATTTTAATCGCTGTTGGCGTCCAGGGGTTCTCCAGTGTCGTATACGTCTTGTATCCGGTCTCATACCAAAACGAGACTCATCAGAAAAGCACACGAAACGCCATTGTTCTTCTGCCCAATTTCTGTGTTCAAGAGCCCATTGATATCGAATCCTACGATTGTGCATTGCTATAGGTGGTACCCGTAGCGGTCTTCGGGAATGAAGGTTCACTTCATGCAAGCGGTTTCTGACTGTTTGGTCACTAATTAAGTTCCCTGAAGAGTGATGAAGCCTCACGGCTAACATCATGGCGGTTATTGTTGGAGCTCTTCGAGTTAAGATTTGAATGTATCGGTCTTGTCTCCGTGTGGTGCAGCGATACCGTCCTCCATGGCGCTCAGCCACGGTACCAGTGCTTCGGTAACGTGTCCAAAGTCGACTGATAACACTCTGACTTGTATTCAGAGCTAAAGCCACAGTACGTTGCCGGGAACCAGCTTCTATCATTCCCACGGCTCTGAGCATTTCTTCCCTGCTTAAATGACGTCGCCGCTCCATAATAACGTTGGTTTTAATCAGTAGTAGGGAAACAGTAGCACTAATAATGTCTTCAATGCGTTGTATGTTTTTATAGGGAAAATATTGACAGCTGATTTTCATCTTTTACTCGAATTTGATTCACAGTTCCTGATTCAAATTATGAAATGCACCAAAAAGGATCCATATAAATTTATAAAATCATAAATTTATTACAAAGCCACATCTCAATCTCAAGAAATCCGCATAAAAATGCTTGATCCCTAGACACTTTTGATGTGTGTAGTTTACTAAAGACAATTTTGTTTCATTTTTTACTCTAAAATCCTACAATTACGATCTAAGAAATCATGTTTTAAAATGATTTAAAGTTTTCATTAGGAATATAGCTTACTACTTGTACAGGGCTGCAAAACACCAAAAACCTCAAACAAGAATATTTAAAATTTTAAAAGAAATGTTTGTGCTTAGAATGAATGCGTTTTATAAATCCAATCCAATCACTTATGTGATGCTGATGGCAGAACAATAATTAAGCATTGCTCAATTTTTTATTGTAAACATAAATTAATCTTTATTTCATTATTTAATAAATATGATCCTCTTTTATAATACCAATTTAACATTGATCGATTTTGAACTGAATATCGATTCTTTTATCACACCACTATTTATTATTTTCGTTAAAAGTGGTAACACATAAGAGGGACAATTCTTGTAATTTTAAGAACGTTTACAGTCTGATCTCAGTCTCAATCTGCCAAAAAAATACTTTTAATTTCCCTACATTTTGACAAGTTTTTGACATTTGTTTGACGCCGAGATGAGACTGAGACTAGATTTTGAACGTTTTAAACACACATAATAGATATTTGATGTCATCGGAAAACCTGAGAGATGCCGATGCACACCACCAGTTTCTATGAAAAATCTTTTACTTTTCAAGCAGTACGGTTATAGAATGACTTGCCCGTGTCGGTAAGGGGTGCTTAAACTTTGTCTGTTTTTTAAATTATGATATAAAACACTTCCTCTCTCCTTGGACATTATCATTATATTTTCTTTGCTCCTGTTTCATGATTATGATTATTATATATAAGGAGTAAAAGAATTAACCTTACAAACTTTAAGAGGTGCTTTAGACCATTGGACTGAACAACTTTCACTATGAGACCAACTCTGAAATCACGAAAAAAAATCCACTGTTTAATACAAAAGTTCATTACCTACTTGATCAAAATGACCCTTATTGCGTGACACACTATTAATCACAGTCTGAATTATTTTAAAGGACATTAAATAAAAAAAAACTCGCACACGAAGGGTTCCGTACCACAAGGCAAAAACGCCGAAAAAAACACGTTTGTTGTATGGGAGTCCCCTTAAATATTCATTTTATTTTGTTTTTAGGTATTTGTTATTATAGCGGCAACAGAAATACATAATTTGTGAAAATTGTCTAGTTATCGCGGTTCTTGAGATACAGCCTGGTGACAGACAGACGGACAGACGAACGGACGGACGGACAGACAGCGAAGTCTTAGTAATAGGGTCCCGTTTTTACCCTTTGGGTTCGGAACCCTAAAAATTTAAAAATATAAAGTTTTAAAATTTGTCAACTAAACAACGTAAATTACTCAATGAATATTGTTACCCTGTCAAAATGAAAGCCATTCCTACTGTTAGTATAATACGTAATTACCCTGGATATTTTGTATTTTTGTCAGTCTTCACTAAAAATAGTCTTCAAAACAAAACTACCACTATTTATTTTGAAATATGAATAATTAATGACCCAAAAACCATATATATCCAACCCCAACTAAAGATAGGTTACCGACCCATTAACGGATTAACCCTTTACTAGGAGGATTAACAACAATATTCAGTTCATTACATTAATCAAGACCGAACTGGCTGGTTCCCTGATAGGGCGACCTCTGCTATCCAACCGATTGGGTCCTTTCATTACGTTTGAGCTAGGTCAGATCGGAAGCTGAACGGAGTAGTTAGCGGTATAATAATAATTTTGTTGAATGACCACTGATACGTCCGAAGTCTGCTCCATGCTACGTCACGCGAGGATCAGGGCACGTGAGTAGCGTGTGTGTAGGTAATGGGCGATGGTTATGAATTAATCATGATGACTTATATAAAATGGCAGGAAAATTGCATGATCAGCCTGCTGGGACACCAGCCTCCTCTCCATGAGAGGCAGAGGGTCGTAATCCACCCCGCGGGCCCGGTGCGGGTTGTTAGACGTCATATATCGTCGAATTTTTGGTTCTAGGACATGCCGGTTTCCTAACGATGTATTTCTGCACCGTTTTGAGAGCAGTATTATATTAGTGATTAAATTAATTGCAAAAAGTAAAGCGTCTGCCTGGGTTCAAACCTATGACTTACAAATCGTTAGTCCGGCCTTAACCACTGGGCCGCCACTGCTCCCCCACTGGGCCTCCCCTGCTGCTGCTGATATTTTTCTGTAAACTTTATGAAAAGGAACAGTGGTAGGTCCTTTCACCCATAATTTTACCTCTGACAGAAGCAATCCGAAAACAACCAAATTTTGACGTACTCAGTGGTAGCAACCCAATAGGAGCAGGCACGAATTACACAGAGACGGCGCGGGCGTAAGGTGAGGACGCGGCGCAGGCATGATGCCGCTTCAAAACGTTTTCATACAAAATGTACAAAGGCGCCGCCAGCCGCCGCGCCGCTTGAGTGTAATTCACGACACGTCGCCTTCGTAAATTTTGTATGAAAACATTTTGAAGCGGCATCATCCCTGCGCCATCTGTGTATAATTCACGCCTTATAGTTAGGCTATAAAGATTACTGTGATTTTGAAAGCGAGATGTAGTGACAGAGGTAAAATAACTATGAAAGGGCTGTAGTTTAATTTTCGTCGAAAATCGGATTTGAGAGTAACTTGATCTTCTTCTATTTGCGTGTAAAGCTACAAAATGGTCACGTCCGAACTACGTGTCATACTGACGTCACGTAAAATCCTGCATCGCGCAAGCAGAGTTTACCGCGCAACTAGCATAAAATTATATAGGTACAACGTCCCGACGTGAATCGTGGGGCAGTTGCTCACCAGACACGACACCCGTCGGTCGGAGGATCCTCCCTTTTCTCTATAGAAACACATCAGGAACAGAATTGAGGGGTACACTCGTACTAGAGTATGAGTGAACTTTACACCCTGTTCCTCATACCTGTATAGGTACTCATTTGGGGAAAAAACTACCTCATGTTTCTTTCGTAAATAAGGAACCCTACCAAGCGTGTAATAGAAATCTTTGACCCACATATTCCTGTGTTTTCATTTTCATATCGGTGTGGGTTTTGTGGTCAACAGTTGAGCGAAGCGAGAAATGTCTCCTTTCATCTTTCATCGTAGCGTTACCTCTAAGCCTTTTTCCAATTATCTCTTCAGCTCGAGGTTGAAAAATGGGATTTCGGTTCTTCAATCGACAAACAGTGAATTAATGTTAAGGAATAAGAAAAGGTTTGTTACGATGTTGGTTTAGGCTTTATTTAATCTTCGTAATTATTTTTCTGAATGAGTTTTTGAACTGCCCTGTCAAAGGATTTTATTATTGTGAAAAGAATAGAGGGGTTTAAAGGAGCTGGGGTAATAAAGTTTTACGTCTATTTTTTTTTTTTTAATGATTTTCGGCTTGAGAACATAAGATAACATAACGACTGTATTCCCCGAAGGCTAAGTCAGAAGTGTAGGTACCTATAGTGTACCCATATTTTGCCAATTATGTCTAAGTCGCATGTAAAAGGGGTCGAGCCTATTGCCATCAAACTCAAACTCAAACCATTTATTTCAATTAAACCATCAAGTGGGCAGACTGCTACTGAGAATTTCTAGTTGAAAAAACCCAATACCTAACGCTTTGCTCGACCAGGGGGTCTAAAAAGGCCACTTAGGCAGAATCATAAAAGGATAACATAATGGACAGTTAACTGTTAAGTTAATCGTATCAAATGCGGTGAAGCATTTTTCAGTTATTTTTTTTTGTCTGTGCTAAAATACCAATCCATCCAATCAAAATCCAATCCCAATCTCTTTGATTGTACCTACGTAGTGCAGTGGAAAAAAGAAAAACACGGACTGTCTTCGCCATATTATAATTCATAAAAATAAAACCTGACCAAGATTATGTCTGGACTTTAAAAGAGACTGTGACCTCTGAGTTTGTTTCGGCCTTTCTTCTCAGAGTAGTCAGATAGGAAACGCCGACCTCATCTAGTTTAAAAAAAACCATGATTGACGTGTAAAAGTGTTTGTACAAACCTACTTACAAAAATAAAATCATTTATCATTTATCATAATGTTATCCTTTTATGGTTCTCCAAAGTGGCCTTTTTAGACCCCCTTGGAATCGAAATTAGCTTAGAGCTTGTGAACATTAATATGTTTTATTAGATTTTCAAATAATTCGAACATCAAGCTAAGTTCGATAATAGTGAAGCTCGTAATAAGTTACTGAAGAAGTAGGCACACGAAGAAAGGGCCACAGATGCCCAGTTGCCTTTGAGATGAGCTGGTAGTGGCTAACTTGGGTATAAACATGAAATGTTTAATTAATAAGTAATGGCTGTTGGTTGCAACCGGCGCGTGCGTGTAGATGTATAAACGTAGACAAAGCAAAAGGAGTACATTAAAGTCTATTCAAGCTTATGTTTCAAATTAATATTATTTCTAGTTAAACAAATATAATCTTTATTTTAATGGTATTTAAGTTGATTTCAGAGTGACTAACACTATTGAAAATGTTATAAAACTGTTTGAAGTTGTAGCGTAAACTGAACTTTATTGTGTAGGATTTAAACCTATTTTTCTATAAACTCATATTTATTTACATTTTTGGCAAATAAACCGCGAATGCGGATTATGTAAGGATCGCTAAACGGCTACATATGGCGTTCTGTAGGCAGCTTCTGTCTACCACGCGGGAAAAGGCGCGGGTTGTTGTATGTATATACTGCAGATCAAATTAAATATTTAAAAAAAGTCAATTCATTGACCCCAGCAGTAAGTAAAAAAAATAATGTCGTTGACCCCAGCAACAACTCCAAAAAAACGCGAGTAAAAATATTAGTTACTTTTAAAAACGCCAATTTATTCCCTTTGCTCTTAAAATGCTCTTAAAATAACAAGTACTTGATTAAAAGCTTCCTCAATTAGCGAGGTTTTAAGGAGTTATTATTTATAAAAGCTATAAAACTTTAACGCCACTTTCTCAGGTTGAGACTTTGGGAGCAAGGAAATGAAGTGCTGCAAAAAGTGTGAACGTTAAAATTTAACACTTTTTCTTTGCATTTTCTTTTCAAAATTCTTTAAAGCTACAAGAAATATAAACTGTGAGACTGTGACCCGTGGGAGTTAAATGTGCTAAGTTGAGAATTAGTTGTCACCACTATCAACATTTTTTATATTTTATTAGCTGCGCCCCGAGTTTTCACCCGCATAAGTGTCGATCCCGTGGGAATATCAGGATAAAAAGTAGCCTATATGTTAATCCAGGGTGTCAGCTACCTCCAGACCAAAATTTATCAAAATTGGTCAAGCCGTTTGATCGTGAACAAGTAACACACATATAAACACACACACACACACAAACATTCGCCTTTATAATAATAGTGTGATTCCTAATAAACGTATTATTTCAGATGAACACTTACACACCGATTTCTCTCTTCAGTCGTCAGTAATTTGACTTTCGAAAGGAGAAGACAAAGCGTTGTGTAACTATACAAACGCTATAACGCTTATTAGTAAGAGGGTTAGTATTTACGAGTATAAAGGTGTAAAAAATATATTTTTACTAGCAGCGCCCCGTGGTTTCACCCGCATACGTGGGAATATCGGGATTAAAACTATCCTATGTCCTTCCCCGGGATGCAATCTATCTCTCTGCCAAATTTTATCGAAATCCGTTCAGTGGTTTAGGCGTGAAAAGGTAACATACAGACAGACAGACAGAAAGACAGAGTTACTTTCGAATTTATAATATTAGTAAGGAAAAACATAAACTGGCATGCGAAAGGTCATGCATTCGAACCTTGAATATCACTAAGATTGACTTGTAAATAAAATTAAAGAAAGCACTTATTGCACAAAGATATTTAGCTTAGATGGAGTGTTATCGTAACACGTGTATTAAGTAACGTTAAAATAATCCCAAAGTCGTGATTTCTTTGATTTAAATTGAAGAAATGTATTATGTATTATAATACCGAATTATAATATCTACTGTGGCAACACATTAAAAAAACTTGTTTACGACTTTGGCAACACTTAGAAAATACGGTTATGATTATCGTTATTTCTGGTAAAAGTCATTTTAAATGGTAAAAATGTAGTGCAGAGCCAGTTGTCGTTTGATTGTGAAATAGTACAGTTGAGCAGAATATAAATGTTAGCAACAAAAGAGCGTTTTTCTCTGTACTAAGTCAAATTACAATAAAAGATTAAAAGACAATAATTATGTTGCGCTGACATCAAATAAATTAGGATAAGGACATCATCATCATCATTATCATCGTCATCATTTAAGCCGAAAGACGTCCACTGCTGGACATAGGCCTCCCCCAAAAGGCCCCTGTTTGCCATAATCGCCACGCTTGGCAGGCGGGTTGGCGATCGCAGTATGGTATGGTGGTGGAATGCATAGAGAACGCTGCTGCCCATTCTCCGGTACGCCGGTGGTGCCGGACTTAAAGAATAGCACCTCCCCATGCTTCCCGTGGGTGTCGTAAAAGGCGACTAAGGGGCGTACCGGAGGATAACATAATTATTTTATCTACACCCATGCCATAAATCTTCTATAAAAATTTCTGAAACAGTTTATCGCCAACATTAAAACAACCAGTGACATAGTAGTTATTACGTATCATCCAAACGAGTGTTATAATGTTGTACTAAATTTCAACAACTCTTTTTCAAAAAAGAACATTGTCATGCACGCGCGTTTCACTACCACAGCTTCGCGAATTAAAAAAACCGGGCAAGAGCGAGTCGGACTCGCGCACCGAGGGTTCCGTACCATCATATGTTTTTAAATTTTCATCGGCGAGGCCTATATTCGTTAGAGAATTTTAACACTGCACTGCGGTGTAGAATATTGCAGTTTAATGTCAGCGTCATCTCTTGACCAGTAGTGGAACTAATGTAAATTTTGATGATGATTCCTTAAAAAGTGTGCTATTTACAGCCTTCGTTTTATTTTCCCTGTAATCTTTACATAAACTTCTATCACATAGAACGATATATTTTTACAATTTTCATCAAAAGTCGAAAAATATGCGGTCTAAAAAAAAAGAAAATGTTTGAGAATGTGCAAACAGCGTTCTTTCATATGATACCCCACACGCCCTAGTAGCCTCACTTCGAATTTTTCAGACCCCCTTTCAGTCCCTGCTGCAAAAAATATACATTTATTTTTACTTCTTTCTAATTTGCAGAATAGTTGGGCAAACGTCATCTAAAACTATTCCAAATTTCAAGTTGATAGCATTAGTAGTTCTGTTCTTGAGATACAGCTGTGACAGGCAGACAGACAGACAGACAGTCTCACCATAAGGGTTCCGTTTTTATCATTTAGGTACTGAACCCTAAAAAGAACTTGTAGGTTATTCGAATTCACGTCGTATCCCGCCGGCCGCCATTTTTGTTCGATATTAGTATTGCAAAAAACTGTTTCAGAACCTTTTTTAGAGGATTCGTATCATGGGTGTAGATAGATAAAGTCTTGTATGCAACTGTACGAGTACAGGTATTAAACACACACGAACACACATTGTTTCATTATAATATTATATATTTTAGTCTGTAAGGTATTTATCTATGGGCCAAAGTAGCCTGAAAATAAAGGTATTATTATTATTATTTATTATTATTATTAAAACACTCTTGTGATAATAGTATCACATGAGTGTTTATCACACGAATGTGTATTCACACAATTGTGTTTTAAGACCCCTTATATACAACATTTGCATAAATAACTAATGTATGTCTGTGAAAGGTGATAGCATAATCAATTCTATTACCAACCCAACTTACTCAAAAATGTACTGATCCAAACACAATTACTAAACGAAATTTTCCCAACCAGCTAGGAGCAACGGCTAGTTAACCAAAATCCGATTTCAGTCCCTTAGGAGTGCTTTCAGTGGGGGATAATGCAAAGTAATAGGAATTTTAGGCTGGTGACGCATTTTGAATAATATAAAAGGCCTGAAACAACCGTAAGCCACATCGGTGGGATCAATGGGAATCGGAATGTGGAAACATACGGGAGATATGTGGGCACAGGGTGTCCTGATTTTCGTGTTGTTCGTCGAATCTTTGAGCTCCTTAAGTTCTGAGTTGAGTTGCACGACTTTTGACCACTGCGTGCACTGACTGGACAGGTCCACTCAATATGTGTAGTTTTTTCCTCAAAAGATCATTTCAGACACCAATCTACATGGTCTTCACATGATCTGACCAAGATTTTGTCTGGACTTTAAAAGAGACTGTGACCTCTTTTTATTATTCTCCCGTTCTGGATGGAGCGCAGGGGACTGTCAGACTCTTACTGACTTAGACCTACCCGTGTTCCTTCCTTAGCCCTTTATGTTCCGGGCCAGTGGTAACCCTTTTGGACAATCCCGCTGAGACTGTGACCTCTAATTTTGTTTCGGCCTTTCTTCGCAGAATAGTCAGATAAAAAACGCTGACCTCATCTAGTTAAAAAAAATATATGATTGACGTGTAAAAGTGTTTGTACAAACCTACTTACTGAAAATAAATCATTTATTTATAATTTTATCACATAAGTACCTTTCTACAAACAGCTGATTGATATCAGTAAAATCCATTCGCGAGATTGCTCGCAGAACAGATGGCCGATGGGACTGGAGTGGCGCCCGCGTACCGGAAGACGGAGCGTTGGAAGGCCACGCGGTGGATCGATGGCTTGGGGTAGGCCTATGTCCAGCAATAGACGTCTTTCTGCGAAATGATGAAGATGAAATCCAATCGTAGAGCGCAATACTTAGAAAGGAAGGCATATAGTTTATTCTGCACATATAAATGCGAAAACAGCGTAGAACGAAAAGTACTACCAACTTTGCTGATCAGTGAAACGTGCCATTCATCAAATGTTACATTTAAGATTTCTGTATCATCACTTCTATTTAATTATTTATTGAAATTGTCTAGCCTTTTCACAACTATGTTGGGGTCCACTTTCAGTCTAACCGGGTTCAGCTGAATACCAGTATTTTACATGGAGCGACTGCCTATCTGACCTCCACAACCCAGTCACTGGGTAATACGATACCTGGAATACCCCTTGGTAAGACTAGTTGTCAGACATTCGGGCTTGTGATGACCCGTAACGACTGTCAAAGATCCTCGAATGACAGTCGGGACCAACGGCTTAACGTGCTTTCCGAGGAGTCTTGGTATGTAAAAAGAGTAGCTTAACCTCATCGATCGACCCGTAAGGCTGTTATCACTTAGCCACCAAGTTTATTGAAATAATTGATTTACATAAATACTACAATAAGGGCCTTAAACTAGTCCCCCCTTAAATAATAAACGTATTATATCGATGAATAGTTACACACCGATTTCTCTCTTTCAGTCGTCAACAATTTGACTTTTGAAAGAAGAAGATAAAGCGTTGTGTAACTGTACAAATGCTATACAACGTTTATTACTAAGGAGGTTAGTATATAAAATCATTTTATTCTATAAATTTTACTCCTTCACAGAAAATTACCATTACCTAACCGCTGGTAAAATAAAAACGTGCCCTCTGCCTTAAATAATGGCCGAATTGAATTAATCGTCATCTGTCACAGCACACTCTCACCTGCACTTGCTCTCTCACACATAGTACACACCGACACACCCCTGCACGTCGTGAATGTGGCACGTTCGTTCTTTTTGTATTTTAGTACATACCTAATTTTATATAGATTCCTTATATACAGGCATGCCTAAATTGGAAATCCAGTAACTCTATATTTTTTTTACTACGGACGTTTGAAGTAATGTTTCTAGTGAGATGATGAAGCGGAAACTGGGTTTGCTCCCCTATCCACTATAATATTCATATCCATCGCTCATGATGTAGTTAGATAGATAACATTTATTCAGTGCAACAAGAGACACAGTACCTACAGGTATTAAAAAACATTAAAAACAGGTGAAAGAAAAAAAAAACAAAGATTAAAAACTTCATCATGGATGATGAAGTTTATTCAGTAATGTCTGGTGATCATGAGATGCAAACCATATTAATAATCTCTATTTAAAAAAAAAAACAACTTAGAGTACAGGTTAACTTAAATACTAATAAATCAATAATAATCAATAATTCAATTTATCTTTTAAATCTTTGTTTTTTTTTCTTTCACCTGTTTTTAATGTTTTTTAATACCTGTAGGTACTGTGTCTCTTTAGTAGACGTATGCTTAGCAGTGGGTGGTGTCGAGCTGTGGACAGCTCGACACCACCCACTGCTAAGCATACGTCTCTCTTTTCATGTGCCAATCCCCACGCTCCAGTACCAGCCTTATCCTCCTCCTCACCTGCAATTGCAACCATTTCGTCCGCCCATCTCGCCGCCGGCGACCGTTACTTCGTATCCCAGTCTTTGGACGTCACTCAATAACTGTCTTACTCCCTAGCCATCACTGCGTCATTCCAGGTGCCCTACCCAAGTCTATTTGAGTTCCATAACTCGTTTTCCGATATCGAAAACCTTCGTAGGTACGTCTTCGGATCTCGAAGTTTGGAACTCGGTCTATAAGCTTAAACTTACCTTTGCGTAAATTAGAACACGCGACGGCCCCATACGGAATAGTGATCCGTATGTTTACCACCCTTTAACCCACTAAATATTTGATACGTTACACATACATTATCAATACGTAACACAGTACTTGTAACGATTGTGTGAATGTTTCAAGCGAGTACTTGAGTCAGTCGTTTGATAACACATTTATTTACAGGACAATCCGCAATTCCATTTAATCAGCATTGCCATATAACGTAGCAATGCTGCCAACATTTTGGGCTTTTCCAGTTGAAAACGATGCGGATGACATTTTTGATGTCCTAAATTTTTTACCTTTTTATAGACATAGCTTTTAAATGGGAAATTATATGTGCGGCAACAAAAGTTTTCTTTAGCACCTGCAACCTAGCGTCTTTTTTTATATGTGGGCGACGAGTTAATAGAACAGCTTCAATTATATTAATTCATCATCTTTACTATTCCAACAGAATATCAAAAAACCAGCGTCAATTTACGAGCGTAAATTAATATGACTCCGAGCTACCGATAAATATATTTACTTCTGATTTGATAACTCAGCGACTAATGTTGTATTGTAAGTGAGCTACTTTATATATTTTAGAGATTCAACATCTGTCTGCTAATAAAATCAAATTCCAGCCTCAAAATTAGCAATCAAAGTTTTTCATTCAACAACTAAATTAATAAATCATATTCTTTTTTCGTGAAAGTTTGCAACACAAGCGCGGGAGTGTACCTGACGCTCGTTGGGAATCATGTACCTAGAAATTCTGTTCAGAAGGAAGTTAGCGTACCCCACTTTCTGGTTGAAATAGGTCGAATCTGTCCCAAAACCGAATCGGGGCACCCCGACTCCACGTAGTCTTTTGGCTGCTACCCCGAGGGTGTATTTAAAAATCCGGAGGCGCGGAGGGAGTGCAGCCCCCGCCCGCCGCATGGGTGCCTATCCTTTGTTACGTAAGGGCGAAGGGGCTGCACTTCCCGCAGCGCCGGAGACGTGCAGAAGCAACTTTGTATTGAAAACTAGTGTTTTGAGGTTAGGTTACAATAATTTGTTTTTCTTAAGAATGGTGGTAACATTATAAATAGATAGGCGAATACATGAAATTATAGCTTTCATTGACCATTATTTGATGACAATAATAAGGAAAGGAAAATGCCCATTTGAGGCCCTCAGTGGACATTAGACTAGAGAAAAAATACTTTATGCATTAATTTTGCCATAAAAAAAGATGTATTTACTTTCTTCCAAATGACCGCCACTACAATCTACAATAATTCGTTAAAAAAAGGAACTCCATTGAAAAAACAAGAAGTTTTTTGATTTTGGCTCTGGCAAAACATTGCCAGCATCAAAATCATATATTCAGATTGTCATTAATCAATCGGTTCGAATCGATATATAATTAAATACAATAACCTCAACGGCATACCCACGGGACTTTACTGGTATTGTAATAAAAAACCAACTACAAGAAAACATATTAAAATAATAACTAATGTGTACTCGTATAAAAACAGAATAAGAAAAATAAATCGAAATATCGGTTACTTAAAAAAGTAATCGATATATTATAATGTTATTTTTTCGCGATAGTGACAACACTGAATTGAATCTGACAGTTCTGTCTGACAGTCTGACACTGACACTTCGCTTGTTGCTTGCGCTCAATGTGGATTTGTTTTGATTTTTCTTCGATTTCTTTTACTGCGACCTGGCTTTGTTATATGGACTTGATTCGGATTTTTACCAACGACTTTGGCTTTGTTTTATGGATTTTGTTCTCACCTTCAACGACAACTTTGGCTCTCGAATCAAGGATCACGGCTGCATTCGATTTTGGATACCAATCAATAACGTTTTATACAATGACTGAAGAACATTGTGTGAATTGTGGTCTTAACCTGACCGATATTCAAAATCATACCTTGGAACCCGAAGAAATAAGCGTGATACAGCAGTGGGTTGCGCCACAGCAGGTAAATATACAAACCATAAAATGATTTTGTTATTGCCTACGTTATCCAATTATTTACCGATAATAATATTGTTTTAGGTGTCAAGAGATAATCTTGTTTGCCATCATTGCTGGTTGGTAGTAACTGCTAGCCTTGCTCCTCAGCAAGAGCCGGAAGGATCTGTACGTCAAAACAGCTGTATTAATTGTGGACGGTCTGTTAGACGGATAAGAAGTCATTTATTAAGAACAGATACAGATAGAGAAAGTCTCATTAGAAATGTTATTATGGAATGGATTCAACCTCGAGAGGCAAGTTTTAAAACACTTTACAAATGTATGATAAAATATGTGTTTAATCTGTTTACTGTTATTAATTTTTAGTTTGCAATACTTTTTAGGTTTCATCATTAAGTCACATCTGTCATCCTTGCTGGCAGAGAGCTGACAGGGCCGCTGTACATTTTGTTCAAGAGTCAGCATCAACATCTGCTGCATCAGCTTCGACTAATGAATCCGAAATAATTCTACCAAGCTACACAAGGGCTGCTAATACAGAAAGATGTTGTATTTTTCCGGACTGCCACGGAACTGAAAGGATGCACATTCCTACATCAATACGTGTGAGATTGTTATGTGATTTATCTTTTTATGTTCCTAAAAACTGCCGTATCTGTAACTTTCACCTTAGAAACAGTACATGGGAAAGTTTAATTGTAGAAAATGGAAATCATACCTTCACCGCAGCATTCATTGAAGATTTGCTATCATTGCTAAAAAATCAGATAGGTAACAATATTGATTTTGAAAATATTGAAGACAGCGATGATCATTTAGTTTATTACTGGCTTGGTATGTCTAAACATCAATTTAGACAAATATTAGATGAAGTTCCTCGGCTAAATAATAGCCACAGAGGAGCTACTGGACTGGCAGCTTATTTAACAAAACTAAGAACTGGTGATTCAGATCAAAGACTTTCTACATTATTTAAGATACCTAGAAGTACTTTGGAAAGATTAATGAATAAAGCGAGAGAACTTCTTACTCAAGATTTTGTACCACAAAACCTAGGTCTACAGCACATTACTAGAGACAACATTGCTCAGAGGAATTTAATAATCCCTAATGGATTATTTGGAAGCACAAACCAAGTTAAACCCATTGTAATCATGGATGGAACTTATGTCTACATCCAGAAAAGCTCAAATTATAAATATCAAAAACAAACATACTCTCTTCACAAGTTTAGGAATTTAATGAAACCATTTATTATAACTTGTTGTGATGGATATATATTAGATGTGATGGGGCCTTATCCGGCAACAACATCAGATGCAGAGATTGTTAAAAATGAATTTAGTTCACCAAATTCACCAATGAGGAGATTCTTTGAACCTGGTGATGTATTCATATTAGACCGCGGTTTTAGGGACGCAATACCACTTCTAACAGAATGTGGGTACTCTGTTAAAGTTCCAGCATCACTCGAGGAAGGTGAATCACAATTATCCACCATTGATGCTAATAATTCTAGAAAAGTCACCATTTGCCGCTGGGTTGTTGAGGTCATAAATGGTTTATTCAAACAAGCATTTAAATTGTTTCGGCAAGAATTTTTTAATCGGGCATCTACTCACTTTATGCAAGATTTCGCAGTAGGTGCAGCATTAATTAATAGGTTTCATCCTAGGATCTTAAATAGACCTGATGCTGCTCAAATATTATCAATAATTAATCAAAGAATGTATATCCATAATACGTTAGCAGATTATGTAAATGAATATCATTTAAATCGCAGGAGGGCTCAATTTGTTAATATTACCGTTGGCTCTGACAATTTAAATGACTTCCCACAGTTAACAATGAATGATTTAATATTAATTGCATGTGGTACCTATCAAATAAAACAAGCTAGATCATATTATGGAGAACATATTAGAGCCAACGGTATGTATAGTATCGAAATATGTAGAGAACAAAATAGCAACCTACCAAGCGAATTCATTAATGAAAACTGCTGGCTTTTGCGTGCCAAAATACAAAGTAGACATATAAGCCGTAAGGTATATTTTGTGTACATTAAAATAAATAATAATTATGCTGGCAGAGAGGCAATTGATGGATATTATTGTAATTGTATAATAGGAAAACGCACGGTAGGTTGTTGTGCACATACCATGACTGTGCTTTGGTATATAGGTTGGGCAAGATATGAATCAAATATATGCCCTCCTGCGCCATTTTTAGATGATTTGCTAATTGTGTATGACAATGAAGAGAATATAGATATTTAAAATAGCAAATGTGTTTTTTTTATACCCTAATAACTACAATTGGATAAAAATATATTAGGAACACGCCTCCTATCATAATCAAGCAATGAAAAAAGAAAAGTTATTGAAGTATCTCACAGTCCCACACTTTTTCATAAGTATAGAAAATAACCTAAAACTTTTTTTTTCTGAAATAGTGGCGTCAATTTGAATATATTTTTTAGATATCTAATACTATTATGATTTTAAAACACTCCATTTTTATAGTAATATCTGATGTCCATCTTGGGCCTAGGGCACTATGGAGAGTAGGCATTCCCCTTTTATGTTCAAATATAGTAGATTCACTCATCAATTACTTATGCTAAAGTATAAAAATAAAGGTGACTCTATGAAATTAGAATACGTTGATATTATTTTATAGATGAAGTTGATACACTTATTAGAAGCTGGCAATGAGTAGACATATCACAAGTTTAGTTGCTTAAGAATTATCACCATGTTGCGTCATATTAACAGTAGCTTGTTTTACAATATATGGTCGCTTATAAACCATTTATTAGACGCTAAAAGTTCGTCGCTGACCTATTAATTCATTAGACAACTAAATATATTTGCAGACGAGAATGACATTTTAAAGAAGCTGCCTTAATTAGCACCCCTTTTAAATTATGTAAACAAGATTTCAATATCTTGAATAGGAATCTGAATACTGCAAATAAATTCAATTCTATAATTCATATCACATTATGTTCTTTATATTAATTACAGGTTGGTAGAAATATTATAAAACATAGAACCCTATGTAAACCTACTACTTACACAATTATTTATTCCTATCTACTTTAATTATTTTAAATTATGTTTCTACCCATATTATATTATGAAATTGTTCTAGCAGCAGCTGCATAATTTAAAATTATTAAAATAACTATAAATAAGTTGAATATTTTATGAGCCCGGCCCAGGAAGAGGTGGCGAGACAACCTGACGCGTACCGCAAGGGTTGGATCAAGGTGGCTGTAGATAAGGGTGCCTGGAAGGATTTGGGGGAGACCTTTGCTCAGTAATGGGACAGCGTAGGCTAATTTAAAAAAAAATGCGTTTTAGGAAGCAGATAATGTATGAAATTCACAATGTTTGGCAACATAGGCAAATATCATTGTGTTATAGGGGTCTTTAACGGTTCCCATTTACAATCAAGACAAGGCTTGCAACTTGCTTGACAACCTTTAAGATAAACAAAAAACAAAAACGTCTGGGTTTTTAATGATTTGATATTTCTGTAAGTGGGTTTGTAGAAATACTTACACTTCAATCATATTTTAAAAATTAGATGAGATCGCCGTTTCCTATCTGACTACTCTGAGAATAAAGGCCGAAACAAACTCAAGGGGTCGCAGTCTCTTCATAATCTTGGTCAGATCATGTGCAGACCATGTAGATTACTGTCTGAAATGGTCTTTCGAGGAAAGAACCACACAGATTGAGTGGACCTGTCCAGTCAGTAGGTACACTCATTTGTCTCGTGTAATCGTGCAACTCAACTCAGAACTTAAGGAGCTCAACGATTCGACGAACAATACCAAATTTTCCTGTCCTTTACACATTTACTCAAATTTATTTAAGTAACTTTAATATTTTCCTTTGCGTCCTGTTGTTTCGTATTCATTATTTAACGTTCACTTTCTGCTTTAAGTCGTTTAGTCATTATGGAAGCGGAAGGCGCTTCTCAACGAGAAATAGAATCATTTTGTTTCACTAAATTACACCACGAAATGGCTTTTATTTAGGTAATTTGTTGGGTTCTGGTTTCTTGTAATACTTAATACACTATTACGCTTGTTATTTATTTAACCTTTTGAGCTCCACAGTCATGTTTAAATGACAAACCAAAATGTGCCCAGCACGCCACGGTACGACTACATGACAGACCTTGACGCCTAGGGCATTTTTGATTTTTTGACGTGTAGCGGTCAAAAGGTTAAACATAGCGCGCTTGTAATTTTTTCTTATAACAACTATTTATTGTACAGACGCCAGCACATCAAGCTACCCTAAACTGTCAAATTTTCCCAAACAACTTTGAACCTTATGCTTTAGAAATAAAGTTGAAAATCTATTAAAGAAATTTGACAGATTGTAGTAACTTGATGTGCTGGCGTCTGTACCTATGATAACAAATTATTTAGTGACTTATGAAACTTTATTTGCGTCTATTTTTGCAAGTCATTCTATCATGCAATAGGGGACAGCAATTGCCGTCAAGTTCATAACCCACGATTACTTTTGAGAATTTCCTATCGAAAACATTATCCCAAAATTTGAAGATATGTAACATACGCCAACCCGCACTGGGACCGCGTGGTGGATTTCGGCCCAATCCCTCTCACAGAACGGAGGCTTTGTTTTTTTATTTGTTTTACGACTGTGTTTAGTTTAGTTCGTGATCTACCTGAACGAGTCTCAATAAATACTTTTTTCTTCTTTATTTATTTCTTTCCATTAGAAAGGAAGGTGAGAGGATTTTTTCAGCAGTATTTGTAGTTAAATCCTAGAAAAGAATGGAATGCCTGACTTGACTGCCTCGTTGGCTTAGTGGTCGCAAGCGTTACTACTGAACGTAAAGTCCTGACTTCGATTCCCAGGTCAGGCAAAGTGTTATTGGGTTTTTCCATCAGGAATTTTAGAATATGTAGAATAGATTCATTCTAATGAAGCTGTAGCGGTATCTACAACGCCACATGCGAACAACGCGACATACTGACGTCACGCAAAATCCTGCATCTCGCAAGCAGAGTTTACTGCGCAACTAATTTAAAAAGAGTGTCCATGGAGTTTCTTGCCCGTTCTTCTCCATAGGTACCTACGCTTTGGAATGGGCAACTAGCTTCATATTTTCTGACTGACCGACTTCTTGACAATTCAAAAGTGCCTGTTAATGGTTTAATTGAAATAAATGCTTCGACTTTGACTTTGACTTTGACTTTGACTAGCATAGATAGATGATACAACGGCCCGCCAGAAACGTCTGGTCGGAGGATCCTCCCTTTTTTATGGAGGTTGAGTGAACTGTACACCCTGTTCCTCATACCTCTATACTGGTGACCCCGAACATGAACGTCAGCGCAGCCTTGCAAAATACTTCAGCGTGACGTCATCATCATCACTACCAAAATGAATCTACTAGCACACTGACTAACCCCGTGTGAACAGAGCACAAGATAAAGCGACGCCACAATAGTTTACTATTTATGCACGAACGTGGGTCGTTTGACAATCTCACTAACACTGTGTTTATATCATTGGAAGCTTATCTTGAATATTGATACGAACTGTGGCTTTGTTGAAACGAATGTCAAGAATGTTTTCACGTATCTAATAGAGACCACACACATTTATAAGTACGCTTACAATTCATCATCTGCCTAGCCTTTTCCCAACTATGTTGGGGTCGGCTTCCAGTCTAACCGGATTCAGCTGAATACCAGTATTTTACATGGAGCGACTGCCTATCTGACCTCCACAACCCAGTTACTGGGTAATACGATATCCCTTGGTAAGACTGGTTGTCAGACTTTCGGGCTTCTGACTACCCGTAACGACTGTCAAAGATCCACAAATGACAGCCGGGACAAACGGCTTAACGTGCTTTCCGAGGCACGGAGGGGTCACGGTATGTAAAGATGGTCACCCATCCACAGACCAACCGCGGCAAGCGTAGCTTAACCTGATCGATCGACCTGTGCGGCTGTTATTATTTAGCCACAACAAGTACAAGTACGCTTACAATTGTTTTTCTTTTATTAGTACCCACCCTATCGCATTGCATCGCCCGTCCACGCTATTTTTCGTTTTTGGTTAGCGTTCCTCCTGGCTTTTTTTTATTTTTCTCGGCTCGTAAGGATCCTAACGTGATGTGAAACAACTTATAGCCTTCCTCGTGAACTGGGCTAGCAAACGCAAAAAGATTTTTCAAATTCGACTGGTAGTTCCAGAGATAACCCCCTACATAAAAACTTAGAAATAAACAACTTTAATCTTTATATATTACTAGCTTCTGCCCGCGACTTCGTCCGCGTGAAATTCCTACTTTCCTCTTATAATTTCGAAAATGTATGTTTATGATTTTTATCATTTATTTAGATATAAATAAGAATTAGGGCCAATTTTTTAGTTTAGAGCTCAAAGGGATCAGATTTTTCAAATAAACTGTATCCCAGCTTTTTACCCCCCCAGGAGAGTAATTTTGAAAAATCGTTTGGGATGTGTTCATAACTTGACTCAAAGACCCATACCCATTTTCGAGTTAATGGAAGCAAGCAGTAGAATTTTCAACCTTCGTAGGAGTAAATTTTTGAAAAACCCTAAATCACTTTTTTAACCGACTTCAAAAAAGGAGGAGGTTTCTCAATTCGACCGTATATATATTTTTTTAAGTATTTTTTGTTTTAGTAGTACCGAGTTTCGAGTTAATCCGACAGCGGGTTAAATATTTTTCTAATCCATCAACTTTGTCACCCCCCAAATCCTCTGTGAGGGAAATAAAAAAAATAAAAATTTAACCTAAAAGTGACAATCTTTATTATTTACTGATCCAAATATTGCCAAGTTTCTAATTTATTAACCAAATGAATAAGATTTTTCATATAAACTGTATCCCCTCTTTCTATCCCCATAGGGGTGGAATTTCGAAACATAATCTAGATTATTTATACCAATTTTCCAGTTAATCAAGCCTCGTAATAAAATTCTGCCCTGTGAAATTGACTTCACCCCATTAGCGGTAGATTTTCGAAAAACCCTGAACCACTTTATTATTTATTTTGGTCTTAGATAGGTACTGAGTTTCGAGTTAATTGGACCGCGCATTAAAATTTTTCGATACTAAATTTGACACCCCCAATCTCCCCTTTGGGTTAGTTTAGAATTCCAAAAAAAATCGAACTTTATAATTATTTGTGCCAAGTTTTAAGTCCAAATTTATTTGTACCATTTTTTTTGAGTTTATGAAGGCACTCATTAAAATCCCCTTTTTTTTTTGGATGGGAAATCATCAAATGACTCCTCCCGCTCTGGGTGGAGCGGAAGGGAGTGTCAGACTCTTACTGACTAAAACCCACCCGTGTTCCTTCCTTAGCCCTTTATGTTCCGCGCTAGCGGTAACCCTTTCGGACAATCCCGCTGACCCGGCAGGCTTCGGCCCTGAGAGGGCCTCCTCGATGCTGACATCTCTTTGAGGCGCGCGTGGAACACGTACGTGCCGTCCGGCACGGGCCTGGTCCTGATCGGACAGTGAGCTACCCATTACTCTACGCCTGACCTTTGACACTGGTCTGACATTTAGAGATCACATCTCCTCTCTTGCCAAGGAATCTTTTAGGCACCTGGGTTTAGAATCCCAAAAAAAATCGAACTTTATTATTTGTGCCAAGTTTCAAGTCCAAATTTATTTGTACCATTTTTTTTTTAGTTTATCAAGGCACTCATTAAAATCCCCTTAAAAATCGAATTACCACTTTTTGTCCCGTCGGGGGCCTATAATTTTCGAAAACCCCATACACTTACTATTGATTCTTCATCTGCCTAGCCTTTTCCCAATTATGTTGGGGTCGGCTTCCAGTCCAACGGAATGCAGCTGCGTACCAGTATTTTATATGGAGCCACTGCCTATCTGACCTCCACAACCCAAATACGATACCCCTTGATAAGATTGGTTGTCAAACTTTCGGGCTTCTGACCACCCCTAGCGACTGTCAAAGAACCACGAATGACAGCCGGGACCAACGGCTTAGCGTACTTTCCGAGGCACGGAGAGGTCACGGTATGTAGAGATGGACACCTATCCACAGACCAACCGCGGCAAGCGTAGCCTGCGTAACCTCGATCGATCGATATGTGCGGCTGTTATTATTGATTATTTTCTGTCAAAAGTATTAATACTGAGTTTCGAGTAAATCGGACCGCGCGTTAAAATTCTTCCACACAAACTTTCACACCCCAACACAAGGGGTGTTGGGGTGTTTTGATAAACGAATAATGATAAACTTTATCAGTTGCTTAGGCAATTATTCTTGCCAAGTTTATTAACCAAATGAATAAGATTTTTCTTATAAAGTGTACCCCCGTTTTTCACCTCCACAGGGGTGGAATTTCGTAAAATTGTTTGGGAAGTGTTCATTACTCGACTCAAAGATTGTTTATACCAATTTTCGAGTTAATCAAGCCACGCAGTAAAGTCTTCCCCTATAAAATTAACTTTTCACTCCGTTAGGGGTAAATTTTCGAAAAACGATGATACACGTTATTCTTTATTTTCGGTCTTAAGTATAAATACTGAGTTTCGAGTTAATCGGACCACGCGTTAAAATTCTTCCATACAAACTTTGACACCTCCCAATCCCCCTTCAGGGGGTAGTTTAGAAAAAAAACCAAACTTCAAAATTTATTTAGATAAGTATTCGTGCCAAGTTTCATGGTTATTAACTCAAGGAATAAGATTTTTCATACAAACAAAATCTCCTCTTTTCACCCCTTAATGGTCAAATTTCCAAAAACCCCTTCTTAGTGGATATCTACTCTTCACAAAAAACACACCCTCCAAAATTAATTTCTCTACCCAGCGGTACCGACCAGCGTTTTAGGCTGTGCGTTGATATATCAGTCAGTCAGAACAAAATTTCATCCCCCTTTTCACCCCCTTAATGGATGAAATTCTAACAACACCGTTGTGTTAGCTTCCAATCATAAGCCTAGATAATAAATTTTGTGATTTTTACGTCGAAAATTAATGACTTTCTATACACAACTTCATCCCTCTTTTTACCCTTCGGGGGTGGAATTATCAAAAACGCTGAGACACGTATAAATTAATTTTCAATTGTCAGCCTAAATACAAAATTAAAAGATCCTAACTTCAAAACTGTCGGACTTTCATATAAACTTCCATCCCCTATTTTAACCCTTTAGGGGTTGAATTCCCAAAAATCCTTTCTTAGTGGATACTTACTCTTCACAAAGAACACACTTTCTAAGTTTCAAGTCTCTAGGTCCAGCGGTTTGGGCTGTGCGTTGATATATCAGTCAGTCAGTCAGTCAATCAGTCAGGACTTTGAATTTTATATATATAGATTATGTAAGTATTGTCTGTGTGGTGCCGGACTTGTCTGTGTGGTGCCGGACTTAAAGAATAGCACCACCCCATACTTCCCGTGGGTGTCGTAAAAGGCGACTAAGGGAGACCGGAGAATGGGCAGCAGCGTTCTCTATGCATTACACCATCATACCATACTGCGATCGCCAACCCGCCTGCCAAGCGTGGCGATTATGGCAAACCCCCCCCCAAAATTGGGGGAGGCCTATGTCCAGCAGTGGACGTCTTTCGGCTGAAACGATGTAAGTATAGATACAAAAAACAAATGCTTCGCATGATACCAATTTATTTATCTCGTCAGGAAATATCATCAAATTCATACACATAACAAACTTAAGTTTTTTTTTTACCGACTTCAAATAAAACGAGGTTATTTTGTTGCAAACTTTATTCTACCCAGTTTACTTCGATATGAATTAATTTGCCACACTGAAAGCTTAACCTTCCATAATGCTGCAACTACTTCTAGTTTTTCAGTGTCACACCACACGTATTCCGTATAAAATGGGGATCGTACAGGGTTTAGAAAATAAAGTGTCAGGTTTAAAGGTGTCAGTGCACAACACTGACAGCTTGTTAGTGCAGCACTCAACACATACAAATAGGGTACGTTACCAGTTTTATGAGTTGCACCTATGTAGGTAGCAGAGCTTGCACTATGATTTTTAGTTTATACATAAGCCAGCTTCTGCCCGCGATTTCATTCGAACCACAATAACTACACTCCTGAAATGCAGGTACTAACCTAGCGCTGAAGCTCTCACATTTTTCTGTGACTTGTTTTTATGGCAATAAAGAAATTTATTATTTATACATATAGGTACTTTAAAATACAGCCCCTGATGCTTACTGATAATGTAACTTTCTATAGGTGAAATGTTTTTTTTTTTAATTGATTAATAAGCTTAAGATCGATCAGGTTAAGCTTCGCTTGCCGCGGTTGGTCTATGGATGGGTGACCATCTTTACATACCGAGACCCTCCGTGCTTCAGAAAGCACGTTAAGCTGTTGGTCCCGGCACTCATTCGTGGATTTTTGACATTCGTTACGGGTAGTCAGAAGCCCGGGAAGTCTGACAACCAGTCTTACCAAGTGGTATCGTATTACCCAGTAACTGGGTTGTGGAGGTCAGATTGGCAGTCGCTAGACTGGAAGCCGATCCCAACATAGTTTTTTTCTTTTTAGTTGGTAAATGCTAGGCAGACGATGATAATTACAGTATTTCAAGAATTTCTATTAATATTACGCAAACTTCCATATCTCGCCAAAGCATTTGCCACGTCACATCTCATATAGCTTAAATTTAACGTTAACGGAGGCAAAACAAACCTCTTATTTAATCAAGAGAATCAGTAAAAAACCACACCATCACCAGATTATGTAACCACCATACCATTCTGCACCCACAGACAAGGAATTAACTCCTTCCGTTCCAAAGGGATAGAAAAGGTACCCTAACAATTACAGCAGGGGCCTGTTTGGGCCCCTCATAATGTCAGGAACCAAATAAAACGAAATAATATGACCGTAGTTGGGTCCAGGTGGAGTGTTAGGTAATTCGTTATTTTATGTTAGGTTTGCTCTTACCAGGAGATTAAGTTAGGAAATTAAGTTAGGTTGTAGGCATTCGTTCGCAGTGTTTGCGGTAGTCTTGAAAATTAGTGGATTGGCTTTGGTGATTGCTCAAGACAGTATTTTCTGCAATCATGTAGTGAAGAGAAACTGCCTATGTGATTATTACTGTTTTATCGAATAGGGTAGGTAGAGTACCTACACTATTGGAAATTAGATTATATAATTATCGTCGCTCGTGTGACTAAAAGTCCTATCTCATTTTTCTCATTTTTGGCTGATTTTGGGGATTCTGCTCACTATTCGTGATTGTTTACATTTTTCAGGGCAGATTTTCCGCCTAATAATTATACGAGACTTGATATTTATTTCAGGTGTATAATTACAGGGTTGTAGGGACATTCGACTAGTAATTTTAACGCATGGGCGTTCAGAGTCATGTACTCAATGTATGGTAATATGTTGCGCGTCCATGTCCCTGCCATCATCATTCATCATCATCATTTCAGCCGAAAGACGTCCACTGCTGGACATAGGCCTCCCCTAAAACGGGGGGTTTGCCATAATCGCCACGCTTGGCAGGCGGGTTGGCGATCGCAGTATGGTATGGTGGTGGAATGCATAGAGAACGCTGCTGCCCATTCTCCGGTGCGCCCCTTAGTCGCCTTTTACGACACCCACGGGAAGTATGGGGTGGTGGTATTCTTTAAGTCCGACACCACACAGACAACTGTGTAGTGCCGGACTTAAAGAACAGTCCCTGCCAACCTGTATAGTATACAGGCTGAATTTTCCAAGTGGATGTGGATGGCCAATTCCGAAACTGTGAGAAATAGCGAAAAGTACTCAAAGGAGTCGCGGGCTCGATTTTGATGAAAACTAAAACTGCATTATTGGATTTTTGAAAAATCAATATTTCTAGCCAGGAATCGAACCCGTTGATTTTGCTAAAAAAACACACACTGTATTATTACACCACTCGATAGTGTGCCTAATAAGGATCAAATTCTGGGAAGTAATTGATTAACTGATTGGCCCCCAAGACCGGATTTAACAGCTCCTGGCTTTTTTTCTGTGGGGCTATCTAAAGGGACGTGTCGATGCTAAAGGCCAATGAACCTTCAACAATTAAAACAAAATATCCGAGACACAGTCACTGAGATATCGCAGGAAATGTGTGAGGATGTTATGAAAAACGCAATGAAAAGGGTTCACATCTGTCATGCTGCTGGAGGTGGATATTTTTCTGACATTATTTTCCATACTTAGTTGCCGGCCCTAAAGACTATTTAAAATATATCAAACTAATATTATAAAGGCGAAAGTTTGTGAGTATGGGGGTGTGTGTGTGTGTTTATATGTTTGTTACTTCTTCACGCTCAAACGGCTGGACCAATTTTGATAAAATTTTGTATGGAGATAGCTGATACCCTGGATTAACATATAGGCTACTTTTTATCCCGATATTCCAACAGAATCGACATTTACGCGGGTGAAACCGCGGGGCGCAGCTAGTATTTTCTATAATTCATAGAACAATGTTTGAAAAATAGAGAGTATACCTTTATTTGCCCACCCTTAACACGGGCGGGCGATGGGATGCAATGCGATGCGTCGAAGGCTAATATATCACGCGGGCAGAAGCTAGTTAATAATATAAAAAGAATATAAAAAGCTTTGTTGACGAAAACAAACAATTAGTTATGACAGACAGTAAGCAAGATTTACATCGCAATTTTTTGGTTTGCCCTAATTAGTGTAGGGGTCAACCCCCCAAACTAATTAGGGCTTGTATCTTGGGAATCAGAGTAGTTGAGCAGAAATAAATTATGTGAATGGAACCAAATTACAGTTTTTTTTTTATCTGAACAAATACGATGTCTAATTTATTAAAAAAAACTGGCCAAGTCCGAGTTGGACTCGCACACGATGGGTTCCGTACCACAAGGCAAAAACGCCGAAAAACGAAAACGTTTGTTGTATGGGAGTCCCCCTTAAATATTCATTTTATTTTGTTTTTAATATTTGTTGTTATAGCGGCAACAGAAATACATAATTTGTGAAAATTTCAACTGTCTAGCTATTGCGGTTCTTGAGATACAGCCTGGTGACAGACGGACAGTGGAGTCTAGTAATAGATGTGGAGTCTTGGTCCCGTTTTTACCTTTGGGTACGGAAACCTAAAAACTAGCTACTGCCTGCAACTTCGTCTGCGTGAAATTTGTTGCCCCTAACCACGCGCCACCTATGTCTAAATGTGTTTAATTCTGACTCTACATTTTTATCGTTTCGTGTAGAGTTAGGACTATTTCGATGGCTCCTAAGTATACTGAGTCAACTATACTTATAAAGAATAATAGTTGACTCAGTATACTTAGGAGCCATCGATTTGTTAGGTAATTTTAAATCGTGTAGAACTCTACACCGATCCCAATTGGGAATTGGGATCGGTAAGAGGTAGTAAGGTACTTCATTTTCGCTTAGCGTTCTTACTTGTTTTTTTTTTTTTGCTGGGCTCCTTAGGTTTCTAGCGTGATGTTATATAGCTTATATAAGGATAGCTTTGATAGCCTTACTATAAGGCTATCTAATGCAAAAAGAATTTTTCAAATCCGACTGGTAGTTCCGGAGAATTACCTCCTACATACAAACTTTTAAACAAACTAATTTCAGATCTTTATAATATTAGTATAGATATCTTTTATTACTAGTCTTAAAACCCTAATTCTCTTGAAACAATCTATAAGCCGTACTATAACGTAGTAAATATGATATCTTATAAAATGATTTATTCTTCGTTCCTCCTGAAGTTTTGTCCCACGTTCCAAAAAATTCTTAATTTGTCCCATAAATATTACTATTGAAGTGGTGCTTCGTCCTAAATTACAAGTAGTTTAATGGTACAGTCAACAAAGTGTTTGTAATAATATTACCTAAGTAAATATAACTTTACCTAAATGTATTAATAGTGTTTCAAGAAAATAGCTACCTACTTACCAATAACAGAATAATTTATGTTATTGTAATTAACTTTTTATGCGAATGTAATTATTCAGTTTTCATGTATAATTTTGGTTTCATTTTAGTTTCTACGATTTAGATTTTTAAATTCAAGTAATAGCTGTGTAACAAACTTTAATTTTGCTGTGCCCTAACAGGGCTCTTAGCTCTAAGCCTTTTGTTAATATCTTGTTTTTACCTTGTGGAACGCAAAAATATGAATAATAGCCTCCCCGACTGTTTTCGGTCACGGTGGCCAATCTCAATGAAGATTAGCCAGGTACGCAGGAGATACTATAGTGCACAAGTGTGGTGCACTCTCTGTTCCTTTACTCTTATAGTCCGATGGGACATGGGACGGCAATCCGACACGATCGGGGAGAGTTCAGGCGCAGTACCAACGGCTTTACGTGCTCTCCGAGGCACGGGGGTATTAAACCGCCAACTTCCAAACTTCGGACTGTTACTAAGAAATTCCTGATGGAAAACCCAATAGAACTTAGAAAAATATGAATATGAATTACTTATTACGTGGATAATTTATTAAATTAGATACGGTAAAGTACGAAATCACCATAAAACATTTTTAATACCTTATCAAATTCTCCCGAACCAATAAATTTTTTAGCCGCGGTGAGTAAGCCTCTTCCGGCAATATTTTCCTTTCAAAAATTATTTTATAAGAGCCCTCCTCGTGAATATATTTTTAATCTGTGGCCCAGAGCTAAATTATGCTGAGTCGACACGATAATTCCTTCTTATTAAATGTTTTCTTGGGGTATTTAATTGTTGCGTATGTAGTGCACGAATTGACAGCCTGATTTCATTTAAGATAATTATTATTTAGTAATTTGTGGAAGGTTTATAGACCGGCAAGCGTAGTGTGTGACGCCTCCCAGCTAGATGGACCGACAACATAAAGAAGATGGCTGGGATAGACTGGATGCGGAAGGTGGAGGACAGGGTGCTGTGGCACGGCCTGGGAGAGGCCTATGTCCAGCAGTGGACTGCGACAGTTTCAGTTAAAACATTTGTTTTGTTGGGAAAGGTCATGATATTTGTCCATATCTAAGCATATCATAAGCATATCATATCTAAGCTGCTTGCCTACAATGTTGTCACATCATGTCATGACATTTGTGTCATCAACTAAACTGTACTGGGCCCACGTAGTGGATTACGGCCCATTACGTCCCAAGTTAGGTATCCAAGTTTTTTTTTGTTCCAATTAAATTAACTGTCACCACATACTTCCCGTGGGTGTCGTAAAGGCGACTAAGGGAGACCGCAGAATGGGCAGCAGCGTTCTCTATGCATTACATCATCATACCATACTGCGATCGCCAACCCGCCTGCCAAGCGTGGCAATTATGGCAAACCCCCTTAAAATTGGGGGAGGCCTATGTCCAGCAGTGGACGTCTTTCGGCTGAAATTATATGATAATGAAATTAACTGTCCTAGCATCCATTGAAATATTAAATTCAATGGATGCTGAGACAGTTCATTTAATTGGAACTACACACATCAAAAGTGTCTAGGGATCAACATATATTTTTGCAATAACTTTTCTCCTGATTGATATTAATTAAAATTTTCTTTAAGGATTCATCAAATAAAGTGTTTTCGTTTGTCACAGTAACGATAAACCAAGTCACCTTTGCATTAATAAAGAAATTTTCCATTTTCCTAATAAAGGGATTTTTGACATTTGAACCACTAACACAAAAGTTCGAAAAAAAGACTGAAATAACAGTTTTCTTTAAAATTTTATTGGGTAACTTAAACAATTAATAATCCGTGTTTCTACCGCGAACACTAACAACACAAGAACATCGGTTTGGCATACTCAAAATGAGTTCATCCAAATCACGCTGTGGAATGGCCGCCCATGTTCGTTGCAACAACAAAAAAACCGGGCAAGAGCGAGTCGGACTCGCGCACCGAGGGTTCCGTAACATCCGGATTTATGCATAAGGTTTATGTTTATGAAATTAAATGTTTTTTTTATTTTTGATTTGATAGAATGAATGGTAAATTGTGGTTTACGATTTATGACGTATTAAAAAAAAACTACTTACTAGATCTCGTTCAAACCAATTTTCGGTGGTAGTTTACATGGTAATGTACATCATTTATTTTTTTTAGTTTTATCATTCTCTTATTTTAGAAGTTACAGGGGGGGGGACACACATTTTACCACTTTGGAAGTGTCTCTCGCGCAAACTATTCAGTTTAGAAAAAAATGATATTAGAAACCTCAATATCATTTTTGAAGACCTACCCATAGATACCCCACACGTATGGGTTTGATGAAAAAAAAATTTTTGAGTTTCGGTTCTATGTATGGGGAACCCTAAAATTTATTGTTTTTTTTCTATTTTTGTGTGAAAATCTTGATGCGGTTCACAGAATACATCTACTTACCAAGTTTCAACAGTATAGTTCTTATAGTTTCGGAGAAAAATGGCTGTGACATACGGACGGACAGACAGACAGACAGACAGACGGACAGACAGACAGACATGACGAATCTATAAGGGTTCCGTTTTTGCCATTTGGCTACGGAACCCTAAAAAAGGTCTTCTTGCGACTGGATACCCTCCATATTCGGCAGAGCTCTTCTCTGTAGCATATCCCATGCATGCTCAATCGGGTTCAAGTCTGGCGACTGAGCAGGCCAGGGCAGGACATTGATGTTAGCTGCGGCGAGAGTCTGTCTTACAACTCTTGCGGTGTGCGGTCGTGCATTATCATGCATTAACTGAAATAAGGGACCGATTTGCACTTGTAGAGGAACGATGACGTCTGATACAATCGTCTCAGCATAAATTTGAGCGTTGAGGTTGCCTCTGATCCAAATCAACTCAGTTCTTCCGCCGATCCAAATACCCGCCCATACCATGATGGTTCCACCACTATAAGGATGGACTTCCTGGCAGGATTTTAATCGCTGTTGGCGTCCAGGGGTTCTCCAGTGTCGTATACCAAAACGAGACTCATCAGAAAAGCACACGAAACGCCATTGTTCTTTTGCCCAATTTCTGTGTTCAAGAGCCCATTGATATCGAATCCTCCGATTGTGCATTGCTATAGGTGGTACCCGTAGCGGTCTTCGGGAATGAAGGTTCACTTCATGCAAGCGGTTTCTGACTGTTTGGTCGCTAATTAAGTTCCCTGAAGAGTGATGAAGCCTCACGGCTAACATCATGGCGGTTATTGTTGGAGCTCTTCGAGTTAAGATTTGAATGTATCGGTCTTGTCTCCGTGTGGTGCAGCGATACCGTCCTCCATGGCGCTCAGCCACGGTACCAGTGCTTCGGTAACGTGTCCAAAGTCGACTGATAACACTCTGACTTGTATTCAGAGCTAAAGCCACAGTACGTTGCCGGGAACCAGCTTCTATCATTCCCACGGCTCTGAGCATTTCTTCCCTGCTTAAATGACGTCGCCGCTCCATAATAACGTTGGTTTTAATCAGTAGTAGGGAAACAGTAGCACTAATAATGTCTTCAATGCGTTGTATGTTTTTATAGGGAAAATATTGACAGCTGATTTTCATCTTTTACTCGAATTTGATTCACAGTTCCTGATTCAAATTATGAAATGCACCAAAAAGGATCCATATAAATTTATAAAATCATAAATTTATTACAAAGCCACATCTCAATCTCAAGAAATCCGCATAAAAATGCTTGATCCCTAGACACTTTTGATGTGTGTATTATAATTGGTAAGGAATCTGTATCTTGATCTAAGCATAGATAAAAGGCTATTGGAAGTTTGTAGGTTCATCTTTAGATGGGATTCACCAACACAAGTCCAAGACCATTTCACGAAATACTCACTGGTACTTCCAAACAGCAGTTAAAAACAAAACAGATTTAAACAAAAAGAAAAAAAATTATCACTTCGCATTGTCAAGAAGTTTCAGAGGCAGGGCACGCCGCGACAGCGGCGATAAGACCCCTCTTTGAGGAGTGGCTAGAGAGGCGCCACGGCGCCCTCACCTACCGCCTGACGCAGGTCCTCACCGGACACGGAAGTTTCGGGAGGTTCCTGCACATTATCAGGCGGGAGGAAACGCCCGGGTGTCACCATTGCCAGGATCGCCCAGAGGACACGGTGGAGCACACGGTGGAGGTCTGCCCCGCTTGGGCGGAGCACCGCCGTGTCCTCGTAGAGGCGATCGGCAGCGACGGCGACCTCTCGCGTCCGGCCCTGGTGCAAGCCATGGTCCGAGGCGAGAGGGAGTGGGAGGCAGTCACCTCCTTCTGCGAAGCAGTCATGCTAGCGAAGGAGGTGGCGGGACGGCTCAGGGAGAGAGCCTCCCGTCCCAGCCGCCGCGGGAGACGCTCCGGGCGTCGGGAGCCGCGTGACGACTCCCGGCCACCGTAGGCGCGGGCCTGCGGGCGGAGAGTAATGGGTAGCTCACCGTCCGATCAGGACCAGGCCCGTGCCGGACGGCGCGTACGTGTTCCACGCACGCCTCAAAGAGATGTCAGCATCGAGGAGGGGCCCCCCTTAGGGCCGAAGCCTGCCGGGTCAGCGGGATTGTCCGAAAGGGTTACCGCTGGCCCGGAACATAAAGGGCTAAGGAAGGAACACGGGTGGGTTTAGTCAGTAAGAGTCTGACACTCCCTTCCGCTCCACCCAGAGCGGGAGGAGTCATTTGATGATTTCCCATCCGCAAAAAAAAAAAAAAAAAAGAAGTTTCAGAGAGAAACGTTAAACAAAATAATTCGACAACAAATGTTGTCACACTCCAATAAATTATTGTTTATCCAAGTTTATTTTTTCCTCCAGACCGTATTTCGGCCTTGGCGGCCAATCTCAACAGAGACTAGCCTTCGGCGCGGGAAATATTATAGTGCACAAGTGTGCGCGCAGACACAGGTGTACTCCCTCTTCGTCTCATAGTCAGATGGGACGGCACGCAATCTGACACGACCGGAGAGAGATCAGGTGCAGCACCTGTTATCACACCGCGAACTTTCAAACTTCAGGCCATTACTAAGAAATTCCTGAAATTTGATGGAAAAATCCAATAACAAACACTTTGCCCCACCTGGGAGTCGAACCCAGGACCCCACGCTTAGCAGTCGCGACGAGACCAACGGGGCAGTTACCCACTCCAATACCCACACTTCAAAACTTACCACTTCCTTTCAAACAACAATACCTACTAAGCCCATTCAATATAAACTTGCAATACTTTAAGAGCAGTTGCGATCTAAACTCGAGCCACGCCAGGTGAAGGTTTAATATCTAACTTAAGCTCACATTTACTCTGGAAACAAACACAAAGTTTCTGCGGAAGAGATATTAAGTGTGAAGCTTTTCAAACACGCCTTGTATTAAGGAGAGCACTTTGAGGGTCCTCAGTAGAGCCTCCGAAAGAGTGGGGCTGAAAATGAACATGGACAAAACGAAGGTCCCACTCTCATGAAGATCGGAGACGTTACACTCGAAGTCGTGGACGAGTATGTTTACCTAGGACAAACTGCCCAGTTAGGTCCAACTTCGAGTAAGAAGTCAATGGTCGAATCCAACTCGGCTGGGCAGCTTTTGGGAAGCTACGCAATATCTTCTCGTCCCACATACTGCAGTGTCTCAAGGCAAAAGTTTTTGACCAGTGCGTGTTGCCTGTAATGTGGCACTGAAACGTGGTCGTACACAATGAAGGCTGAAAGTCACCCGAGGAGCAATGGAGAGCGCTACGCTTGGAGTTTCCTTGCGTGATCGAATCAGAAATGAACAGATCCGCAGGAGAACCAAGGTAGCCGACACAGCCGGAAGAATTGCCAAACTTAAGTGGCAGTGGGCAGGGCACATTGATCACAAAACAGATGGCCGATGGGGCCGAAAGGTTCGGGAGTGGCGACAGCGTACCGTGGAAGACGTAGCATTGGAAGGCTTCCCACAAGGTGGACCGACGACCTTATGAAGGCCGCAGGAACTCGTTGGATGCGAGAAGCACAAAACCGATCGAAGTGGAGGGTCTTGGGGGAGGCCTATGTCCAGCAGTGGACGTCTTTTGGCTGAAATGATAATAATGATGATGACTTTGAGGGTAACGTATAAAAGGAAACTTACGCTTCGATTTGTCAATATATTGGCGCCTTTTGCCGATATTTTGACAGATCGATGCATAAGCATACGTTTCGTTTTGCAAAGTTTCGTCTCTTATTTTAAGGTAGTATATTTCTTAGAAAATATGTCAATGTCGTGATAATGAATTAAAGATGAATCGCTGGCGTGGCGATTTGGAATCGTCCCTGACCGGTTGGCCGGTGAAGGCACAAGATAAGGAAAATTGGAGAAGAATGGGGGAGACCTTTGCCCAGCCGTGGCACAGAATACATTAACTAAAAAAAAATTACATGATGTATCATCCAATCCGCACTGGGCCCGCGTGGATTACGGCATTCCGTGCCACTGAGAGAATGCCTGAGTGCCAGCAATGACAACATTATAGGCAGCAGCATATGCTAATGCATGACACATAACATGAAGTTTACCAGCCATTTTTTTTTTAATAGCCTACACTGTCGCACTCCTGGGCAAAGGCAAAAGTCAAAGTCAAAACATTTATTTCAAATAGGCACATAAAAGGCACGTTTGAACGTCAAAAATAACGTAGAATTGATTCTAGTCGCCCATTCCAAAAGGTAGTTCTCGTATGGAGAAGAATGGGCAAGAAACTCCACCGTTACTCTTTTAAAATGTTTTGTAATATTTGCGTCTCGCGAGCCCACGCGTCCTCTGTATATTGATCGATCCACGGATTATTGGATATCTATGGATCGATCCATCTGTGACCTGCGGCAGTCAAAAATCATCAAAATATTTATATAAGTATTTTGTAAATATTTATGTATTTGCTGGTAACTTACAACATAGCTGCATTTTGCAAAAAAAACTTAAAAAAGATTGAATTTTCTTTGGCTTTATCGCATCCCCCTTAAAAGGCTCTCGTGGCGTGAGAAATTGTTTTATTTTCACGCTCTGATTCGTTGGGGTCAGCAGTGTGGTCGCTGTAATAGCTTCGGGTCCGTACGGAAGTATGTGGCAATGAGGGTTCGCGTATATTGAGTATTTGGAGGAAATGGGGTGTGTCATAGATCCTTCATAAAGATATTAATTAAATGTAATGGTCGTTATTAGAAAACTATTCTCTAAATAGGAGTCTTTTTATGTCCCTTAGTACAAAAATCTTCGTAGTTATGGACTTATTGTGACGGTTTGGGCTCCGCTCGCCCGCCCTTGGATCTTGCACGTGTGTGTGTATATCTCAGTTAGCTGGGCCTTTTTTTACGTCTTCGCAGACAAAAAGCGTAGTACCTATTAAAAGTAACAGCCAGCTACTAGTTGTAATGCCTAGAAGCCTGGCGAGTTTTACACATCCATCACCTGCTTGCCTTTTCCCAACTATGTTGGGGTCGGCTTCCAGTCTAACCGGATTGCTTATCTGACCTCCACAATCCAGCAAATCCAAGTCACTTCGTTGTTCGTCTGTCTGTCCGTCGGTCAAGACTTTTTGCTCAGGAACGCGTGGAGTTATCAAGTTAAAATTAATATCAAAAACTGAAGCAGTGAAAAAATCAAACTTCAAAGTCGTCGCAATCGAAAGATACGGGAGTTTATGTTCCGGAATCAAAACCCATAAGGTACTTCCCGTTGACCTAGAATCACGAAATTTGGCAAGAAGCAATGACATGTAGAACAAGTAAAGGAAAAGTTCCGAAAACCATAAATTTGTATTTGCATTACAAAAAGAAATCCCGTGATAAACTATTTACATACCTACTTTGTACAGAACCCTCGGTGCGCGAGTCCGACTCGCACTTGACCGGTTTTTTTTTATACATACATCATCTGCCCGCCTTTTCTCAACCATGTTAGTGGTCGGCTTCCAATCTAACCGGACTACTTATCTGACCTCCACAACCCAGCTACGATTGTTTTTATACATAGCTATTACCCAAAACATTTGTTTAGATACAGCTCTATGTTTAAGACGATAACAGTCATTCAGTAAACAGTATCAAATGTTTAAACAATAATTTATTGAAGAACGGAGCCAACTTAATTCGTATATAATCCAAATAATGTTCCTACTGGTTCCCACAAGCCTCCTCACTTTTGAGAAGGAGGAGGCCGTAATCTACGCGGGCCCAGTGGTGGTTGGTAGATGTCACATGTCCTTAAATTTTTGGTTCTAAGACATGCGCGTTTCCTCACGATGTTTTCCTTTCCCGTTGTGAGAGCAGCGGTGACAAAATAAATTACACAAAGTACACGCCTGTCTGTGTGGTGCCGGACTTAAAGAATAGCACCACCCTATACTTCCCGTGGGTGTCGTAAAAGGTGACTAAGGGAGACCGGAGAATGGGCAGCAGCGTTCTCTATGCATTCCATCACCATACCATACTGCGATCGCCAACCCGCCTGCCAAGCGTGGCGATTATGGCAAACCCCCCCCAAAATTGGGGGAGGCCTATGTCCAGCAGTGGACGTCTTCCGGCTGAAATGATGATGATGATGACACGCCTGACTGGGTAGGTTCAAACCCAGTCAGGCGTGTCATCATCATAATCATCATCGTACAATTAGTAAGTCGGGGCTGTTACTGCAGGGTCACTACTTCTCTAATCGTAATGGCAACAGGTAATCACCACCGCCAGATTCTGTAGTAAAGCCTTCTAATGAAACGGAAACCACCTCGTTACCTCAAGACACTCATCAGAAATAATTGAGCACTTAATTCAGAACCGCACGCCACCTATAGGATCCAGTAAACACGAATCTACTCGAACCATGATGGCGGCCACAAATCAAGTTAAACAAACTGGTTCTGACTGGATTCACTATCAACAGGAGCACTGACTAATAGCATTGTTTGTTTGCCCGACTGCGGTGAGGTGGTGTAATGTTATTGCGTGATCCAGACCACTTTTTATCTAGAACTAGAATGGGGAAAAAGGAAAACATAATGTATTAAAGCTGTTTACTTCAGTGCAATTGTTAGTTTTTTTAGGTTAATTACCTCGTATTCTTTTCCTCAGTTTACTAGGAAAGTTTCTAGCGATTTTAATGCCAGATAGGTGTGAAAATCGCAGCTTTAGTAACACTTAATGTAGGTATTTAAAATGGCCAGGATTTTTGAAAATAGCCGTAAGTAAGTTACTTATCTTCTATCGTTATCAAGCTTTAAATTTTTTTTAAATTAGACTTTTAGGGCAAGATTCCCAGATCTCACATTGACTTTACATGACTTTATACGAACACGAACATCATTTGAGTAACAATAAGTATCATGTTCAATAAGAAAAGTAAAATTAAGTTGTCTAAGTTAAATTTAGGTATTATGTTTGTTTAGTTTATCATAAATTTAGTTTATAATAGGTAGTATATTTAATAATGAATAATTATTTTAAGGAAGTATGGAGATGTATATCTCGGTTTGCCGACGATATCGTAGTCATGGCTGCGGCTATGGAGGACCTCAGAACAATGCTCGATGACCACAGTAGAGCCTCCGAAAGAGTGGAAAAAATGAACATGGACAAAACGAAGGTCAAGTCAAACTCTCATAAAGATCGGAGACGCTACACTCGAAGTCGTGGACGAGTGTGTTTACCTAGGACAAACGGTCCAGTTAGGTAGGTCTAACTTCGAGAAAGAGGTCAATCGACTCGGCTGGGCAGCGTTCGGGAAGCTACGCAATATCTTCTCGTCCTCCCACATACCGCAGTGTGTCAAGACGAAAGTCTTTGACCAGTGCGTGTTGCAGTGATGACTTAAGGCACTGAAACGTGGTCGCTCACAATGGGCCTTATAAGAAGGCTAAAAGTCACCCAAAGGGCAATGGAGAGGGCTATGCTTGGAGTTTCCCTGCGTGATCGAATCAGGAATGAGGAGATCCGCAGGAGAACCAAGGTAACCTACATGGCCCGAAGAATTGCCAAACTTAAGTGGCAGTGGGCAGGGCACATTGCTCGCAGAACAGATGGCCGATGGGGCCGAAAGGTTCTGGAGTGGCGACCGCGTACCGGAAGACGTAACGTTGGAAGGCCTCCCACAAGGTGGACCGATGACCTTGTGAAGGCCGCAGGAACCCTTTGGATGCGGGAAGCACAGAACCGGTCGAAGTGGAGGTGCTTGGGGGAGGCCTATGTCCAGCAGTGGACATCTTTCGGCTGAAATGATGGTGATGATGATGATGATGATGATAGAGATGTATATGTTATCTTAACTATCACATTAGGAAAACCTGTAATGATAGATTTATGGTGATATAAAAATAAATGAAAACGTTTAAGAATCTTACTCTTCAAACAAACATAAACGTTGAATTTAAAACAAAAAGTCAGGTTTCTACTATCTCTAAAAGAACCACAGCAGTTAATTTCTCAGTTCTTGACACGAACAGTAACAATATTAAAGTTTCCAAGGTAATATTTCAAGGTATCAACTAAAGTTTTTCGTTTACTTGAAGCGACTGCACGTTTGTTATGAGGTGTTGGGTAAGGCTGGCTTCTCACTAAGCAACTAAATGTTGCGCAACTTGTGTTACTTATAAAATAGCGATATTACATACCGGTAAAAAACTTGCTTTCTTTAAAAGTATTAAATGAAAACATAAATATAGGTATATTTAGATTTTTTTTTTGGATTTTTAAGATAGGATATTTCACTGTATTTTTGAACCGATCATTTCGACACTGATCAGTAGTTGCTGGGAGACTATTTTGTCTATGTTATGTTTACTAATGCAAAATTTTCCTCTGTCTCTGGCTTTACCTTTCCTGCGTGCCCAAAAAGCCTACAATTGACGGCACGGTTGGCGCAGTGGTTAAGCGATTGACTTGACTGCGTGTCGCGGGTTCGATTCCTGCACGGAACAAATATTTGTACGATCTACAAGAAGTTGTTCCGGGTCTGGCTGTTTGTGTATGTGAGTTTAAATGTTTGTAAACGCACCCACGATACAGGAGAAATTCCTAGTGTGGGGCAATGTTTTTATAAAAAAAAAAAAAAACAAAAAAAAAATTAAGTACCAAAAACAAAAAAAAAATTATCATATAATATAAATAAATATTTCAGTCGAAAGAGTTATTTCCGTATTTTTTTTTAGTTTTTCGTTTTTTTTTTAGCCTTTTCGATTTGCCCAAGTTACGGGCAACCGTTGAAACCATTTTGTTGCCTAGTGCGTAAGAATCCTTAGCGTATCTGTAGTTGTTAGCGTATCTGTACTGTAGTTGTTTACTACTTGTTTGTTGTTCAGACAAGTTCAATGGGATGCTCTTTTACCGACAAGGTTGGGGGATATATCATAGTGGGTTTTATGGCGTGCCTAATGGTGTTATTATTTTGGAAACTGTGATTCGAGTGTCTGTGAAAGAATTGGTTTTGTTACCCTATAAAGTACTCGTAGACAAATATTTTTCTTGTTATTATTTGACGAATCCTAACTAATATAATAAATGCGAAAGTGAGTTTGTTTGCTAAAACGGATGAATGGATTTAGATGAAACTTGGCACGCAGATAGACCATGATCTGGGTTATATGATATAGGCTATTTTTCATCCTGGATTACAGCCGAAGTCGCAGGCAATAGCTAGAAAATAAAAATATATTTTCATAAATATTTGACAGCTCCGACGATAACGAGAGCCTTTAGAGCCAACAGACTGTCCTAATCGGGATTACCTACTAGCGCCCATGTTTAAAAATAGCTGACTGTTATAGTGCGCCTAGCCTTTTCCCAACTATGTTGGGGTCGGCTTCCAGTCTAACCAAATGCAGCAGAATACCAGTATTTTACGTGGAGCGACGGCCTATCTGACCTCCACAACCCAGTTACTGGGTAATATGATACGTCTTGGTAAGACTGGTTGTCAGACTTTCTGACTACCCGTAGCGTCTGTCAAAGATCGGCGAATGACAGCCGGGACCAACGGCTTAACGTGCTTTCCGAGGCACGGAGGAGACTCGGTATGTAAAGATGGTCACCCATCTACAGACCAACCACGGCAAGCTTAGCTTAACCTTATCGATCGACGGGCCCCTCCTGTTATAGTGCACCTATACATGAAAATAAAATCAACCCATATTTTTATTCATTCAACATAATATTTTTATTACTGTTTTCCTTAGCTCCACCAAAACAATAAATAATGCACAAAATGTACGTATAAAAAGCGCCATATAAGCTAGTTTTTCCCCCATTACAGGCCAATGCCCTTTCATCTCGACATCAACAAAAGAATAACTATAATTTCCACATGCTAGACATTGAGAGAGAATCAAAGAGTAAGGAAAATACCCTGAGAGGTCACTAGGTCAGATTGAACCCGTGGCCAGGAGATACAGAAGTCCCATTTGAAATCATAATGATTGTATGTATATAAGTATGGTTTTTATTGTAAAAATAAAGTTTTTAGAGGTATCTTCATGATTTTTTTCTATCATATCAAATTAGTTGAATTATGTTTTCATCGCTTTATCAACCTAGAATATATCCTGAAGAATATCATATATTTTTCTGATTTTGTTTACTGTAGTCGATCATATACTTTTATAGTTTCTAAAACTTGCATTTTTTGTATTTAGGTCCTGTAAGCCCGTTAATAGGTATGTAGGTAGTTGTTATATTTTTGTCTGTTTACTTCTGAACTTACCTGCACAGTGGTTCAAGTTTCAACATGTTTTGACGTCTCGCTCTGAAGTGATTTATTGTCCAAAGGGTTGATACTTGTGGGGTTAAATTGCGTCCGTTAATCCTAAAGATATCTTTGGAGAACACTGCGCTTTTATTGGAGAAACTTCGAGATTGATTGTGGAGAATAAGCCATGATGACACGGTAGAATGGAGACAGGAAATAAGGAATAAGCATATGTCGTGATAGTTTGTGTTAAATTACCGTCATTATGTCGTTTGGAGTTATAGCTCTCATATATCTAACCCCAAATGACAAAACTAAGTATGGTATTATTTCACGTCAACCGAAACCGTTGGACGTTGAAATATAACGGTTCAATCCTCTTTATTCAATTTTTATTTATATTGCGATGCTGGGGTCTGCTCCACACGGTGACCATCTTCAAGCCATGCAAAGGAGCTCTGCTTACTCTAAAATAGCGCTCGAAAATGATATAGGTACAGGGTTATTGGAAAAACAACAACAACCTCTTAAGAGGTCATTGTACTCATCATTATGAACAACTTTTACTGTGGGACCAAACCTGATATCGCGAAAAAAAACAGCTGTTTTCTACATTTATGTTCATATAACTCGTCAAAATGTAGGGAACAGCTGATTTTTTTTTTCGCGATTTCTGGCTTGGTCCCATAGTAAAAGTTGTTCATAATGATGAGTACAATGACCTCTTAAGAAGTTGTTGGTGTTTTTCCAATAACCCTGTATACAGCGAACAAAGCAATGAGGACAGGAACATATTCGTTAAATAACATCATTATTTTCCGGCCATTATGCCAATCTGTTTTGGGGACGGTACAATATATCTTTTTCTTCCATACTTCTCTAATAGTCGTCATCTCGGTAGTCACCCCATTCGTTATACGAGTAGAATAGCATCTATTTAATTCGTTACATAATAGAATAGAATACTCCACCACCACATAATAGAATAGAATAGTACACCAAATAAATTACAGACATAAATATAGAAACTGTACAAAGGGTGACACACAATGGGCGGGCTTATCGCTAAAAGCGATCATAATCAATGTTCTATAATTATCTGTGTTAAACCTACTCGATTTTCCTTTAAAAACAATTTTAATATTGTTGAATTTGTTGATATGATCTGGGTATTTGATGAATTGTGTAGGTACTCGTGGTGCCTATTTTGGGGCTAAAAATAGAATATAAAATAGGGCTCGTTGAGAACGTTACAACCGGTGATGTTGGACGTTTTCCAATTCACACATTTCTTGATTTCAACCCCTAAAGCCATTCGACACGCGATAATCAGTCCTGTCCAGTCCCACTTGACAACCAAATACATAATCAGCCTGTAACGTTCCCACTGCTGGGACTCAGACCTCCTCTCGGCGAAAGGAAGTGGGCTATAATCCACCAGTCGGGCACTATGCGGGTAGGTAGTTGTCTCACATGTCTTCGGATATTTGGTTCTAGGACTTGCCGGTTTCCTCACGATGTTTTGTGAGCAGTGGTGATGAAATAATAAACACAAAGTAAAGGCTCCTGCAAATAGGCGCGACGCCCGACGCGAATCGCGCGCGACATAAAGGCACCGCTCGTTGCGCGACTTGCGGTGCCTTTGTGTCGCCCGCGTTTTTATCGCGTGACGCGCTTTTTTGAAGGAACCTTAAAACGCCTGTCCAACCAAATGATATGTATTTATTATTTCGCATTCTTTTTATAATGATGTCCTTCAGCTCCCAAATGATTGTTATCTGAAAAAAAGAAATTACAATCTCTTCGACATTTAGATTTAACGATCAAACAATATGGCGACCTCTCAAGGCTGCCATTAGTATAATTATATACTAATTCGTATAATTTGATTCTCAGCGCTTTTGCAAAGCTCTAACATTATCGAGAGCCTCAAAGAATAATAATAGGTACAAAGCGGGACTTTTTATACGAAATAAGAATTTTATTTCGATGAATTTTGACATTCAAAAAGTGTCTTACACTTAAGTGCAATATTATTCTCCCAACTAACTTTTAGTGAGCGATAGAAAGGATAGAAACGTTATGAGAGTAATAATTTTTAGTGCAGATTTTATGAGTGTCATTAAAATAATATTAGGTGCTTGGTAATTTTATGATAATTTGGCACGATTTCTGATTGAAATAATGATGAAAGAACAATGGCGAAATCTTAGCTGAATTTAATTTGAGCGTCTACAAGTGACTTATATACGAAGGCAGTTCCATTATTTTTATACGTTTTTTCAAAGTATCACATTAACTAGTTAAGGCCGGATAAAAAAAATATTTTAAATGAAAAGTTATTTGATTTTTTCATTGACTATTAGTGTTGCCATTTTATATTTATTCTGCCAAGTGTACAGCATTCATGTATTGTATTCAGTTTTCGTTTGTTATTGTAATTAAACGGAGTAAATTAACAATACTGTTATTTCTAAGTGGAAGTATTCCTTGCAAGGAGGTAAAAATATTGTAGTGTAACAATAAATTAATTACTTTCAATAAATGACTGGCAAAAAGGCTATTATCCCAAATCTAAAAACATAATAGGTTGTATCGTTGTAGTGATCTGTGGTAGCGATACTCATGTCACACGACATTACACGTCGTGTAATGTCGTGTGACATGAGTAGTACATTTAGTATTTTTATCTATGGTATCACTACCACAGATTACACGACGCTTACGCTTTGTGCTTTGTGTTGCTCTCGATGGTTTTCCGGTTTCTTTAATTTTAACTTGTCCCGGACAGTGATATTCCCCTGAAGGAAGGATGAACGGTCAAGGGACAGGAAAAAATAATGTGATTTAGCAATATTGCCCTTTTACTTCCTCGAATTGGAATTACCATAGACATAACCTACAAAAGTTCATGACTGAATTTCTATTATTCTCGGCCTTCTCGAACAAAAATTGTTGCACAAACTAATTCAGAATTTGACGCAGAGTTAAACAAGATATTTTTCATTAAAAGACGCGAGAATTTAATCTTAGCTAAATCAATGTATGGGTGGCTGCCATTGTTCTTTAATGTTTTCCTTTATGAAACACCAGCTGCTGTTATTCGTGGGTTCACTCGCAATAAAATATTTTTGCGTGCAAATTAATGACATTGTTCAAGTTGACAATGTCCTGGATAAGTATAGGTATACAATATTTTAGTATACGATAATGGGCTGAAATTCATCCAAATCCATTCATCAGTTTATGGATGACTAACAGCGTCAGCGTTTTCACCCGCATAAGTGTCGATCCCGTGGAAATATCGGGATAAAAAGTATCTTACGTGTATGTAAGATGTATAAGTTATAATACTGTATTGTTTTATCAAAATCCGTTCAGTAGTTTTTGCGTGCAAGAGTAACAAACATCCATCCATCCATCTTCACAAAGTTTCACGTGTATAATATTATACTAGTTGCGCCCCCGGGTTCACCCGTCATAAGTGTCGATCCCGTGGAAATATCGGAATAAAAAGTATCCTGTGTTAATCCTGGTTGTAAACGATCTGTGTGCCAAAATTCATCCAAATCCGTTGCGTCCGTTTGTGCGTGAAGAAGTAACAAACATACAGAACACACTCACAAACTTTCGCCTTTATAATATTAGTGTGATATAGTAGGAAGTAGTTGTGGCTAAGAAATAACAGCCGCACAGTTTAATCGATCGAGTTAAGCTATGCTTGCCGCGGTTGGTCCGTGGATTGGTGACCATCTTTACAAACCAAGACCCCTCCGTGCCTCGGAAAGCACGCTAAGCCGTTGGTCGCGGCTGTCATTCATGGATCTTTGACAGTCGTTACGGGTCGTCAGAAGACCGAAAGTCTGACAACCAGTCTTACCAAGGGCTATCGTATTACCCAATAACTGTGTTATGGAAGTCAGATAGGCAGTCGCTCCATGTAAAATACTGGTATTCAGCTGCATTCGGTTAGACTGGAAGCCGAACCCAACATAGTTGGGAATAGCCTAGGCACATGATGATGGGTAGGAAGTACGATAGTAGGATTGAGAGAAACTAAATGCTTCACAAACTTTCACATTTATGATATACTAGCTGCGCCCTGCGGTTTTACCCACATAAGTTTCCATTTTGTGGGAGTATCGGGATAAAAAGTAGCCTATATGTTAATACAGGGTATCAGCTACCTCCATACAAAATGTTATCAAAATTGGTCGAGCCGTTTGAGCGTGAAGAAGTAACAAACATATAAACACACAAACACACTCACAAACTTTCGCCTTTATAATATTAGTGTGATTTTTGAGATTAATGACCCTCGGTGAAGGTTACTAAGCACGTAGGTACTTTAGCTAAAGTCAAACAACAGGTGCGAGCTCGAGATTACGTATCATTCGACTTGTCTAAGCCACGCCATGGTTTAGACATTTCGTTTGATAAGAATTGTTTCAAACTCAAAGTCAAATCATTTAATTCAAATAGGCACATTGAAGGCACTTTTGAACGTCAAAAATTACAACTAAGGGCTGATTTTTCCAACGCCAGATAACTTTATCGGAGGAATAATTTAGAATTTTTGACAGTTCTTCTATACAAAAACTGTCAGACGTCAATTTTATTCCACAAATAAAAATTATCGGTCGATTGAAAAATCAGCCCTTAATAGAATTGATTCTAGTCGAGAGTTTAGAGATCTAGGCTATATAAGCCTAGATCTCTCTTCACAAATACAGTTATTGCCTATGATTATTTTTAGCTCATATCAAAGTAATACCTACTTCGCCCTCTAGTAACGCTCAACAGACGGCATATTTTATATACCTAAGTACTCAATCGTCAATGACCCATTAAATTGGTTCCGTGCACGTATGACGCACACTTTTAATATTTCCTTTGAAATTCATATCTGATATCCCAATTTATGATCAGACGAATGAATTCCGACGACCAAATCCGAAGCGAAGAATATTCATGTTTTCTGTATCAACGCGAGAAGATAGTGTTATCGACAACATACCTGCTTTAGGACGACTTAATCAGGAGCTTGAGCAGCCTTTTCTTTTCATTTGTAAAAATGCTTTTTGGTCTAGTGGTCGCAAACGCATCTGCTGAGCATGAAGTTCCGGGTTAGATTCCCGAGTCGGGCAAAGTTTTAGTGTTTGGCCAGACTGCAAACGCAGGCGCGAGGCGGGTGCGGCGCGGTGTACTCAAACATAAGAACTTCATTGATTCCATGGTGAGCGGCGCGGGCTACTCACGCCATAGCTCGTTCATACAAGTGGCCGCAGTACGGGCGCGGGCAGCCCGCGCGGGGACCGGGGTTCTAAAACTACATAGTTCGAGCTTTTTTCTAGTAAAAATAAGTCTTCTTTATCCATTTTATATTTTGACAAACGGGTTATATGAGTTCGAAATACAAAATATAATATGGGAAGAATCATAAAAGGATAACATTATGAATCATAATATGGCGAAGACAGTCCGTGTTTTTCTTTTTTTCGCTGCACTACGTTGGTATAATCAAAGAGATTGGGATAGGATTTGGATTGTATTGATTGGTATATTAGCACAGACAAAAAAAAACTGATAAATCCTTCACCAATGGGATTTGATACGATAAACTTTACAATTAACTGTCCATTATGATTCCTTATGTAATTTTTATGATTCTGCAAAGTGGCCTTTTAGGCCCCCAGAACTGACTGACTTGACTTGACTGCGGACAGGCAGATCCCGCACCCGCGCCGCTCCCCGCCCCACGATGCCAGTCTGGCCAAGCACTTAATGTCAATAGGTTTGTCCACTATTACAAGGGAAGTCCTATGTAATACCCACATTTCACGTCCGTTTAAGTAAACGGACTTGAAATGTGGGTGTACTATTGAGTACACCTCTACCAAACCCTTATAAGAATACAGGTGGGATGAGTTATTGTCCAAAAGCATGATCGTATAACACTCTCGCTCATCTGCCTAGCCTTTTCTCAACAATATTGGGGTCGGCATCCATTCTGACCGGATGCAGCTGAATACCTGTATTTTACATGGAGCGACTGCCTATCTGACGTTCACAACCCTGTTACTGGGTAATACGATACCTCTTGGTAAGACTGGTTGTCAGACTTTCAGGCTTCTCACGACACTACTGTCAAATATCCACGAATGAAAGCCGGGAACCAACGGCTTAACGTGCTTTCCGAGGCAAGGCAAGGGGTCTTGGTATGTGAAGATGGTCACCCATCTCCACACCAACCGCGGTAAGCTTAGCTTAACCTGATAGATCGACCCGTGCCGCGGATTTTACTTAGCCACAAGCTCCTCTAGATCGTATTAACTCTGTAGGTAAGTAAAACTAACCCTTACCCTTCATGGAATCTTAATCGTGTTCGGTCGGGAGACCCCCTGGTCTCCCGACCGAACACGATTACGATTCCCTGAAGGGTAAGGGTTAGGGGTACTTCGTTCCTGAAGGGTTCAGGAACGAAGTTCCGCGATATTCGCACGCACACACACTCGTATATAAGGTGTAAAAAAATTAACCTTACAAACTTTAAGAGGTGCTTTAGACCATTGGACTGAACAACTTTCACTATGAGACCAACTCTGAAATCACGAAAAAAAATCCACTGCTTAATACAAAAGTTCATTACCTACTTGATCAAAATGTATGAAACAGCGGATTTTTTTTTCGTGATTTCAGAGTTGGTCCCATAGTGAAAGTTGTTCAGTCCAATGGTCTAAAGCACCTCTTAAAGTTTGTAAGGTTAATTTTTTTACACCTTATATAATAGAACTAGCTTCTGTCCGCGACTTCTTCCGCGTGAAATTTCCGTCGCCCCGTCGCATCGCAACGCATACCCGCGCTATTACTTCGTTTTTGCTTAGCGTTCGTTCTGACTTTTTTCCTTTTTGCTGGCTCCTGAGGGTCACAGCGTGATGGTAAATAGCCTATAGAATTCCTCAAGAATTGGGCTATCAAATACAAAAAGATTTTTTCAAATCCGACTGGTAGTTCCAGAGATTACCCCCTACATACAAACTTACAAACTTTAGCTCTTTATAATATTACGGTCTTATTCATAACTAGCTGCTGCCCGCGACGTTGTCTGCGTGAAGGCTCTACAGCACCAAAAATACCTAAGATGCCAGTGTCGCTATAGCATTATAATTAAACAATGTTTAAAATAGCATTAAAATTTTTTTTTTTTTTTGCAAGCGAAGCAAGTGAAGAGAGTTCTCCTGAGAATCCTGAAATCCTGCTGAGTTCAGTCATAAGATGTGACTGAAGGAAATAGAGAAAATAATGCAGGAATACATTTCAGGACACAAAAGAGTAAAAATACGTACAAAAATATCATACCTTACAACACTTCCCTATAAACTACGTTGGTAGTTATACTGCCAGGAGCCAAAGTGTAAAGAGAGTCAGGACTGGTGACGCGGGAGCAAGCGACGTACAGTTGCCCGTGTGAGAAGCAACTCGTCCTGAGGTCGACATCCGCAGCCCTCAGTGTCTGCCCTTGCGACTTATTGATGGTCATCGCGAAGCAAACACTCACGGGGAACTGTACGCGCTTGAACTGGAACGGGAAGTTATGAGATATGAGGGGAATGCGTGGTGTAAATACTGCCTCGCCGAGGCCACAACCCGTAACAATTTCCGCCTCAATGGTGTGTCCGTGGAGTGAGATGACTTTAAGGTGGGTCCCGTTACACGACTTCGGAGGCGATAGGTTCCGAAGAAGCAGAATCGGGATACCGACCTTCAGCTTGATGGTATGCGCTGGAAGTCCATTTGCTGACAGGAAGTTCAGAAATTCCACGGGATAATGTGTGGCGTTTCTTGCTCGACAACAGTGTTTATCGAGTTGTAGACCACTTCATTCCCCTCAATTTCCGAGAGAATGCATTCGTTAATTGCTGCAGTCGATTGCAGATGCAGATCATTTTTGGGCGTCAAAATGGCCCGCTCACACACCCAAGAATTCTGCTGGTGCGGTATACGACTGATGTCCCCGTACACACAGCGAATGAGTTCTTCTAAGCTGGATACCACTCTACCGAGAGACTCTGGAAGCACCACCAAGACTTGGAAGGACATCGGAGAATTCTTGAGCACGTGCATTGCCGCCGAGCCGAGCTCTCATATTAATGGAGAAGCGCAGCGTACGAACTCGTGACCACAACGAAGAGCGTTTCAACGAAGCATTCACCTCGTCAGCCCTCGATCCCCGCGTCACCACGGGAAGCGTTTGCCGGAAATCACCACTGAACAGAACCGTGACACACCATCAAATGTCGTTCCTGCGGATGTCCTGCAGGGTTCTGTCCACGGCCTCAACTGCCATCCTATTTGCCATCGTACACTCATCCCATACGATCAGAGAGCATGTGTCCCTTATCGCTGTTACGTGACACACCACAAACAGGCGTTTCGGCGCTCTGTAAATCGATGGGAATTTTAAACATGTCATGTGCTGTCTTGCCACCCGCAAGCAGTGTGGCAGCGATTCCCGACGACGCTACAGCAATAGCAATTTTGCCTTGCCTCCTGACCTCTGCAAGTACCTATGCCAGTGGTAACAAATGTTTTTCCTGATCCACCAGGAGCATCTAAGAAAAACATTTTACCCTGGTTTTGCCCAACGCTTTCAAGGACGGTGTCATAAACTTGTTTTTGCTCTGAAGAGAACAAAGCGACATGGTCATTTCGTATGGTGGTCATTTCGCCCGGGTCGTAATTTGTCTCAGCGTTATACTCCCGATTTCCACGGTCTTGATGCGGTGATGATTGGGGAGCTGGTAACCCATATTCGATCAGTGGATTGCCGCCGATAGAAATGACCATATCTTGAAGTGAACTGAGACAGGTATTCAGCACGCGTTCATCAGTTACTTTGACTTCTTCTCCAGTAGCATGCCTCAAAGCTCGTAAAAAATCTTCAGACAGATGATGGCGATACTTCTCCGACAAAGCTACCGGGTTTGCGACTCCACAATACACCAAGATGACGGCAAACAGATGACGCATGCGGCTGGGACTGTCACTGACGCTCGCCTCCGCGAGGGTGTCATCCCAATTTTGGTCACCGTCGAGAAGGTGACGTGCTATAATGCTATTTTAAAAGTTGTTTACTTATAATGCTATAGCGACACTGGCATCTTAGGTATTTTTGGTGCTGTAGAGCCTTCACGCAGACGACGTCGCGGGCAGCAGCTAGGTATACGACATGAAAATATATTAATTACCAAGCAATAATCACACAGATAAATACCGAACAAAAGTATTAACAGTCATTGTTTATTTTGTACTCATAACATGAAATTGATGAAGAAATGATCATCATCAATGAACATAACTTTTTTGTAATACTTAACACCGCATTTTTTTTAAATTGTCTTCCTCAACTCTGCTCAAGATTTTAAGGGTTTTGTTGGAACTTGAATTTGTCAAAACGAACTATACGAAACGAACTATACTTTTATGAAGAAAATGCACACCATCTATGAATTTTAAGAATAACTAACTACTAACCTCGCCAACATGATCAAATTTAAATGATTAATTTCCAAAAAGTGTTAACATGTAACTTGATTTGATTTTTATGAAATCTCATAGATGGCGCTACTTCAAAATTGTCTTTATACTACTAACATTCATTAAACTATGTTTATCTGTCCAAGTTACTTAAATGGCGTAGTTTTTATAGTGTAAAGCTAGATAATAGCATGGCTTACTCAAAAACAACATTTAAATATGAGTCGTTAGATTACACGCTGTCACAGAATGCGTAAAAAAAATAAAGATTCACAGCTCCTCCCCCGTAGGTGATAGCGTGATAATATGTAGCCTATATGTTGACCCGACCTCTTAGTAATATGCATGCAAAATTTGAAGTGAATCCATGCAGTACTTTTTGAGTTTATCCCGGACATACATACAGACAAACAGACAAACAGACAAACAGACAAAAATTCTAAAAACTATATTTTTGGCTTCAGTATCGATTGTAGATCACGCCCCAAGTATTCTTTTAAAAAAATGTTCAATGTACAGTTTTGACTTTCCTACGATTTTATTATATGTATAGATAAGTTATAGAACATCTAAAGGCTTGCTAATGTCTCGTTGTCAAAAATTGTTATTCATAAACGCATTTTAGCCCTAAAACGTTCTCTAAACCTACTATAAAGTTATGAAACCCAGAACCCTACTATAACAGTACTATAAGGAAAAAAAATGGCCGATTCTGCACCAGCTGATAGAAAATGACGTTTGACCTACAAATCTTACATGTGCAGTTGTATTAAATTTATGTTGCACTTCTGTTTAACCAATTGAGTTTATTATTATATACCTACAATGCAAAATAGAAGCGAGGAAAAATATAACGAAGCACATAAATGATTGCAACAAGAATTACGGGACGCTGCTGCTTTGGGCTGTGGAAACAACGCTTTTCAATGTCTTTTACATGGCATACATGCAAACTAGGAAATGTGAAAACAACCATAGAGGCTAGAGCAGTACTTTACAATATTGCAGTTGACCATGGAGACATGCAGTTAGAGGGTAGCAATATCAATGAATATCATACAAAGTCAGACCAAGAAGTTGCAAGGGGAAATGCAAATGCTATTTTACAAACTTTTCAGGAAACATTCCGCCGAGATAGCCTCACTTTACCAGGTTAGAGGTACATCTTCCCACTTGTGTCCGGAGACGGTTCAGGGACTTCTGTGTGGATCACGGAAGTTTACACCCTGCAGGGAGATGCTCCAGTGGATGCGGCAGTAGGGAGTGGTTGTGAAGCTATGTAGCAAACCATGCTCCTCCTCCTATCCTACCCTATGCGTCCTTAAACATGCAGTCAAAGTGACCTCTGCGGTGCCACTGACGACGTTGTGGAAGTGGCAAAGTTTCGGGCCAACAAGATCTGAATACTGTCGTCCCCGCGACACGAAGAGGAGACATTTTAGCGAGTAGTGCATTAATAAAAAGCTTATATACAGATATCAGTTTAATTGATTTATTTTTATAATACTCTAAACTTTAATTCGGCTTCTAGAACTTGTGCTAGCAGAACAACATTTTTAAAATATTTCTTTTCATTTGCCATCTATGCCACCTCTTCTGTAGGCCGTTTCAGTTTCTGCTATTTGTAGTGAAGCACCATCCTTCCTACTGTCCTGAAATACAAAATGAATGTTATAATTCTTTCTCTTCATCAAACGAATTTCTTGACATTCTTACTCAGGAACTTTGTAATTTATAAGTAAATTGGATAGGCACCTAATTCGTAAATCATGCCATGCCGCCTTTTTCGCGTTGGTGTCAGTCAGTATGTGTTTTTATTTTCTATCTTCTTCTTAGTGTGCCCAGAATTCGGCTACTTGTTTGGCGCCATCACCAGCGTCCACCTTCATTTTCTATTATGGAAACCCTCTCCCTGACCAATTCTTCTAAAAGATCTAAGGAAAAGCAGAAGTAAGCATAAGTATAAGAAATTAACAATGTTTACAAAACAAAACTTACTTTGAACATAACTGCTTTGAGCACATTTTAGTTGTAGGTAACAGTACATACCTTATCGTCCTCCAACCAAAACGAGTATTCACTTCTTTGCCCTTTCTTGGAACTAGTTTACGGTCTTAATTCCATTTCTTTTAAATACAAAAATATATTCAAAGGTTTTCGCTCGCCTGACAATAAAATAACAATATCAAATTCATTGACTTATAAAACCATGGTTACCATGGTAACGCGGCAAACTGTCGAAACTGTAGACAATAAATTAGTTTTCAGTACCTCATAATGTCTATGGTCACAATTATTCGGTTCGTAGGCAGATATTCTCGTTTGACAACTCAATGTGTTGGCCAATTTGTTGGATGACTTCAATAAAATGGCAACATTTCTATTTATATTGAAGTTATAGGACACTCTAACTATAGAAGGTTTATGAAGCGTTTATGAATACAAAATTTTATCGAACGTTTTAAAAGCTTATCGAGCATTTTAACTAATGAACGTTTTAAACCTTCTATAAGCTTTTTTTATGAATAAGACCGTTAGCATAGAAGAAACAAGAGAGACGGAGAGAAAGCGTGAATATAATACGCGTTTTTAATACAGAGCCTTTTAGTATAAGTTTTCGAAAGTTGCCGCCATCTTGTTTTTTTATTTTGACCTCACTATTGACTTCGTCGTCATCGTTTCAGCCGATAGACGTCCACTGCTGGACATAGGCCTCCCCCAATTTGGGGGGGGGGGGGGGGTTTGCCATAATCGCCACGCTTGGCAGGCGGGTTGGCGATCGCAGTATGGTATGATGGTGGAATATATAGAGAACGCTGCTGCCCATTCTCCGGTAAGACCCTTAGTCGCCTTTTACGACACCCACGGGAAGTAAGGGGTGGTGCAATTTTTTAAGTCCGGCACCACACAGACAATTGGCTTAGACTATTGGCTTCAGCACCTTAGAAAACCATGATAAGGACACCCATTATGAAAATATTTTCGCAGCCGCCATCTCTGATTTTCTTTTGACCTCACTATTGGCTTCAGAAAACTATCTCTCTCTCTCTCTTCTCTTCCTCTTTCTTTTTTATAGAGAAATTCCCATGGAGGGGGCAAAACGCTTTTTCGTTATGTGGTGATTTCGACCAGAGTGTTCAACGTTCCCAGTCTGATCTCAGTCGCAATCTGCCAATAAATACCTCTAATTTCCCTACATTTTCGACAAGTTTTCGACATCGACTGTCGCTGAGATGAGATTGAACTCGTAGAACTCGTAGAACATTCTTAATTACGGGAATAGGCATGACGAATGATTTTCAAATCCTCTTCCGTAATATACGTACATTTACTATTTACGAAAACACCTATATTTCGGTAATAAACTAAAGTTTAACGAAGTTTGAAGCCATTTTTCTAATATTTTTTCAATAGGGCGCGAAAACAGCTCACAGTGTCATGGCGTCGGATCTGATGTCACGCCTAGGTAAACATCAAATGTTGTCAATATACTATCTATAGTGTACTCTGTGAACCACAGTGATGTTTACATAGGCGTGACGTCATGCGCTGTGATTGGTGTTCCAATCAAAATGGCCGACTGCAGTATTTTAATCTTTTATTTTAGTGAAAATCCGATTAATCTCAAGTTTTTAAATTAAACTAAATCACTGTTTTAAATCCTTTTAATATGTATTTTCCCCTAACATCATTAAATTTTTGATTATTTGATACTGTCGTCACGCCTATTTGCCTACTGTTGACTCATTCCGCAAGCCGATAAATTTTACGGACGCCATAATTATATTTTGTCTTCTTTTGTTTGGTTTGGTTCCGACGATCCCTGTGTTACGAATTCTTTTGTAACGACCCGTGTAGACTGGTCACTGGTTACTAGTGGATAAGAACATGTTATGGCAAGGACACTACCAGCCGCACTACCAGTAGTTTTGTTTACAATTAACGACACTACCAAGTCTATTTTGGATTAAATTTTACAGTCAGCACAGCAAGTTCAAGTATAAACCACAAAAACATAATTATTATCACACCATACTTGGGTTTGATTTTAATAGAAGACGAACAAGCAGGGGATCGAGGAATAATTCCAGACCGGAATAATTCCTTGATGCGAGATGCTGGACTTGTTTATATTATCGTTCCAATAGAATTTAAAAATAATGTAGGTTTAACAGGGTATAACCAGTGTTTATGTTCGAAGGTTATAACGCTAATAATTTCCCGGATTTTCGATACAACAACACCTTATCTAGGAGAATTAAATTAAAATCGGATTATGACATGATAATCTCAAATTAATTCAAAGTAGATAGTTCCTTAACTGTAGCACTCAACCGATATCTACCCTTTTATCTTTTGTTGTTCAGGAAAATCTACAGTCAAACGAGAAATTAAACAGTTTTATCGTGCTGTAACCTCATTCTTATATCCCTAAATACACGGAAGTGTTAAATAGTCGTTTGTTATATTAATTCAACAATATACTAAAGAAGGCTCGTAGCTGGTGAAGTTTTGTAGTTTCTGCGTACCCTCATGGGAAGACGTGAGATTATGTATGTGTATGTAGTACAGCTGGAGCTGGAGAAAACAAACGACCAGTGGTCCACTTTAGCCCTTGCTCGAAAGAGCTGGAAGTCATGGGGAGAGGCCTTTACCCAGCAGTGGGATGATATAGGCTAGCAGTAACCAGTAAGTATATACTACAGAATCACCTCGGTAACTAAATCTGGAGCCTTTTTAATATCCACTACTACAAAATAGCTTTATTTACCTACAAAGTGATATGCGATCATGCTTTTGGACAATCATTAGGCCATTTGACTTGGCAGTCACTGACACATGTATTTATTTATTTTATCCTCCTACAACCGGTCGATTCTTTAAAAATCTCACCGTTAAAACTTAGGTGAAGTGAGTTTGTTTTTGCTAGGACAGCTCACTCCAAGCTCTCTTCACCTAAGTTTTCACGGTGAGATTTTTACAACAATCACACCAAAAGGAGAAACAAAATACGTTTATTTGACCCAAACAACGAACAAGTTGGGGGATCATAATATGTGTCTCATCTGGAGCAAATAAATACTTCATATGCGCTTTCCATAAAGAAAGAAAGTAGTCACCACCCTGTGCGTAGTGGACATCGAACGGGCTGCTGTGGGTGAAGCTCTCTCACGCAGCATCAGCGGCTTCTACCTACTCCTTCATACTTCTTATACGTGTATTCTCCATTCATATTGCGCACATAACGATGCTCTTGGTTTACTTCAGGAACCATCTTACATGAATAGAATAGAATAGAATAGAATACTCTTTATTATGTACACCATATAAATTACAGACATATAAATCTAGAAACTGTACAAAGGGTGACACAATGGGCGGTCTTATCGCTAAAAGCGATCTTTTAAAGACAACCTTTGGATGGATTAAAAAGGGAAAGGACAGACAAATACTGTAGGTAGTCTGTGGTGTACCAATTACATACACTAAGTATATTATACTAATATATAATTATAAATATATACATATAATAATAAACATGAAACAGAAGCAAAGAAAATATAATGATGATGTTTAAGGAGAGAGGAAGTGCTTTTTAACCATAATTTTAAAAGTGGACAAAGATTGAGCACGCCTTACCGACACGGGCAAGTCATTCCATAATCGTACTGCTTGAACTGTAAAAGATTTGTCGTAGAAACTGGTGGAATGCATCGGCATCTCTAGTCTTAGGTTTTCCGATGACCTTAGATATATATTATGTGTGTCATGAAGGAACTTGAAACGTTCGTTCATGAACTGAGGGGCAATTCTCGTAATTTTAAGAACGTTCACAGTCTGATCTCAGTCTCAATCTGTCAAAAATACCTCTAATTTCCCTACATTTTGACAAGTTTTTGACATTTGTTTGTCGCCGAGATGAGATTGTTTGAACGTTATTACGAGAATTGGCCTTCAGGGCTCACCTTAAATATCTTTTAATGACATCCATGGATGATTCAAAATCTTATTGAAGCGGCATCTACACCGCCACATGCGAACTGCTCATCATATACGTTACGCAAAATCCTGCATCGCGCAAGCAGAGTTTACTGCGCAACTACTCGTAGCATATACAGGGTTATTTGTAAAACATTAACAACCTCTTACAAGGTCATTGTACTCATCATTACTGTTACTATGGGACAAACCTGAAATCGCGAAAAAAAAATCTGCTGTTCCCTACATTTTGACGAGTTATACGAACGTAAATGTAGGGAACAGCTGTTTTTTCTTTTCGCGATTTCAGGTTTGGTCCCATAGTAAAAGTTGTTCATAATGACGAGTACAATGACCTCTTAAGAGGTTGTTAATGTTTTACCAATAACCCTGTACACTACGTCCCGACGCCAATCGTAGGACAGTTGCCCATCAGCCACGACACCCGTCTGGTCGGAGGATCCTCCCTTTGGAGAATGAGTGAACTTTACCCCCTGTTCCTCATACCTTCATACTAGTTCAAAAACCTTTCTCCCTTTCAATAAAATCAGGAATTGAATGCTGAAAGAAACCTGATAAGTCACATCTCAATCCATGGCAATATCTTTTACCCCGACATTATTACATCTACGTTATTAAAACCTTTGATTTTCCTTCAGCATTTTCCAATAACGTTTCGTTTAACTTACCAATAACGGCTCGTAATAAAACATAGAGAAACGGATCGCTCTACGATTGCATGCTCGATGAATTTCTGTTGTCATTGCGATTTCTTGTTTCTTGTATGTTTTTCTTGTTTTATATTGAGATGAGTTTGGAATGAGGCTCGGAAATTAAAATGCCTAGTCCATTATGTTTGCGTCTTTCTGTTCTGTACAGTAAGGAGGCGACTTCAGCCGTCGACGGCAGTTGCCTCAGTTGACAGCGTGTCGTTTATGTATTTGAGTATGGTGCTCAATTAGGCGAGTGGCATGTTGTCGACGGCAGCCGCTGGCGCATCGACGGCTGCAATTACCTCTGTCGTCGATGTGTGTCGCTCGTGTATAACTTTATATCTCGCCTGTATTTTTCGAAGGTTTGGCAGAGGCGCAAGTACCTAAAGTAGATAGCAGTAGTTTAAGTCCTATGTAATAGGTGGCGAGCCCATTGCCATCAACTGGGCATGAATCCATACTCCAGGCTGCTACTGAGAAATTGCAGATTGAAAAACCAATTACACTTTGCCCGAGTCGGGAATCGAACCCAGAACCCTATGGCTCAGCAGTAACACTTGCGACCACTAGACCACTAAGAAAGTTATGAACAGTAGGTATTTGTATTTTTTTTTAACTTTACCCTATCGTAAACAGATACCTATTTTGAACTGATATCTCAAGTGACTACAATGACTGTGGTCGATGACCCCACAAAATTCATCAATTTTTTTTTGTTTTATTATCTAATTAATAATTATCTAATTAATTTTATTAGCTAATTTAATTTAACCCATTATAGGATGACGTTCACATCAACACTAGCCACAAAAGTGCTGCTCAAACGCAAACAATGTGCATTTTAAACAATTCAAAATTAGTTCCACATTTAGCAAAACGAATCAAGTTTCAAACACCAAAACCAGGCGGAAAATGTTCACCATTTCATCCAACAAACCATGAAATAGCTCACAAACTGCAAATTTCACGTGGGTAAGTGAATAGACAGTTTAATTAACATTTGAACACTAATCCGATGGACTGTTATAATGAGAACGTTAATGAGGTCAGATTGTGTAGGTACTGGTGCAAGCGAACGCACTGATTCTGGAGTTTCTACATGTGTTTATAGTATCACGTTGGAGGTCCTCAGAGGGGTTGTAGCGACATCTACACCGCCACATGTGAACTACGCACACCACATGTGAGCTATCGTACTGACGCGGACGTCACGCATAATCCATCGCGCAAGGAGCTTGCAACTAGCATTATACAGGGTTATTGGTAAAACATTAACAACCTCTTAAGAGGTCATTGTAATCATCATTATGAACAACTTTTACTATGGGACCAAACCTGAAATCGCGAAAAAAAATCAGCTGTTCCATACCTACGAACATAAATGTAGGGAACTGCTGTTTTTTTTTCGCGATTTCAGGTCTGGTCGCATAGTAAAAGTTGTTCATAATGATGAGTAAGTACAATGACCTCTTAAGAGGTTGTTAATGTTTTACCCTGTTATAGGTATTCAACGTCCCGACATCTATCGTCGGGCAGTTGCCCACTAGACACGACACGACGACGACGGGAGATCCTCGTTTTTCTATTGAGGATATTATATATCAAACTTAACATTGTAGTTGAAAAATTGTTCTCCCATACATCGATGTATGGGAGAACGATTTTTATACGTCACGGTCAATTAATCCAACTGCAAAGTAAGTAAGTGGGTCTGTGTGGTGCCGGACTTAAAGAATAGCACCACCCCTTACTTCCTGTGGGTGTCGTAAAAGGCGACTAAGGGTCGTACCGGAGAATGGGCAGCAGCGTTCTCTATGTATTCCACCATCATACCATACTGCGATCGCCAACCCGCCTGCCAAGCGTTGCGATTATGGCAAACCCTCCCAAAATTGGGGAAGGCCTATGTCCAGCAGTGGACGTCTATCGGCTGAAACGAAAAGTAAGTTTGTTAAAGCAAACAAAAAAATGTTTTTAATCACAATCCGGTATTTTGATGGAAATTTCTAATTCATTTATTTCATAGTAACTTCTGCCCGCTACTTCGTCTGCGTGTAATTTCTTGTACCCCCCGACCCACCCCGACGCATCGCATCATGTGCCCGCGCTCCTACGGGTCCTAGTGTGATGTTAAATAGCCTATAACCTTCTTCAAGAATTGGGCTATCAGGTGCAAAAAAAAATTTTCAAATCCGACTCTTAGTTTCGAAAATTACCTACATACAAACAAACAAATTCTACCTCTTTACAATACTAGTATAGACGTTTGAAAAAATTCGTCTTCTACAACAACAACATAATAATGAATGCAAAGTAATGAAAATTGTTGAACTGACAAAATTAATGGCATTGCATTGAATCAAAAGGCATTCAAAGCACGTCCATACCGGCTATAGATGCCTTCCGACTGAAGTCTGAGCTACTTATATACAACATGGCAACAGAGAGACCGAGGACCGCGCATGCGCGTTGACTGCCCACGCACCTGCTGCACACACAATTATACAGAGTGTCCAGTAATTAATAGTCATTGTACCTATTATTATGAACAACTCTTACTACGGGACTAAACATGAAATCGCGAAATACAAATCAGCTGTTCCCTAATTTTTCTTATTTTTTTTATTGCTGAATGCACATCCGGGGGGGATTTCCCCTTTTGACCGCCTCCTCTTGGCCCTCTTGGCCCCTTCTTGACCTCGATCACGCCTGATGGAAAGCGATGGATGACGTCTATGATGGAACGAGCGTGCCCAGAAGATGCCTAAGGCACTGGCCTTAGGCATCTTCTGGGCACGAGTTCCCACGCATCGACGAAACACAACAGGCTGCTTGAGCCGGACTCTGGTGGGTGGGTGGGGTTATGTTCACATAACTCGTCAAAATTTAGGAAACTGCTGATTCTTTTTCCGCGATTTCAGGTTTGGTCCAATAGTAATAGTTGTTCATAATGATAAGTACAATGACCCCTGAAGAGGTTATCCATTAATTACCGTACACCCTGTATATCACAAAGGTTTTTGTCTGTCTGTTTGTTTCGGCTAATCTCCGAAACGGCGGGACTGATTTTGAAGGGACTTTCACTGGCAGATAACTGATGTTATAAAAAGTAACTTAGGCTAACTGGTTTAACTTAGGGTACTTTTGTTTTAGAAAAATAATTAGTAAAGGGAGACACCATTATTGTTTTTCGACATCCACGTTCGAAATAAAAGTCATGGTTTAATTAACAATTACCTACTTACAGATAGGTATATTTTAAAAAGTGAAGAAAACAAAACGAGGTATTTTTCATATTAACTTGCTTCTTTCTTAGCTTATTAGGTACAGCTGACTTAAACGATGAAAGAAATGGCGTAGGTAAGGAGACATGGACTTACGTAATTTACGATTTATAACATCCAGGATGTTTTTTTTAAAGAAGAAGGTTTTTTGTTTTGTTTATAAATAATAATTGTTTTGTATTGTGTAAGAAGATGTTTATTTGTTTTTTTTAATGGTAGGTTCAGAATCCTTAGTAACAGGTTGTGCGTCGACATATCCCACCCTGTAGAATATTATTAGTCCAAAGTTGGAACTTATGGAAAGATAACCACTCGTTGTCAAGATTACAAGACTTTTTCCAGATTACAAGAAATACGCAAGATCATGTCCTTTCTGGGTCAAGGTCAACATTGGGTAAATATGGTAACTGTAGGGTAAATAGGACCGAATTAACATCGTGTTTTTTGGGGTTCCGTACTCAAATGGCAAAAACGGAACTCATAAAATTCCGTCATGTCCGTCTGTCTGTCTACCAGTCTGCCCGTCTGCCTGGATGTGATACAGCCATGTGACTCAGAGAATATTAGCACTATGTCGATGGACATTGGAAATAAAGTGTACGCTGTGCAGTAATGTTCCAGGCAGGTAGGCACTCCCCATCTATTTAACCGAGGGATGAAAAAATAGATTAATCCACTTGAGCGTGAGGTATTGTTGGATGCCATATTTAAAAAAAATTAAGTTAAAAACTAAAACCCAACCACTATAAAAAACGCCAGCTAAAAAGTTAAGATATATTAGGACCAGTAGGTAAGGCGATTTATTCCCATCAAAACTCAAACTCAAAGCATTTATTTCAATTAAACTATTTACAGGCACTTTTTAATTGTCAAGAAGTCGGTCAGTCAGAAAATATGTTTGGAAAAGAACGGGCAAGAAACTCCATGGATACTCTTTTAAATTATATTTTTACAAAAATATTAGTTACATCGTTGATGTTGAATTTGTAATTATATGTGAGAACGATGTAAAAAGACGTACGCGTTAAAAGCGTCCACAGTGCAGCAAATAGTAACAAAACAATTCAAAAATAAATTAATTAAAAATAAGCTGAGGCAGCTAAGTCATGACCAGCCCCAACTGACGGCGCCCGTTCACGAACTTGACGCATAGATCAAAATAATCCATAGTAACAAAATCACATCGGGTGCCTAAGTTTTAATTATTTCAGTTATTTTACATGAATCCGAGAGCGTATATGGCACGTCCACACCGGCCACAGACGCTTTCAGACTGAAGTCTGTCTGAGCTTCACACTACGGGCCGAGGACCGCGCATGCGCGCACCCACGGTCCCACCCCCCACGCTCGCACCCGCGCATCTCGTTTATGAAAATACATACGACGAGTTATGAGTATTAGATGAGAAAAAAACTAAATGATTCGCTTTACCGAATGTCAGAAGTAATGAATGTCATGTTGTATTGAATAGGGATACACTTGAATTCGTCGAAAATACGGTTTTCCTGAGGATCGCGCTTGACTCAAAGCTACAGTGGGGTCCGCACTTAACATCACTTGCAGGGCGGCTAAGTTCGGCCGGTTACGCTGTTTGGAAAATTCGCCAATTAACAGACGTGGATACCGCGAGACTGGTCTATTTTAGTTACTTTCATAGCATCATGTCTTACGGTAGGTATTTTGTTGTGGGGACGGGCTGCAGATATTGATTCTATCTTCATTCTGCAAAAGAGGGCTGTCAGAGCCATCTACAAGCTCAGCAGACGCGATTCTCTACGAGAACTGTTTAAAGAAATTAACATCATGACGGTTCCTTGTCAATATATATATGAAAACGTTATGTACGTTCGAAAAAATCTACATCTTTTTAGTAAGATAAGTGACAGGCATAACATTAACACTAGAAAAAGGGACAAATTAGATCAACCGCGTTTCAGATTGTCTAAAGTAAAAACTTCTTTTATGGGTTACTGTGTAAAATGTTAAAATAAAATACCACTCGATATTCTTCAATTAAATGAGAAGAAATTTAAAACATGCATTAAACGCACACTATGCAGACAAGCATATTACAAGTTGGATGATTATATCGTAGATAAAAATGCTTGGTTTAATGCTGGTCCTGCTCCACAGGCACTTGGGCTCCCATAGTTAAAATTTCAATATTTGGAAGAGGTGCTTCCCTTTTTCTTTTTCAATATTTCTGACATTACGAACATAACTTATTTATTTTATTCAATCCAGTTTTAATTGTTGAATACTGCAATATTAAATACCTCTTTCTGTTTGGTAGTAAATTATATTAACATCTTAAATAAATTGCACTCTATAGTTTTGTATAATTTAGAAGCATTTATTTTTTTAAATTGTAACTGTAAGAACCATGTTTCCGTTTATTATGTTTTTTTTTTGATGTTGACTTGAAAGAGCATGGCAGTTGAGAACGTGTCATGCTCACTTAAATGTCTCACCGATGGTGGCGCGTGTGTTGGATTATTCGGTTCCCTACAAAATGGTTGAGCTGGATGGTGCTGTTCCACGCGTCATGTTCGTGAACGGGTGCCGTCGGTTGAGACTGGTCATCTCTTAACTGCCAAGGCTTATTTTTAATCTTATATTTTGAATTGTTTCTTCATTTGTCTTTTTTTTACATTGTTCTCACTTATAGAAGCAACAAGAATAATGTACCCAGGATTTTGTAATAACTTGATTTAAAAGAGTGTCCATGGAGTTTCTTGCCCGTTCTTCTACATACAGATCTACGTTTTGGAATGGGCAACTAGCTTCAACTTTCTGACTAACTGACAGACTTTTTAATTTTGACAATTCAAAAGTGCCTGTACAAGGTTTAATTGAAATAAATGCTTTGAGTTTGAGTTTGAGAAATAACCCCATTTTGCCGCTTATGTAATATCATTGGGTACAGGGGATCAGGGGTTTCAGCCTGTAGTCTGTCATCATCATCATTTCAGCCGAAAGACGTCCACTGCTGGACATAGGCCTCCCCCAAGCACCTCCACTTCGACTGGTTCTGTGCTTCTCGTATCCAACGGGTTCCTGCGGCCCTCACAAGGTCGTCGGTCCACCTTGTAGGAGGCCTTCCAACGCTACGTCTTCCGGTACGCGGTCGCCACTCCAGAACCTTTCGGCCCCACCGACCATCTGTTCTGCGAGCAATGTGCCCTGCCCACTGCCACTTAAGTTTGGCAATTCGTTACCTTGGTTCTTTTGCGGATCTCCTCATTCCTGATTCGATCACGTAGGGAAACTCCAAGCATAGCCCTCTCCACTGCCCTTTGGGTGACTTTTAGCCTTCTTATCTTTAAGGCCCATTGTAAGCGACCACTTTCTGTCATCAACATCAGATAAAAAACTGAAACCACCCTGATTGCGTAACTCACTTTAAATCTGAATAATTTTGAAGGATATTGCTAATCCATTGCTTCGTATGCTCCAAAAAATTGTCAGCTCAACAACGTAAATAACGCAATGAATGTTGTTGAACTATCAAAATCAAAATCAAAATGAAAGCCATTGCTACTTTAGTGTGTTACGCGTTTAGTTCGCAGCAAAGTCACAGTTACACGTTCACAAGGACGTCACAGGTGAATATCATTTTGATTCAACATCTTAATATACATATGTGGCTAAATAATAACAGCCGCACAGGTCGATCGATCAGGTTAAGCTACGCTTGCCGCGATTGGTCTGTGGATGGGTGACCATCTTTACATACCGAGACCCCTTCGTGCCTCGGAAAGCACGTTAAGCCGTTGGTCCCGGCTGTCATTCGTGGATCTTTGACAGTCGTTACGGGTAGTCAGAAGCCCGAAAGTCTGACAACCAGTCTTACCAAGGGGTATCGTATTACCCAGTAACTGGGTTGTGGAGGTCAGATAGGCAGTCGCTCCATGTAAAATACTGGTATTCAGCTGCATCCGGTTAGACTGGAAGCCGACCCCAACATAGTTGGGAAAAGGCTAGGCAGATGATGATCTTAATATATAAGGTCCCATTAAAATAGATGGACAAACTTTTAGAAATCATTCAGACCACCAAAATAAGGACGATGGTAAAAACATATACATATAAGAAAAAAAAAAAACAACCGACTTCCAAAAAAACACTACAAATTGAAAAATAACTTTAATTTCGCAAGTCGGTGTTTTTGGTTCCGCATTTTCGTTTATTGGCAAATATAAAAATGTTTTTATGTTTCAGTTTTTAGTGGGTCAGTCTGTAATTTATCTAAGTTACAATAGCCTAATGCCAACTGTTCATCACCGTTTACAAAATATTGCTTTTCCCGATGTTGGGACGTTAATTTTTAAGGAGTTCTCCCGGTAAGAACCAGGAGAACTCCTCAACAATCATTCACCATACGCATTGTGACGAGCATAAATTGCTTAGCACCCATATTAAAGTAATCGAATCGCAACCCATGAAATATTTGTCATTGAGTAGTTCCGATGGCCATCTGTGGTCTTCATCATCAGCTCCACTTTACCAAATGATGATTTCCGAGAGCAAACTCAAACTCAAACTCAAACTCAAAGCATTTATGTCAATTAAACCTTGTACAGGCACTTTTGAATTGTCAAAATTAAATAGTCTGTCAGTTAGTCAGAAAGTTGAAGCTAGTTGCCCATTCCAAAACGTAGATCTCTATGGAGAAGAACGGGCAAGAAACTCCATGGACACTTCTTTTAAATCAAGTTATTACAAAATCCTGGGTACATTATTTTTGTTGCTTCTATATGTGAGAACAATGTAAAAAAAGACAAATGAAGAAACAATTCAAAATATAAGATTAAAAATAAGCCTTGGCAGTTAAGAGATGACCAGTCTCAACCGACGGCACCCGTTCACGAACATGACGCGTGGATCAGCACCATCCAGCTCAACCATTTTGTAGGGAACCGAATAATCCAACACACGCGCCACCATCGGTGAGACATTTAAGTGAGCATGACACGTTCTCAACTGCCATGCTCTTTCAAGTCAACAACAAAAAAAAAATCATAATAAACGGAAACATGGTTCTTACATTTACAAAATTAAAAAAAAAAAAAAATGCTTCTAAATTATACAAAACTATAGTTTGCAATTTATTTAAGATGCTGCTGCTGCTGCTGATGTTGCTTTTTGAATTTACTACCAAACAGGAAGAGGTATCTAATATTGCAGTATTCAACAATAAAACTGGATTGAATAAAATAAAAAAGTTATGTTCGTAATGTCAGAAATATTGAAAAAGAAAAAGGGAAGCACCTCTTCCAAATATTTAAATTTTAATTAGTGAGCCCAAGTGCCTGTGGAGCAGGACCAGCATTAAGCCAAGCATTTTTATCTACGATATAATCATCCAACTTGTAGTATGCTTGTCTACATAGTGTGCGTTTAATGCATGTTTTAAATTTCTTCTCATTTAATTGAAGAATATCGAATGGTATTTTATTATAACATTTTACACAGTAACCCATAAAAGAAGTTTTTACTTTAGACAATCTGAAACGCGGTTGATCTAATTTGTCCCTATTTCTAGTGTTAAAATTATGCCTGTCACTTATCTTACTAAAAAGATGTAGATTTTTTCGAACGTACATAATGTTTTCATATATATATTGACAAGGAACCGTCATGATGTTAATTTCTTTAAACAGTTCTCGTAGAGAATCGCGTCTGCTGAGCTTGTAGATGGCTCTGACAGCCCTCTTTTGCAGAATGAAGATAGAATCAATATCTGCAGCCCGTCCCCACAACAAAATACCGTAAGACATGATGCTATGAAAGTAACTAAAATAGACCAGTCTCGCGGTATCCACGTCTGTTAATTGGCGAATTTTCCAAATAGCGTAAGCGGCCGAACTTAGCCGCCCTGCAAGTGATGTTAAGTGCGGACCCCACTGTAGCTTTGAGTCAAGCGCGATCCCCAGAAAAACCGTATTTTCGACGAATTCAAGTGTCTCCCTATTCAATACAACATGACATTCATTACTTCTAACATTCGGTAAAGCGAATCTAATGCATTTAGTTTTTTTCTCATTTAATACCAAATTATTCACAGTAAACCAATTATGGACCACATGCATAGCGTTATTTACGTCGTCAAGCTCTTGTGCACGTCTGCTTACTTTAAAAATCAGTGATGTGTCATCAGCAAATAACACCATTTGTGGTTGGTTTTTCAGTAAATGAGGTAAATCATTTATATATACTAAAAATAGGAATGGCCCCAATATTGAGCCCTGCGGTACTCCCATTTTGACTTTTAAGCCCGATGAATTCACACCGTTAATTTGAACTTGCTGAAATCTATCATTCAAATATGATTCTATTAAGCTAAGAGCAAGTTTACCTAGTCCGTAATGCTCAAGTTTCAAGAGCAGTGTTTCGTAATTCACGCAATCAAATGCCTTGGATAGGTCACAAAAAATGCCTATAGCATCTTGTGCCTCTTCCCATGCGTTAAAGATGTGTTTTAATAAGGTGACACCGGCGTCGGTTGTACAACGTCCTTTGGTGAAACCATACTGTTGATCGTGTAAGATGTTATTACGATTAAAATTATTGAGCATTTGATTTAACATTACTTTTTCGAACACCTTGCTAAAAACCGGCAAAACCGATACGGGTCTATAATTATTAGTGTCTTTGCTGTCCCCAGATTTGAAAAGTGGAATAACTTTACTGAACTTCATTAAATCCGGGAAAACCCCTTGATCTACACACAAATTAAATATTAAAGCTAAATAGGGTGCAATTGTCTCAATAAAGGATTGACAAACTTTAGTGGACATGCCCCACAGATCTTCGGTAATTTTGATCTTAAGTTGCTTAAATGCCTTTATAATGACTATGGGGTTTATATGTTTAAATTTAAATTCCACAGGACAGGCTGAAACATTTGCTCTTAATAATTCAATAGCTAGTGCGGGCGAGGAATTTAAAGTTTCTGTAGTTTTAATTGGGATATTGGTAAAGAAAGTTGCAAATTCCTGAGCAACATCGATGTTATCGCTAATCAGACCGCGGGAAGTGTCCAGTGTGTAATCAGTATTATGTTTTTTGTTCCTGTTCGTTTCATTGTTTATAATTTTCCAAACTGTCTTTATTTTACTGTCTGCGGATTTAACTTTGTTACTAATGAAAGAAGCTTTAGCTGCTTTGCAGATATTTTTAAAAATTTTAGAATAAGTAGCAACATACTTATTAAAAGTATCCGTGTTTATATACGGCTTAAGGCCATACAGTTCAAATAATCATTCCCTACTTTTCCTGATTCCTTTAGTTGCCCAGTCACTGAATAAAAACTTAGGGCAAATAGTTTTAGATTTCTTCTTAAAGGAATTATTGAACTCTGTTTGCACTAATGAAAAGAATTCTTTATACAAAATATTACCATTCGTCATACTTAGGCCCTGAGCATTTAACTTGCTAATTAAAGTGTTATTAAACTTATTCAAATTACCCGATGTTATTGGTCTAGTTTGAATCTGCACTTTTTGTATCGGTGTGTTGCACTCAAAAGACACGGTTTGACCACTGTGATCCGAAGGGAGATAATTTACAATGGCTTTATCTAAATATTCACAGCAACAAAAAACATTATCAATACATGTAGCAGTAGCCGTAGTTATTCGCGTTGGTTCCAAAAACACATTTGACAGATTGAATGATTTGAAGAGGCTTAACAATCTACTGCTATTTGAATTATTTTCCAAAATATTAACATTAAAGTCACCACAAATAATTACTGATTTATTACCAGTTGCAAGTTTTCCTAAGACATCTTCCATTACTGACTCAAATATAGAGTAGTTTTGATAGTTTGGAGGTCTGTAAACGCACACTATAAAATGCTTATCTAGCTCAACACAGGACAGTTCGATGCTATGTTCCACCGATAGTTCCACTATGTCTTTACGAGTCTTGTATTTTACACAATTTTTAATTAATATTAATGATCCACCACGCAGCATGGATTTTCGGTTAAAGCAACTGCCTACACTATAGTTCTCATAATTAATCATCATTTCATAATCTTTCAACCAATGTTCAGTAATACAAATAATATCAAACATTGTTTTTTCTAAAAACAATTCAATTTCTAATATTTTGGAAGAAAAACCTTGAATGTTTTGATGAAACAATTTCAAGGAATTCTGCTTAGCCCCTTTTTTACAATTTACTAATTGAGTGCTAGAAGATACCTTGTTGTAGGTGAGATTAATAAAATTATTGTTGGTACCTTCTGTTGTCTTACTGACTAGTTTAAATTATTGTGGCTGACCACATTATTATTAGTATTATTACTAATTTTTGTGGTGCTAATTACATCCGACTTCGACATACTACTTATGTCTGAGTTAATAATAAAAGCTAATAGCCATCCTATTTGACGTCTAAAACTAATAGGCAGATACGCTGTACCCCTAGTCGATTTTAAATACTCAACAAAAGTGTTGGTGTCAAAAAAAATAAGTTTGTCACTATAGTGATTAACTAATAAATGCATATGATTATTTAGCATATGTATATAATGATTTTGCCTACTTGATAAGTGCTCAAAGTATGGGAAAGCACATAATATTATTTTTTGACAATTAATCTTTAGGATTTCAGTGACACTCTCAGTGATGTCATCTATTTTTACATTCCCACTATTACCTACAAATACAGAAATAATGGTATTTGGATTATATTTATTGCAACTTATTGATGACATTATTTCTTTGTAGGATTTCCTAGGCATACAGTAATTAACAGCTGATTGACTCAACTTGTTACTCAATAATTTACCTAACCCTCTCCCTAAACTATCTGAAAACATAACAGAACAAGAACTGACATTACTAGAAGAAGTGACAGCATAAGTCTCTGTCTGTGATACTTGAGATGAACCTTGTACAACATGTGGTATATCTTGATTGGGGGGGATACATTCCTGAGCTCCTCCAGACTGGGACGGGTCCTCCGTTGCCTCAGGTTGGATAGCCTCAAGGTTTGATTCCCTTTGACAAGAACATTGATGTGTGCTCAGAGTCATCGGGTCCCCTCTACCTGCCTCCTTGTTACACATTTCCACCAACTCGTTTCAGCAAATGCTCAAGTTACTTTAAAAATTACCCAAATAGCTATAGGTTTGCCTATAATATTTGAGGGTTTCCTTCGATTTCCATGGGATCCTCTTATCAGATTCCAACTTGATGATAATGAGACCACCTCGAAAGTATACCCTTTCAAATAAAAAAAGAACTTTTGGAATCGGTCCAGCCACAAGGTAGCTACTGTAAACTGTTGAGGAGTTCCATTAACTGTCCTTCGTCTTCATCATCAGACCCCTAATGACAGTCACAACCCATCTAGGTCTAAAGTTCACATCAATACAAATTAATCAAGCCCACATACAAGGTAACTGCTGTAAATCGTTGAGGAGTCCACTCGACTGTCTTTCGGCTCCATCATCAGATCGACTCCAGGCCTTCATTAAATTGTAGTGCTTTAAAATACTTAATGATAAAATTAACAAACGCACTAGTCGCTCCTACGATTTTCGAATGTTCCCCTTGATTTCACTGGGATGCCATCATCAGATCCTGGTTTCCTTATCATGGAACCACCCTTGGCATATCTCCTTTCCAACAAAAAAAGAATAATCAAAATAGGTTCATACTCGTATATACGATCGAATTGAGAATTTTTGAAGTCGGTTAAAAAACGCATAGATACTTACAAGAAAAATAATCAACTAACGAAAATACCCTAATCCGGCATTTTATTTATGTTTAAGGTTAAGTTATATAAATTGATGACTAAAAATAATTTCTATAGTATTAAGCAATTTTTGGAACATAGACTCTAGTTTGTTTTTTGTTTTGTATAATTTATAACGTTAGGCTAAGCACTTACAAGTTTGCATGCTTTAATTCTAAGCAAAACATGCTAGACCTTATATTTACTTCAACAACTTTGAATACCGTGTTTTTTGCAAATAAATATATTATTATATTATTATTTTAGGTCAAAATAAAATCACTTTAATCAGTGTTTTTTTTTGCTTGGATATCTTTGGTTAGACGAACTGAGCGTTGTGTTAAAATAGATGGACAAATTTGAACACAGCGCTCAGTACGTCTAACTAAACATATCCAAGCAAAAAAAAACCGATTAAAGTGATTTTATTTTGACCTAAAATAATAAATTTCCGGCACATTAGTGTATTTTCGTTAGCTGATTTTATTTTTCCTGTGAGTATCTATGCGTTTTTTTTTTTAATTTTTTTGCCATCGTCCGTATTTTGGTGGTCTGAATGATTCCTAAAAGTTTGTCCACCTATTTTAATGGGACCTTATATAAATAAATGTCCACAACTCCTGACGTCACAGCAGGAAGCCGTGGCCGTAGTAATATAAGTACCATTCATCAATATCTACGGCTACTAGACATGCCCAATCAGAGAAGATGCTAGCTCAATTGTGAGTACGCTCGTGCACAGAGTACGTGCACGAGCGTACTCACAGCGAAGAATTTTAAAATAGATGACTTGAATTTTTTTTTGTTTTTTTTCTCTCGCTTGGCCGCGGTATTGAAAGAGAAAGAGAATAATAAGGTTTATGTAATTGGGACATGCTTTGATTTAATTCTTGTTCCTCGTCGTATTCCTTTTCATTTATTTTAAAAAAGCTTCGACCAGAATTCGGCCACTGAGACAGCATTAAGACTCCTTCAGACAGGCGCAACACGCGATAAAATCGCGCGCGACACAAAGGCACCGCAAATCGCGCAACGAGCGGTGCCTTTGTGTCGCGCGCGATTATATCGCGTGTCGCGCCTGTTTGTAGGAGCTTTTAGCGTTGGTCTCGCAAACGTATAATAGTGCAGGTGTTTTAGCACAAAGATCACGACAAGAGGTGAGACCTTCTTAAAACACAATAAAAACAAAACCATATTATAATCTGTATCTTTACTCTGTATAATCTACGTTTCTGCATCAACCTACGAGTACCTGTATTCTGTTAAACATTTGCTGGCAGAATAACTTTGTACTTAATCCTTCTTTTATTCTTGTTTTCTTTGTCAGTGGTGTGTACATAAATTGTTTATTTATTTATTTACATAAAGGCTTACCGTCCGAGTAAATACATACATGACGGCGTTTACGTCAAACATCTGTCGATGTCAACCTAGCGAAGCGTCATTGTCGATGGTAGTGCGGGCGGCCATATCTTAACCTCACTTTTGAACGAGACGGCGCCGGCGGCGCCCGCGCACCACGCTTGTGAGAATCGCTCAGAATCTTCGCCGTCACGCTATTTCAAGATTTAATTAAGTTGATTTCGTATAGTAGTAATCGCTAATTACCTAATTACATCGTGATTCCTGTGAATGCTGATTAAAATACGTCGATTTTGATCTGAAGTCATTCATTTCTATTTCCGCGCCCAACTACCTATATAATTAGAAGAAGGCGAGTTCTGGTGGGTTCCCTATCCATTTGCATAAAATTTTAAGACCTAATATAACTTAGCATACTTTTGTTTCTCCTAATTATATTTTCGCATAACATTATTTACGGAGATGGGTTTCTACCCGGTAAATACCGGGTAAATACCCAAAATACCCAAATGCAGGGTTTTTACCCGGGTAAATACCCAAATGGTGGGTATTTACTTTTTCATTATTGTTTTAAGTCTTTTATACACTTTAAGCAATAAAAAATGTTTATCAAATGTGTTTTATGCATGAAATGTAAATGGTGTCAGCAAAGAATAGTTTTCTACTAACAAATCATATAAAAATTGTACGTCTGTATTTTTTACATATTATATTAGGTGGTTTATATTACATTTGATTATAGTAGTTTTAAATTAAAGACTATTTGAATATCACAGCATGTCGTAACAAATATTTATTGATAAAATACATTAAATAAACGTGAATCATCAAACTCTTGAGTATGTAAGATGAAGAACTAAAATCTGGCAAACTCGCGTATATGCTCAGAACTAGTGACGATGAAGATACTTTGTTATTAACTAAAAATCTACTACATTAGCGTATAAGATTGAAATTAATATTAAAAATAATGCTGGCGTGGTGCAGCTCGCGGCGTTTCAACCTTACGTTAAAGTTTCTAAAGTTGACTTTTAATTGATAAAATAAGTCCGTCAGTAGGCGCATTTAGCTGGCCAGCGGTCCCTCAATCCTTACAAATATGCACATCAACCCTTCCCGCTTTTTCGCCTTCTCTCCGCGTATACGTATTATGCTTACTACTTCCACTTGTTTTTGAATTACTAAAGAGTGCGCACGTAGAAGTGATATCTCATACTGTTTCATTTTGGATCAGGATACAAAATTTTGCTGGTGCTAACGACTAAAACTGGTTTTGGGAATATTTCTAAAATCAAAGGTAAGATTTTTACCATAGTATAATTTATATTGTATTCATATATGTATATTTAATTGAATGCAATACAATTTACGTTAAACCTTAGAAAATATACTAAACTACAGTAGATATACCAAAGAAAGTAATTTAATTTTTAAAAAGTTCACATGAAACGCTTATCTACTGGTATTTTAACAAACTTTCTTTATTGTAAATCGAATTTAAGTATTCTCGAGATATGTTTTGATGGCTAAAAATCACCTAAATGGATAATATTGTTTTGATACCAATACCAAAATAATAAAATCTGTTATTAATTACTATTTAACAGATCGATATTTTTTTAATTATTATGTAGGAGCCAATGGTTGTAGGCCCCGTACACTATCACTTTGTTAATGTTAGTTTAGTTATGGAGTACACAGAAAGAACCACAGTTGAGTTTAAAGTTAAGAATATTAAAATATAGAAGGTTAACAAGTTAATGTGGTAGCGATTCTTACCCTTGACAAGTAGTTAATTCCACAGTTATTGTCTGACTCGATGTGCATTGCTTAAAACGTTCTAATTATAGCATAATATTTGTGACGCACGACATCCAAGTAGGTTGCTGCGTTCGCAAAGTAAATGTACGGTTGATGAGACCGTACATGTTGGCAACCCCACAAAGATGTGAAGAGAATTAATGAAAGATTGTCAAGAGAAGGAACCCTATTTCAAAGATACAAATAATAAATTAAATTATTCAAAGTTGAACGCGATGTTGTCCGCATGACGTGGACGTCCCGCTTGCAGTTCTGCTTGGCTCGCCGTATGAATGTTTTCTTCTTGCCTTCTGTGTTGTATCGGTTGCAGTTCAATCTCTTAAGCTGATTGTTCGCAGTTGGATGACTCTTAGTTTGTTTTGAGCGACAAGATGGTCCGTATCTCTTTATTAACCACCCCACAGAGACAGTGATTATTACGCCCACAATGGTATACGAGACGACGTATTGGTGTATGTCATGAGTGGAGATGGTTGATGGGAGGTGGTTTTCTTGTGTTTTCATAGTAGCTAATCGCTTGTCGATTTCCTCCAGTTCTGCAGTTTCTGGCAACATCACGTGTGACATATTATGTGTTATGTTCACAATGTTATTTACCATCGAGTTGAGTGACGGTATGTTCATAGAAAGATCCATCTTCATGTTGCTATTGTATTGGTTACGCGAGTGAATTGTTAATTCCTTCGATTGCACCAAACAACCCTGTGCCAAGGTCAGTATCCCAGACGTCATGGAGTGCGTAGTGATATCATTTTCACAAACAATTCGTATTGTGCAAGTTCCGCAACAAATCGTCAGCCAAGTATTCGCTGTGTGTAACGCGATCCACTCCTGCTTACATAGCACATTTTTTACGTCACAAGGTGAGGTCGTTCGATGACCCAATAGTTTTGCTTCACAGGGGGCATTGTTGCTATGCAAGTTGAATATCGGTAGATTCTTGTTGCATATCAACTTGCCTGGTTGAATGTGACTACACCGCTTCATGTCATCTTCAGATAAATAGACGTAAGTGCTCTTCCCGAAGTTTACTGCTATGTACTGCGAAGCTAGTTTGACGATGACTGTTCCTGTGCTTGTTTTCATAGGCAACGGAGTAGCTTGGTATAGAGTGAAGTCTTCATCGGAGATCAGTGGGATGTGTATCTCGAACAAAAAGTAGTTAGTGGTCACTCGTGCTTTTACGTATAGCAGTTTGTAGAGGTCTTTGATATCGTTTCTGATGTTTCGGATAGGCAACGACGTGGTCCTCGGGAGCTTGCCCGCGATTTCAGTTAGTTGCTCGATCAAGTTGACAGGTGTCAGTAGATGGATGTCTATGTGCCCTTTGTAGACATCAGTTAGGCTTTCAAACAGCATCCCTTGAACCCTCTCTAAATTGGTAATCAGCAAATATGCTGTTAGTGAGGCCGAGTTGAAATAGTTAGTAGCCATCACTATTTCCATTTCAGACTCCACTATGGCTAGGTTGGTGTTAGTTTGCGCCATGAAGTCGTCTATTAAACCAAACTGTCGTATAATATTTTGTTCATTTTTCTTCAGCATATTATTTTGTAGTTCGACTATTGAAGTTTGATTTTTTACCAAATCAAGTAGATACTTAGCTTGTATGTCGTTATGGTATTTATCTGCGAACCGTTGATCTAGTATACCAAAGAGGCTGTTAGCAACATATCCCATTCCATCAATCAGTCCTCGTTTCTTCCGATTACTCAAGTGCTTATGAGGAGCTAGTAGTATAGTGTTGTAATAGCTCAGTATTTCCATTTCGTGGTTAAGCTGTTCTAAAGTTGTCTTGCAGTATCTTGGGTCGGTTTTTTGGCACAATTCGTTCAATCCCTTGAGGTAAGCTTCAATTCGACGTACTCCATCCCAGTAAGTTGTTAAGTTATAGTACATGAGTAGTGTCCATTCGTCGTGAATCACTTGTACGTTTCCTATTGTGTCGTAATAAATCGGCCGCTCAAGTTCGAAGTTAGTAATTTGAACGCCTGACGTCACGATTTTGCCGTATGACCCAGTTATTAACATAAATACAATTAATAACATTGTAAGAATAGCGGAAAAACACTTATTCCCGCCCGTCTTTGGCATAATTGGAGTTCTCTTTTCTGAGTGATCTTGGACGCTGTTCTCGATAGGAAGTGGTGACAGTTTCACGACTGGACGTTTGATGATACCAGATTGAGTTTTAACCGTGGTCACTCGAACATAGCCGTCGGAACCGGGATGCAGTTCAAGTACGCGTCCCATGGCCCACTTTCCTGGTGGCAAGTTGTTGTCCTTGATCAAGACTATATCGCCTTCCTGGATGTTGTTTCTTGGTTTGTTCCATTTGCTCCTGATCTGAAGTTGTGTCAAGTATTCACTCGACCAGCTTTTCCAGAATTGGTGCAGCATGTGCTCTGTTAGCTGCCACCGTTGACGTAAATCAACGTTATTTGCGTCACAGTACGTTAATATGGGTAGTGACATTGTTGGGCTTCCAGTGAGAAAATGACCAGGTGTTAGGTAGTTCTGAAATTCATCGGGATCTTCAGTGAGTGGACAGAGGGGTCTTGAGTTCATGCAGGCTTCTATTTTTGCCAGTAGGGTCGTAAACTCTTCGAATGTTAGTTTCTGATCTCCTAGTACACGGTGGAGATGATGTTTCATTGACTTTACGGCCGCTTCCCACAGCCCACCAGCACTTGGCCACGCGGGAGCATTGAAGTGCCATTCTACCTCCATTTTTCCGATCTCGTTGAAGAAGTCCGGCGAAAGCTCTTGTTTGAAATGTTCGAATTCATTGCGCAACATCTTCGAAGCTCCAATGAAATTAGTGCCGCAGTCTAAGTACACATGTTTGGGTGTACCACGCCTAGCACACATGCGCTGAAAAGCGGCAATGAACATTTCGGTGCTTAGATCAGACACCAGTTCAATGTGTACTGCTTTAGTAGCCTTGCACACGAAAATAGCGATGTATCCCTTCGTAGTCTTTACCCCTCTTCCTTTGTTTAGTTTGACTGGCACGTGTCCAGTGAAGTCTACACCAGTGTGTGTAAAAGGTCGGGATGGGATCGCTCTCTGTTGAGGTAAGTCCGCCATAAGTTGGTAGTTATCTGTTGGTTTATAGCGGTGACATCGCACGCAACGTCGCAGTTGAGTTTTTACAGCCCTGTTGCTTCCGACAATCCAGTATCGCTGTCGGATTTGGGCCAATGTCAGCCGCGCACCTCCATGAAGTGTTGTAAGGTGTGCTTGTTCAATAACGAGCTGCGTTAGTCGTCCAATTCGTGGAAGAATAATAGGATTTTTCATCTCGAAGGGCAGGTAGGAATTTCTCAGTCTTCCACCGACTCTTATAACCCCTTTTTCATCCATACAAGGATTCAATTTGTAGATAATGCTCTTATTGTTAACAGTTCCGTTTGCTTTCAGTTGTTTATATTCATTTTTAAACTCCGTACTCTGCACATATGTAATTATTCGGTCGGCTGCTAGCTTAAGTTCGCTCACACTTAGATAGTTGGTTTCGTATTTCATCTTGGAGCGTGCTGTCGCGATAAAACGCAGTACCTGAGCCGTTACTCGAATTACTTGCGTCAATGAACTATATTTATGTAACAAGTTATTTATAAAATGTTCATTGTTTTGCGGCACCGTTGTGGTTGCCATTGCTAAGTTGGCACTTTCCAGGTTGTTTGTAAACAAACATATGGAGTTTGTCATGAGGTCAGAGTCTTCTGTCCTTTTTAGAAATTCCGGACCTTGCCACCAGAGATCGAAGTTTACTAGTTTGCTCGGCAACATTCCTCTAGATGCACAGTCAGCGGGGTTTTGTGCCGATTTGACGTAGCGCCACTTGTCGGAAGGAATAATTTGTTTTATTTTGTCAACTCTGTTTGACACGTATTTATCCCATCTTGATGCATCTCCTTGCAGCCACGCTAAGACTACTTGAGAGTCACACCATGCCTGTATCGTCAATTTGTATCCAGCTAAAGCTTCCGTAGTTTTTTCCATGAGTTTAGCCAACAGTAGTGCGCCACATACTTCCAATCTCGGCAACGTAGTTTTTTGTGATAAAGGCGAAACTCTGGTTTTAGCGACGAGTAAAGTTACAGTCGGTGTATCTTGTTCGTTTCTTACTCGGCTGTATATGACACACGCATACGCCTTTTCACTCGCATCGCAAAACCCCAGCAATTCTATTGATTGTTGTGCACCAATCCATCGATTTAGTTTTATTTTCCTTACGTTTGGAAGTTCAGTTTTCAATTTGACCCAATCATTTAGTATTTCGCTCGGTAGTTCTTCATCCCAGGCCAGTTTGCTGTTCCATACTCTTTGAAATAATAGTTTTGCCGACACAGTTACGGGAGCCAACCATCCCAAAGGATCGTACAGTTTCGATATTTCGGAAAGTAGGTGCCTTTTCGTTGTCCGATCCTTCGATTTTCCTTCCAGACTCCAGTTGAACATGAACGTGTCGATGTTTGGGTTCCAGCCCAGTCCGAGGGTTTTTGTCGAGTCTTCAGTTTTGAAATCAAATATGCTTTTAGTCGATATTTGATCGTCAGTCAAACTCTCTAGTAGCGCCGGGTGGTTGGCTGCCCACTTCCGTAAGTTCATGCCGCCGCCTTTCAGTAAGTTTATAAGGGAACTTTGTAGGTCTTTAGCTTTGTCCAGAGAGTAGTGACCGCTAATCACGTCATCAACTTAGAACTCGTTGAGTAATGTATTGGCGGCCTCTGGATATTTGTGACCGCCATCCAGGGCTAACTGCTTCATAGTTCTCATAGCCAACCATGGCGCGCACTTGGTCCCATAAGTCACGGTGCAAAGTTGAAATTCTTGTAATCTTTCATCAGGAGAGTCGCGCCATATTATCTTCTGAAGTGACTGTTGATCTTCAGCTAACCCGATGCATCGGTACATCTTCTCTATATCGGCAGGAAAAGCGTACTTGTAGGATCTCCACTTTAGTATGAGGGCTTGAATGTCCTTCTGCAGATTTGGACCCTTTTCCATTAAGCTATTCAAGCTGTACCCAGTTGTTGTCCTCTGTGAGGCGTTAAAAACCACTCTTAGTTTGGTAGTAGTGGACTGTTCTCACAAAACACCATGGTGCGGAAGGTAGCATTCAGACATAGAAGTTAATATTGGAGACGCCGGTTTCATATGCTGTAGTTGCGTATATTCTCTGATGAAGTCCCGGTACATTGTTGCAAGTTTGTTGTTCTTTCCCAGGCGTTTTTCTAATTGGAGAAATTGCGAGATAGCCATTGACTTTGATTTACCTAGTTTGTTTTGCCAGTCAGAGCTCATAGGCATCTTAACGATGTATTTGTTATCAGCGTCTCGTTGTACTGTCTTGGTGTAGTATTCTTCACACTGATTATCCTTGGGCATGTCATGGTTGCTGTTAGTTATGTCTTCGTTCTCCCAGAATTTAGTTAATTCGCTTAGGTCGATCAGTGTTATGTGACAATTGAACGTTTTTAGTTTGCCACATAGGATCCAGCCTAAGTGCGTCTGTTGCGCTACAGGAGACTGTTGACTGCCTTTCAAGACTCCCTCAAGGATGATATCGGAATATACATCTGCCCCAAGTAGTAGATCTATAGGACCTGACACGTTGAATTCCGGATCTGCTAGTTTCAAGTTTTCCAGATGTGGCCAGTTAGCCTTTTCGAACGTTGAGTTGGGTAAGTTGTTTGTTAGTTTGCTTAAGATGAGTGCCTGAGTTTCGAATGCGTAGTCTGAGTGAATCGATTTACAGGTAAGCTGAAGCCGTCCTTTGCAGTTTCCAGGTGCAGCTCCCACTCCCGTTATGGTTGCGTTCAGCCGTTTCCTTGGAAGTCGTAGCATCTGTGCCGCGTTCTCGGTTATCAAGTTTACTTGCGAACCTTGGTCTAGTAGTGCTCGAAGCGTAATGTAGTCCCCATTTGCAGACTTTATCTTAAGCTGCACAGTAGTTAGTAGAACCTCCATCTCGTTAGTAGATATATGGTTGGAGCTTTGTTTGTGTGTAGATGTGGTTGGTCGTTGACCTAAATTGTCGTTGTTTCTTTCCGTATTCGTTGAGTTGACCGCATTTTTCTTGTCTGCGTTGTGCAGCAAAGTATGATGCTTCATATTGCATTCTTTGCACGTTTTTGCTGACGCACAATCTGTGTTGCCATGACTGTATAAGCAATTTTTACACACGTTTAATTTTGCGACTGTGTTATTCCGTTGGAATGAGTCCATGTTGATGAACTTTGGACATTTCATCAATACATGATTTCCGTCACAGTGTGGGCAGCGTCCGTATGCGGTATGATAAGTTCTCTTGAAAGATTTCTTCCGCTCGGCATCGTGCGGGTTTGCAGGATGATGCTTGTTAAACGACTTGGACGAGACTTGCTTCTGCTGGTTGGGTACTTCTTTTTTCGTATTCATCATGGTTTCATACGCCCTGAACTTGTTTTCCAGGAAGTATAATAGCTCGTTCAAGTTTGGGAAATCTCTGGGATCTCGCAGTTCCTTTATGTACTCGCTATAGGTAGTCGTGTCAAGTTTCTGCGACATCAAGTGTACGATAATTGGGTCCCAAGTTGCGATTTCTAAACCAATGTTTGATAGTCCATTCGTACATTCAGTTATGACGTCATGCATCTTCTTTAGGTTGAAGCTGCCGGGTTGTTGAATGACAGGCAGGTTGAGCATGGTGTTCAGGAATGACGTAAATTGCAGCCTTCGATTGTCGAAACGCTGAGTCAGTATTTCCCAACAGGATGTGTAGTTTTCTGCGCCGATACTGAGATGTTGCACCAATCTTTCAGCTTCGCCTCTCAACCTTGTTTTCAGATGCTGCATCTTTTGCGCTTTGTTAATCATCGGGTTGTTGTGAACGGTTTCCATGAAGAGATCCTTGAAGGAAATCCATTGAGTATAGCTGCCCGAAAATTCAGGAACCTCAATTTTTGGCGCCGACTTTTCGTAGTGCACTGTCGACCAAATCTTACTGTTCAAGTTTTTCCTTAGCTCGTCGTACTTGTCCTCCATATCGACGAACATGTTGTAGTAGTTACCGTTGGAGCCTTTGAGTAACGCTTCCAGCTCCCAGTGTTGTTTGTCGATGACATTCCATTTTGCCTTTAAAATGGAGAGATGGTCTTCCAGCTCCCATTTCTCCGTGACAGCCTTTATGTCAATTTTCGACACGGCGCGGTCGAGGGCTTTAAAATTGCACTCTTGCTTACTCAGCAATGCTTTGGTGGTATCGTCAGTATCTCGATCCAGCATTCCAGTTAAGTCGAACTTCACAAACTTTTTTCCCTGTAGTTGCTCCAGTAAGTTAAGCATGTCTCTTTTTGTAGATTCGTATTGAGCTTGAGTTTTGCTGTACACGTTATCCACGAAGTAATTGATGTTTTTGTCCTCTAAGGTTTGCTCGAGAATCGCATGTCGTTCCTCGAAGTCATTCCACTGTGCTTCGAGAGATTCTAGACGTTTGATTAAGTACTCTTCAGTTTTCCTTGAGGAGCTATCTTTTTTATAGTTAGAGCAGAGAGCTTTGATGTTTTCAAAACACGATTGTTGGAGTTGTAGCTTCTCCATAGTAGTTTCTCTTCCCACTCCGTTCGCACTCTATGTACGATATAATGCGCTTACTCATTCCAATTGGGGCGCCCTGCTTGTGGGAGACCAGCTGAACTGATTTGCTATCGTAAATAGAGACACCACACACAATAGAAATCCGGCTCGAAGGACCATTTAATGTAGGAGCCAATGGTTGTAGGCCCCGTACACTATCACTTTGTTAATGTTAGTTTAGTTATGGAGTACACAGAAAGAACCACAGTTGAGTTTAAAGTTAAGTATATTAAAATATAGAAGGTTAACAAGTTAATGTGGTAGCGATTCTTACCCTTGACAAGTAGTTAATTCCACAGTTATTGTCTGACTCGATGTGCATTGCTTAAAACGTTCTAATTATAGCATAATATTTGTGACGCACGACATCCAAGTAGGTTGCTGCGTTCGCAAAGTAAATGTACGGTTGATGAGACCGTACATACTAAATTGTTTAAATGGCATTGTGTAAGTTAAACCTAAAACATTTTATAAAAAAAGGATATAAATCATTTTCTAGTCTTAGTCTAAATTTTACATCTCTGGCAGTAAAAAGTGCGTGCCATTATTATCTGTTAAAAATATTTCAACTTCAGCGTTCATTTATTTCTATACTTTCATGAGTTTTTGACTAACTAGCTTTTCCCCGCAGTTTTACTCATGTTTATGTAATATTTACATCCTTCGGGTACCGTACTTATTTATAGATTAAAGATGCCTTGTTTCCTTTTTTATATCCCTGAATATATATGAATATATAATGAAAGGACATTATATAAAGAGGAAAATCAGCCAAGTTCAGTACATTTTGACCAGTTAGGCGGATACTGACCAGCAGATTTTTTTTTTCGCGATTTCAGGTTTGGTCCCATAGTAAAAGTTGTTTGTTTTCATGACTACAATCACGTGTTTAAGTGTCGTTCACTAATTACCAGTCACCCTATATATATTATGTCATTTACTATATAGAAACTTCGTCAAATCAGTTAAAGAAATTTTACATTTATGCTAAAATTACAGTTATTATCAGTTAATAACGCAATTTAATCAGGCTTTGAGACGAAAAACATATGAAAGTAGCCGAACTTATAACATGGATGTGTTAAAAAAAAACGGGCTAAAATTCACCTAAACTTTATTAAATAAAACGTTTCATAAAGTGTTTATAGTTTATACCCATGCTTTTGGGTATTTACCGGGTAAAAACCCTGTTTATACCCAAATTGGGTATTTACCCGGTAAATACCCGATGGGTATTTACCCACCGCCCATCTCTATTTACACATAATAGCTTACGCATAATTTTTTAAGCATAATTTCTCTAATCATAATAATGATTAAGCATAACATTCTAAAGCATAAATTTAGCATGCTGCATGTTTTATTTCTAACGACGTCATGACGACGGAGCCCCGCTGCGCGGGGCTCCTATTTCTGTCTGCATGGTTTAAAGGATCCTACCCAAACCGAACCTCAGGGTGCCCTTCGCTCACTCTTGCATCCTACGTCGCCTAGTAGCACAACATATTGAATTTGTACGACAATACTTTAATTTTAATATTAAGTACTTTAGTTTAGAATTATGCGAATTCAATTTATGCCAAAACAAATTAGCCTTCAAGATTATTATGCCAACATAAACTGTATGCCAAAAAAAATATGGCAAAGTATTATTATGGCAAAACAAATTATACCAAATTATGCCAAAGTATTTTAGGAAAAAGAACATTAAGCGAAAAGAAGGGATCCCGTTCTGGTGAAGGGCCTCCAGGCCGTCCTGGCTCTTCATACACGTTAACCGACGAACTTTGTCATAATTATAGATCAGATATATAAAATCGTAAGTAAATAAAATCTTTATTGCAGGTTTTTTTTTTAATAGAAAGAATTGAAAAAATATTTTATTCGGAACACGCAGAGGGAATACAAGCATAAATGCAGCAAGCTTTTAGAAACAGCTATGTTTTCTTAATGGCCGTGTATTTTTTGCATTGCAAATGTTTCTCGTTTACATCTTTGTATCGTGTGGAAACATGAGTAAAAAGTAAATAAATGATTTAAATGTAAAACAGCGTTTTCCTTTGCGGTGTAAAAAATAATGGGATAACCATACGCTGCCAACTTAGCGTTTATTTAAGCAAGGAGTTTATACAAGGTCAAATTAAATTAACTAGCGGAACTCTGCAGATGTGATGGATATTGATAAAAAAAAAATAAAATAAAAATGATAAAACCAAAAAGAAATGAATTTGATGATTTTTATTGTAGGCTTTTTTTTTCTTGGGTGCGAAATTATCAAATAACTTCTCCCGCTCTGGGCGGAGAAGGAGGGTGTGTCAGACATTTACTGACTAAAACCCACCCGTGTTCCTTCAGTTGCCTGTGCCAGGGGCCACGGTATCTCTTTCGAAAAACCCGCGACCCTGGGAGGCATCGGCCCTAGTGGACCCCGTCAGTTAGTGCTGACATCTCTTTGAGGTGCGCGTGGAACATGCGCGATGATTGTTTTGTGGGGTCATCGATCGCAGTTAGTGAAGTCACTTGAAATATTAGTTTAGAAAAACAGTTTTTTTTTCATATAAACTTCACAGATGTGATTGGTATTGATATTTAAACACAATAAATCAAAAGAAAACAGATTTTCTAAACTCATACTTTAAATAACAACACTGCCAGCGGTCCTTAACCCGTCAAAGGACAGCACTAGTTAGGAATAAATCTTAGACAAAGAAAAGTATAGACGGCGGGTATCTCCATTTCATTTCTACAAGAAAGGGATAAAGTATTGTGTTATTATAAGTAACAGAAAAGGATAAAGCTATACTATTTCCGTCTCTCAGTGCGTGCCAGTTTTTTCAAGGCAGCTACTCATGTAGCCTATGTTAGTTAAGTTAGTTTTTTGTCTCATGTGTGGCCACGCTACCCGATGCTCTATAGCTTTCTTACTCTAAGGAATAAATGGTGTGGAAAAATCAGTGGTGTGACAAACGAGAAAAAAAAACCTGTTTGTCATACTAGTGTGATAATCTGGTATGACTACGAGTCGGCAAGGAAAAAAACATTAAATCATTTTTAATTTTATTTTATCGCTTTTAGATATCGATACCCATCATGTCTGCGGAGTTTCGCTAGCTATTTTAATTTAACCCTGTATACAGGGTTATTGGTAAAACATTAACAACCTCTTAAAAGGTCATTGTACTCATCATTATGAACAACTTTTACTATGGGTAATAAAAGGGTAAAAAAGTTTTTATTTCTTTTGTTTTCTTCCATAATCAGTTGCAGAACTATATCTGTACATTGAATAATCCTAAAATATGACAACAGCGGGGTAATTGCGTAACACACTATCAATAGCAATGGCTTTCATGTTGACAGTTCAACAACATTCATTGCGTTATTTACGTTTTAGAGCAGACAGATTTTTCGAACATATGAAGCAATGTATTTAGCAATATCCTTCAAAATTATTCAGAATGTAATTGAAAGTGTGTTAAGCAACTAGGGTGTAGTACACATAATCAATAGAACGATTGCAATTTAGAAAGACATTCATATTTGTACATGAGTTATTGGGCCCGTAAAACATTTTTAATGAAGAAACACACTAATATTATAAAGGCGAAAGTTTGTGAGTGTGTGCGTGTGTGTGTGTTTATATGTTTGTTAGTTCTTCACGCGCAAACGGCTGGACCAAATTTGATTTAAAAAAATGTTGGAGGTCGCTGACACCCTGCATTGACTTATAGGTTATTTTTATCCCAATATTCCCAAGGGATCAACATTCGCGCGGTTGAAACAGCTAGTCCTAAATAATAATAATAAATTTATTTGCTCTCACAACGGCTTTGTAGCACTTAACAGTTTTGAACTATATAAATTCACTTTATGAGAGCCGGTGCCTGAAGTAGGTTTTAGAAAAAACCTGTATATTACAGGTAAATCATGCAACACTAGCTCAATTGTTCGAACGCTCGCACACAAAACACTTACACAAAGAGGAATTTAATTTCGCCACGGAGAGAATTACTTGAACAGTCTGTCTGTTTATTGCTACAAAAGGCAAAAGAATACTAAGTAAAGAGTTTAATAAAAACAAGCGATGCTACTTTTTATCAATTTCCATGTTGACAATAGAATGTTAATAGTTTTTGTCTGGGCGATGTTGTGAGGTCTGTGACAGACTTGCCCGCAGGCACAAGCTACACGCTCAAGCGACATGCGTTTGGTAGCGTTTGCGTAGAAATCAAATGCACAGGACTTTCCCGCGGGCACAAGCTACACGCCCAAGCGACATGGGTTTGATAACGGTTGCGGAGAAAACAAATGAATTGTTTAGAGCATGCCACGATGCATCGTGACGCGACTTGCGGAGCGAGGGACGGAAACAAGAGACGCGCGCTTTTACTTTTATTTTTAACCGATTTAATAAAAAGGAGGATGTTCTCAATTCTGTTGTTTTCTTTTTTAAATTATGTTTGTTACCTTAGAACTCCTTTATTTACGAGTATAAGCCGATTTGCTTCAACAATTCGACTTTTTTCCAGTTAGTTTAAATTGATCCTGTCACTAATATTTACATAGCAAGTAGTGTTATAATATAAATTTGTGTCGGGTAGGTTAACAAAAAATAAAAATAAAACAACCGACTTTTGTAAAAAAGTTTTTATAAATGTCATCTCGCAGGTTCGCCTAGGAGGTGGTCGTCGTTAAAAACTAAGCGATACACACACCTGTGGGGTACGGACGTCGGCTTAGGGCGTCGCTGGGGCAGCAAGGGACAGGCTTGATCGGATTTAACTGACGCGTGCGCGTGTCGTTTGATCCAAGTCGCATCGCTCGAGGGTAACAGGGCCTTGCGGTTATCAGAGCGACTAATTTTATTTATTTATTTATCCATTTATTTCAGGCATCAAGGCCCATATAAAACACTTACAATACAATATTAATAACTTAAAAATACTATAAATACATACAACATTATAATTAAGTACACTAAAAAACTAACGAACACGAAGTGTCTGCGTCGTGTTTCGCTGACTGGTGTCATGTATCCGGCCACGAAACCGGCGGTACACAACACCCTTCGGCCAGAACTCTTCCTTGAGGAACTTCTCGAGATGATGTGTCGGAACACGCACCATGAACGACTTGAAGTTCGTGTTGTGACGCGACTCCAACTTCTCGACCCTCAAAGTCCAGCTGGTCTTCACACGCATGTACTCCACGATCTCTGTATCGGAGCGACTAATGCAGCGCTTCAACAAATGTTTGTTCGGCGTAGGTAATATAGGTACATCGGTAACAGGGACATTTGACCGTTGGTTATTTCGTCCAGTCCCTTTTACAAATGCCACCTCTTCCGATATAATATCTAAGAATAGGGAAGATTCTGGAAGGATTTGGGGGAAGCCTTTGCCCAGCAGTGGGACAGCATAGGCTAGCAAAAAAAATATATAGACCTGATGCCTAGAACGATGTGCGGTACATTATTATGTGGGTATATTTTTGTGCAAGTCATAGATTGAATTATATTTTCTGACTGACCGACTTCTTAACAATTCAAAAGGGGAACTAATTTTTTGAGCTGTTATTTAAATATTCGAGATGTTATTATGATCAGTTGAAAAACATATTGAGCAGTTATTTAATTTAATGGCGGTTGATTAATTATTGCGACAGTAAAACATGGACAGTAATAAAAGATCAATTAGACTGTTATTTTATCATACAATGTCAATTCTAAAAATAATTGAGCAGTCCAATAACTAAATGAGCGGTAAAAATGATGGAATGGGCGGTTCGCTAAATAGTTCGGCAGATCATAGCGGATGCAAGAGCGAGCGAAGCGAGCTCGGGACTTGGGGCACCCCGACTCGGACAGGTTAGGTTCGAAGGGGATGACGGGGGCTCGAGTGAGCGAGCAAAGCGAGCGAACGAGCCCCCGTCATCCCCTTCGTGTTAGGTTCCTTTAAACCCTGTAGACAGAAATAGGGGCCCCGCGAAGCGGGGCTCCGTCGACTACACACCCAAAACTACTTTACCACCTCATTGTTTATAGAATTGCTTAGAATGAGATTTATTACCGACAAATTCCGATTTATTACTGCCCACACGTAACTGCCCATTCATTCATTTTTACCGCCCATTTAATTATTTTCCCACTCAATTATATATTCACTGATCCATTTCATTATTTTTTATTACTCATTTTTGTTTACTTTACTGCTTAGTTTTAACTGCTGAACAAGTTATTAAACGTGCCATTTATAATTTTTAACTTATCAAAACCGCTATTTACAACTGCCTCTTTAAATCAGTGCCATTCAAAAGTGCCTGTTAATGGTTTAATTGAAATAAATGCTTTGAGTTTGAGTTATAACAAAAGCGAGGTTTTGATAAATGATTCTTATGTTTTAAACGTTTTATAACTCAACACAATGTATTCCATCGCCTCTACTTAATCTTTCTTTGCAAATTACTACTTTAGGCCTCTTAACTCACGGTTTCTTTTCCTACAACGCCCAGTCGCCCTTCACCAGACGTTACAAACAAAGTCTAAGCACACGTTCGCACGGACGAAAAAATATCGCGGCGGGATTTTGTCGCCCACTGGATTTTGAACTCTCTGTGTTGAGCCGAACGTTGAGAATCCAACAGAGCGCATCCCAGCACGTCTAAAAACAGTGTTGGATTTTCAACTCTAGTCGCTAAGCCAGTGTGTTGAAACTCCAGTGCGTTAAAAAAAACTGGCCAAGTGCGAGTCGGACTCGCACACGAAGGATTCCGTACCACAAGGCAAAAAAGCCGAAAAAAACACGTTTGTTGTATGGGAGCCCCTTAAATATTTATTTTATTTTGTTTTTAGTATTTGATGTTATAGCAGCAACAGAAATACATAATTTGTGAAAATTTCAACTGTCTAGCTATCGCGGTTCTTGAGATACAGCCTGGTGACAGGCAGACGGACGGACAGACGGACAGACAGCGAAGTCTTAGTAATAGGGTCCTGTTTTTACCCTTTGGGTACGGCACCTTAAAAAACATCGCAAGAAAAAATCGCCTGTGCGATCCTGGGCTTAAACCCAGAATTGAAGGTTTTTCTTTGTATTATCTTGACCTTGAACAGAGGTATATAATTAAAAATACTGTACAAATCATCCATCACTATATTTTTTGCAAAGCACGATGTATTCACGTGTTGTTATAATGGCCGACATGACAAATGGTTCTAAGCACCTCCCTGTACACGAAAACAAACACATTTCGTTCGTGTTGTTGGCGAAATTCCTATCATCATTACTGCATGGTCAAATAGAAGTGTTAATTACCTACTCTATAACATGTATATTAGGACCATTAATATAAATAGATGGAATGAAAACAAAAAAAATAGCAACCATATTTATAAATTCAGAAAATGTTTGAATAAAAAACACGCTTTATGGCTCCCTCAAACAGGCGCGACACGCGATAAAATCGCGCGCGACACAAAGGCACCGCAAGTCGCGCAACGAGCGGTGCCTTTGTGGGCGGAGCACCGCCGTGTCCTCGTAGAGGCGATCGGCAGCGGCGGCGACCTCTCGCGTCCGGCCCTGGTGCAAGCCATGGTCCGAGGCGAGAAGGAGTGGGAGGCAGTCACCTCCTTCTGCGAAGCAGTCATGCTAGCGAAGGAGGTGGCGGGACTGTTCAGGGAGACAGCCTCCTATCTCAGACGCCGTGGGGGACGCCCCCGGCGTCGGGAGCCGCGTGACGACTCCCGGCCACCGTAGGCGCGGGCCTGCGGGCGGAGAGTAATGGGTAGCTCACCGTCCGATCAGGACCAGGCCCGTGCCGGACGGCGCGTACGTGTTCCACGCGCGCCTCAAAGAGATGTCAGCATCGAGGAGGGGCCCCTTAGGGCCGAAGCCTGCCCGGCCTGCGGGATTGTCCGAAAGGGTGTACCGCTGGCCCGGAACATAAAGGGCTAAGGAAGGAACATTGGAGGGTTTTAGTCAGTAAGAGTCTGACACTCCCTTCCGCTCCACCCAGAGCGGGAGGGGTCATTTGATGTTTACCTACCAAAAAAAAAAGGCTCCTTCAAACAGGCGCGACACGCGACACAAAGGCACCGCTCGTTGGGCGACTTGCGGTGCCTTTGTGTCGTACGCGATTATATCGCGTGTTTTATCCTGTTTGTAGGAGCCTTTAGGCTCTCCCCCTATTACATGGAACTTGGCTGTACTGTAGTCTATAGGTACACCTTTGCCTTGCCCTTCAAGTTTAACAGGCGTGATGTTAGGTTACGTTAAAAAAAATCTCGATTGCAATATCGTAACCACGAGTCTTGAATTCAATCACAATATATTTTTAACAAAAATCATTCTGAATCTTACGTTACTACAAGTGGGTACTTGCTTCAAATCGTGAAACAAAGTAAAAAAAAAACTGGCCAAGTGAGGGTTCCGTACCACAAGGCAAAAACCCCGAAAAAAACACGTTTGTTGTATGGGAGCCCCCCTTAAATATGTATTTTATTGTGCTTTTACTTATTTGCGTTATAGCGGCAACAGAAATACATAATTTGTGAAAATTTCAACTGTCTAGCTATCGCGGTTCTTGAGATACAGCCTGGTGACAGAGAGACGGATGGACGGACAGACGGACAGACAGCGAGGTCTTAGTATTAGGGTCCCGTTTTTACCCTTTGGGTGTGGAACCCTAAAAAGGTAGAACATGATAAATCAAAATCAGAAGTGAATTATTCAAACTAGGCTGAGAATCAGCACTCTTTGAACGTCAAAATTACAGACAGTCCTACCAAAACGCCCTTCACCACTTCCTGGTGCTTTAGCTGGGAAGACGAAATGTCGCAACTAACTCCCCAGCAGCACAGCTGTCTGTTCAGTTAGAAGAACTTGATTGAAATGATTTAAATAAAGTAATAAAATGAGTTTCTTTTACAGAACTGCTCTCAAACACTAAACAGAAATCTCTAACAACTTCTTCAAGCAACGGTTACTCTCGGTTAATAAAAATATGAAACAGAAAATTGCCAACACTTTCCTTTCCTTCACTAAGCTCCTAATTTGTGCTTCCTTTTAGCGTTTAATTAAATTTTAATTAACAAGAAAGTATCGTTTTTTACTGTTACTTATTTACAGCTAACAAGATAAAAGAAATAAAACAACATAGTGTTTAATTAGGATTTACTTTTTACTGCTCAAGGTGTACGTTTAATTTAAGTTCCTTGGGGATACTGATATAAAAACAGTCTGAAGATACACCATTTAGGATTATTTGAAGACAGTATTGGTGTTAAAGAGTTAGTTTGAAGAGGACTCCAGCAATACGAGTACTTTAGCTCTCTGACCACTAACACCATGATTTCAGCTCAAAAAAAAATAAACAAAAACAGTAATCTGTCATCCCAACTGGTAATAGGAATTGACACTATTTACAGCTCACTGAGAACAGTGGTGGCCCAGTGGTCACGGACACGACTTACGAGTTGTAGGTCGTAGGTTCGAACCCAGACAGGCGCTTTAATTTGTGTAAATTATTTCATCACCACTGCTCTCAAAACGGTGAAGGAAAACATCGTGCGGAAACCGGCATGTCCTAGAACCGAAAATTCGAAGACATGTGACATCCACCAACCCGCACTGGGCCCGCGTGGGGGTTACGGCCCACTCCCTCTCACTGAGAGGAGGCCTGTGGCCCAGCAGTGGGAACATTATAGGCTGATTAAGACAGCTAACTTCACCTCAGTTTATTTTATGTTGAACTGAAAGTTAATTTGCTCAGACGAATTGGTGGTCGTAGGATGATTAATAGACAGGAGAACGTTACTGTTCATTTATTTTCATGAAACCTCGAAGCCTGTACCTGAATCTCAGAAACGGCCTCTGGATAGGTTGAAAAAGATCCAAGATCATTACATGCCGTGGTAGGGAAAGTGACTGCGATGGCTGTACTGGATCTATCGTGAAGACTTTATTATTTTTTTGCTAAAGTTTACTGAAGTTGGACTAGAACGGTCAAACACCATAATTGCATAAAGTAAAAGAACAAACAACAGCACTGATCGATTAATATCAGGAACTTTTATTAATGCAATCAGCTGTGCAAACCCCGGTATCTCAACATAGGATCTATGACGAAACTGACAGCCGCATGTCAATTGGTGTTATATTGTATGCATGTTGGGTAACCGACATAGCCCGAAGAATTACCAAACATAAGTGGCAGTGGGCAGGGCACATTGCTCGCAGAACAGATGGCCGATGGGGCCGAAAGGTTCTGGAGTGGCGACCGCTTACGGGAAGACGAAGCGTTGGAAGGCCTCCCACAAGGTGGTCCGACGACCTTGTGAAGACCGCAGGAACCCGTTGGATGCGAGAAGCACAGAACCGGTCGAAGTGGAGGTGCTTGGGGAGGCCTATGTCCAGCAGTGGACGACTTTCGGCTGAAATTATGATGATGTTGGGTTTCCAGCATGCATCAGAAAGGTGTGACCAAATTTAAGGGTGTGGCACAGGCCATCAAATTAGGCAACTTTCTCCATGGGACTAACATCGTAGTCGCAAGAAAATAATCAGCCGTCTGACGACCGACGGCTCCACCACCAGTTACTATTTATTTATTTATTAAGGTACACCAACAGCTTCTATGTATAATTTATCTTAAGTACTATAATAGATCACAAAAGTTTCGGTCTTACTCAGGAAGAAAAAAAAATAATAAATGAAAATGTTCATCTTGCTTTATGTCAAAATCATTGGGGAGAACCATCAGTTACTATACCTGTTAGTTGTTTGTTGTTGTTGTTGTGATGGATATAGTAACTGATGGTTCTCCCCAATGATTTTGACATAAAGGCTCCTACAAACAGGCGCGACACGCGATATAATCGCGCACGACACAAAGGCACCGCTCGTTGCGCGACTTGCGGTGCGTTTGTGTCGCGTGCGATTTTATCACGTGTCGCGCCTGTTTGAAGGAGCCTTAAATAAAGACGAACATTTTCACTTGTCTTACCCTCCATCACACTGCCTAATTTTGTCTCCTACAACGTTAATGAATTATGCAAATGTTTCGTCACTGAATTACATCCGGGTCGTCTGTTTACGGAAAATAAATTGAGCTAATTTACATTGGATAGTTTAATCAACTAAGTAAAAAACGAAATTACAATAGAATTCCCTTGTAAAAAACATTGCCAACAATACAAACAAGAGAGTCTGATTTTCATTAAAATCAAACATAATAACCTACATATCTGAATGCTAGACTATTAAAAAGCGTACCTATACTCAATTTATGAATATTATTTATGAGTTCATTCAATAATATTATTTCCTGTTCAAAACCAATATTCATGAATTCAGACCACAAATTTTGATAAAACCAATAGAACACTAAATAAAATTAAAAAGAGAACGTGTCCTCTATGTCACTCTCGTTTTTATATATCACTTGCCCACCCAACTGTACCAATCCTGCCAGTGTTCCATTTAGAGTGTCTCAGTAGAGCTAATTCAATTGTACGAGCGATCCCGGCGCGCATAGTTTTTTACCTCTCCTAGCGGTAGACCCTGATTAAATATTTAATATGCACCGACAGGGAATGGATTCTGTGAAATAGTTCCGTATGATAGTCGTGTCTAAAGTTTAAAAATGCTGTAGAAAGAAGAGAAGCTATAAGAGAAACGCGATAGACTTGAGACGGAAGTATAGTGTTCGGAAGTTCATGTTTGAAATTAAAATTAATTGTGGGATAAAAGCACGCAAAAGTGTTTAGATATCATTTTGAGTAAATTACGCGGACACAAGATTTGCCTCGCGGTTACTGACCTATAGTAATATTGAACCGATTGAGCCTATTAGCCAAGACTTGCCCTAGCAACAGGTCAAATCATCTCATTGAACACAAGATGTTATAGAATCAAGAAATATCATTAGATAAGACTACATCTCGAAGACTATTTTTAACCGACTTAAAAAAATATGAAACGTTCTGAGAGATATGAATATCCAAAAAGGATATGGACTAATGATGATGAGTAAACAAATTGGAATCATTTGAACGGGACAGGGAACTAGACAAAAGGCCAAACTAATAACACACAGGACGACAAATGTCCACTGTCCAGTGTCCAGTAAGGAAGTGTGAAAAGATATGCTGAGAAGAATGATTGATGGCAGAACATACCTAAATGGATTTATAAAACTACCAAGTCAAGATTCGTATGTGTATTCAAAGATGAAGTGAAATCTAATGATTTGGTTGAATCTTCAGAAGATGTATGAAACGACCTAGGAATTCTAGAACTGACATGTGTAATAGTAATCATGTTCAGAACAATGAGCAATTTGCACAATATGAATCAGTGCCTGCGAAGTGTCATAAACTGCAATTGGCTTGATTAAAGTGGTGATGAAGACTATTTGAAGTGCAGTGTTGAGTCAAACAGGATTGTTTCAGGCATGGTCCTGCGGAAACTCAAAGATAGTGTCCAAATAAAACAAATAAATGAAACACCGTGTTTTGTTACACAAGTGAAAGAAATAAGAACAGTGATATAAAAAAATGGAAGAAGTTATTTGTGAGTAATCAGAATATGAAGTGACATTTCTAGGACTCTTACAAAGGATTTGGCCGTGACAAATGATCTTATTTCTGTCAGTAGGTTTGTATACAAACACTTATGCACGTCAATCATATTTTTTAAACTAGGTCGGCGTTTCCTATCTGACTACTCTGAGACGAAAGGCCGAAACAAACACAGAGGTCACAGTCTCTTTTAAAGTCCAGACATAATCTTGTGAAGAATCAGTTCATGTGAAGTCCATGTAGGTTGGTGTCTGAAATGTTCTTTTGAGGAAAGAACCACATAGATTGAGTGGACCTGTCTAGTCAGTACACTCATTTTGTCAGTAATCGTGCAGTCCCTTGAACCTTAAGTTCTGAGTTAAGCTCAACGATTTGACGAACAATATTAAAGTAAGGACATTTGGGTAGGCCGCATAAATTACTCAAACTGCCAGATCATGATAAAAACTAATTGAGAAAAAAAAGCAATAACCCACATAGCCCCCATATTCAAAAGAATAAAAATAATTATAATACGTTACAAAGTGAAATTAAAATTAATTCACGTGTGAAATTTTACTCAATAGTCCATCGTAAAAACTCTTTGAGGTTCAGTGCACAAGAAGATAATTTTGTCTCTCCACCTGACATGCATTATCCATTGGCTTTTTACTTCAATGGAACGAGACCAATGGATAGCAATGTAAGTCATAATAACCACAAAGAGCTGTATTTATTTATGGTACTGGCAATATTTATTTAGGTCCCGGTTATATGTTTCGTTAATGATATATGGCCTGTATTGTTACATTTGTTGCTATGCTAGGAATTTTTAAATTATGAGGGTGCCATGGGTGAATTTGTTACATTTTATATAATGCAACAAATCCACAAATATTTTTTGCCTATCATTTATTTTAAGATGTAACTTGCGGAAATACTACTACTACCCGCACTAGGCCCGCGTGGTCAATTACGGCCCACTCCCTCTCAAAGAGAGGAGGCCTATGGGCTGTGTCCCAGCAGTGGGAATATTATAGGCTAATTAAGCTTGATTTGATTAGATATTTCCGCAAGTTTCCTTGATATACAAAAAAAACTTTTACTAAAAAGACACCAGATGTCTTCAGTTGTGTAATTCCGTTTTTGCCACCAATTTCCGATATTAAAGTAATTTTTCACTTAGGTGTGTTTTTTTTAATTAGAAGTCGGTCGTTTTGTTTTTAGAATAAAATAATTCATTTTTCACTTTTGAGTCGTACCTACCCTAATTCATATACTTGCTATATGAATAATAGTGACATTATTTTAGTTTTATAACACCATCAACATACAAAGGGTGGGCTAAGTGCATTAAATTGAAGCTAACTCAAAAACTGCCAAAGCTAACTTATTAAAACACTTAAGAGACCACCGCTCGAGCTTCCTCTACCAAATGAAAAAAATAATTTTGAAAATCGATCCAAAATGTATGAACATACATTTTAAAAAAATACATTCACACGAACATGCGAGTAGAACGTCCTCCTTTTTTGAAGTCGGTGAAAGAGGAACATCAATTATTTAGAAAATAAAAGCTTATTTTTATCTTATCCCTCGTCAACGACGAAAATACCAGTTTTAGCTTTTAAAAAACCGTTGTTTGACCTTTCAAAATAAAACTATAAATATAAATTCGGAAACGACGAAAACCAAAATAAATGCGATTTCCTTGAAAATGTTGAAAGGACATTGGGGAGAGCAGGCGCTTGAATAACTCAAATTTCATACTAAACAGGGTTATTGGTAAAACATTAACAACCTCTTCAACATGAACAAACCTGAAATCGAGAAGAAAAAATCAGCTGTTCCCTACGTTTTGACGAGTTATACGAACATAAATGTAGGGAACAGCTGATTTTTTCTTCGCGATTTCAGGTTTGTTCCCATAGTAAAAGTTGTTCATAATGATGAGTACAATGACCTCTTAAGAGGTTGTTAATGTTTTATCAATAACCCTGTATAATTGTTTTGATCCTTCGTAGTGACGTGTCTTGGCGACTTGGCGTATTGCAGGGATCCCAATTCGGTACAACTGTGTCAGAACGCGACTCACTGTGAAAAAATTGTGGGTTCGAGTTCGTACTACGTAATTAGTATGCTTGCTAGTGATACATGGTCTGTTTTATAGGTCATGCTATAATTCATTGGATTTCTTTTACGTCATTTATAGTCTGGTATATTTACAATTTTTAATGACCGTTTTTTGCTTGTTTGTTTAACTCTGTGGATATAGGTGGTAGGTTCACGCGGTTGATCTTCGGGGTAGTTGCGTAATACTTATATTAGTTGGAATGGTTTTTATTGTGAGAGTTCCACAACATTCATTGCGTTATTCACGTTGCTAAGCAGACAAATTTTTTGATCATATGTAGCAATGGATTATCAATATCCTTCAAAGTGATTCAGATTGTGCTTGTCAGTATGTTACGCAATCAGCGTGCAGTACGATACGTTACTTGTAAGTATGTGAGCACGATGTATCTATCACATAATTGATTTACCTGTCATTGCTTCATTTTTAGGGTTCCGTACCCAAAGGGTAAAAACGGGACCCTATTACTAAGACTTCGCTGTCTGTCCGTCCGTCTGTCTGTCACCAGGCTGTATCTCAAGAACCGCGATAGCTAGACAGTTGAAATTTTCACAAATTATGTATTTCTGTTGCCGCTATAACAACAAATACTAAAAACAAAATAAAAATAAATATTTAAGGGGGGAGGGGCTCCCATACAACAAACGCGATTTTTTCGGCGTTTTTGCATTGTGGTACAGGGAATCCTTCGTGTGCGAGTCCGACTCGCACTTGGCCAATTTTAATTATTTTTACTTTTTGTGGTAGACTAATTTTATTCTAGGTGCATCGTCTTCACATATAATTATATTATGTATAAAAGACCTTATAAAACATTTTAAAAGAGTAACGGTGGAGTTTCTTGCTAATTCTTCTCCATACGAAAACTACCTTTTGGAATGGGCGACTAGAATAAATTCTATTTAGTTGTAATTGTTGACGTTCAAAAGTGCCTTTAATGTGCGTATTTGAATTAATGATTTGACTTTGACTTTGTCTTTACTGTATAATTTTGGGATCACATGGCAGTTTCATACTACAATCTTATGAACAGTGGAATTTTGACGTGTGTTGAAGCATCAATTGACTGCAATTTTAGGACACGCTAACTATTTACTATTCATGTTTAAAAACACATGAAGGTTCGTCCAGTCGTTTGGTTTCTTTAATATGCTAATTAGCCTAGTCGCACCCTGAATAGTTCTACGAAAAAGTATGAGTCCACAAATTAAATTATTCGATATAACAAAGTGAGTCTTACCGACCTCCTAGATGACCCAGCAGTCAACTAGAATCGAGTGAATTAATTCGATCGAACGCAATCATTCCAATAGCATTTCAAATATTCAGTCAGATGGGAATGTCCGTCCAAACGGAAGCTCAGAACGACTACGATTTATCCGATTGTTGACAACGAAATATTTCTGAATTTGCATTGTTTGTAGCTTACTTAGTTGCCTAGGAATAGTGATTATCGCGTAATTCATATTTATTGCTTACATGCATAACCTCACGCCTTTCTCCCTTGGGATAGGCAGGAACTACCTGCTACGATCCTTTCCTAATCTTTTTGCTACGTTTAATAAGTTCATACATCAGAGCGGCAATTCTGAACGTATGAGTATACTTAGTCTGATCTCAGTCTCAATCTGTCAAGAACTAGCAAGGGATCTAGGAGGGGGTGGAGGGGGATCAGACCGGAATAAATCGTCAAAAATATTTCTAATTTCCCTATATTTTGACAAGTTATAGATATTTGTTTGTCGCCGAGATGAGACTATAACTAGATTTTGAACGTTTTAAATTACGAGAATTGGCCTTCAGGTCATACAAGCACGCCGGTTGCGAGTACCATGCGTGGTACTCCGTGTACCGGTACCGGCGTGCCTGTAAGCAGGGTTGCTGCGCCTGACCCTGCTTACCAATGTACCTAAACGTTACTTTTATAATGTCTCTTTTTACAAACAAGACATTTTGGAAAATTGATTTCATTGTATATGTCGCAGTCGGATTGTATATTCCGCCATATTACATTACGGCTAGCCGTTATCAAAAACAGGGCCGTTTTGAAATGCGGCGGTTCAACAATTAGCCGGTTTGTCATTTCGATAAGTTCTTTAATAAGGCGGGCCACGTTTAGCTGCATCGTACTACTACTTAGGTTGTGGGGTGACCATTCTCGCTCATGTATCCTATGTCGACGTAGCCCCGCTCCGCGGGGCTCCTATTTCTGTGTAAAGGGTTTAAAGTAACCTAACCAAACCGAACCTCGGGGTGCCCTTCGCTCGCTCTTGTATCCTATGTCGACGTAGTTCTGTATCCGACGGCATTCTTGTTGTCATGTCACGCAGCGCCACGAGTGTTAAGAATCGGAACTAAGACCTGTCAAAGAGGCGGCTAATGTCTCGCTGTATTACATTATGGCCAGCAGTGTTGAATAACGTATGGCGCCGAATACATTCCGGCGGTTTTTTATTCAGCTACATTCAATCCGGCTAATCGTTGAACCGCCGCATTTCAAAACGGCCCTGTTTTTAATAACGGCTAGCCGTAATGTAATATGGCGGATTATACAATCCGACTGCGACATATATATAACTACCTTAACAAATATGAATGTATGCCTGTAGTGGATATAATCTGAAATAAAATCATTATTATAGGTACTTATGATTGTATACAAGGCTGGCCTGGCTGGCTGGTTAGGCTGTAGGCTCGACCCCAATTACATGGGACTAAAACATAACAAAAAACGCGGTATATAAGCGTGATGTTATGTAGTTTGTTTTATATGACTGTATTTACTAGTGTTTCGTTTTCCAGTAATTGTGTTGTGGAGGTCAGTTAGGCAGTCGCTCCATGTAAAATACTGGTAATCAGCGGTTAGACTGGAAGCTGACCCTAAAATAGTTGGGAAAAGGCTGGGTAGATTGTTTTGATTTACTAGTTTCGTTAATATCGACAAAAGGTGTGCAGTTGTGCACACTGCGGGACGCTAAAGATAATAAATCAACGCCTTCGGTACGCCCTGTGGAGAACACAACCGGTTTCAGGCTTATTTACGTGGACTTGTTAACACCCACTTCCTCCTGCAATTCTCCTGAAATTACTTTCTCGACCTTTTGGAGGACATAAACAAAAAGGTCATTTGACTTGACCTTTTAATTAAAAAGAAAATTAATCATACTAAAGAAAGCGAGAATTTCTTTTTGCAAATGTCAGCATCTTTCTTGTAACAAATTCAACAATTTCTGGACTTATTAATATGACAATATCAGGGATCATGCTACCAATCAGAGTTATCATATTGTCAATAACAGAAGGCCAATTCCCATATTTCATCATTTCAGCCGAAAGACGTCCACTGCTGGACACAGGCCTCCCCCAAAGGGGGGGGGGGGGGGTTGCCATAATCGCCACGCTTGGCAGACGGGTTGGCGATCGCAGTATAGAATGGTGGTGGAATGCATGGAAAACGCTGCTGCCCATTCTCCGGTACGCCCCTTAGTCGCCTTTTACGACACCTACGGGAAGTATGGGGTGGTGCTATTCTTTAAGTCCGGCACTACACAGACAATTCCCATATTTAAAACTTTCAAAATCTAGTCGCCATTTCATCGCTGAGATGAAATGGCGACTAGATTTTGAAAGTTTACAATCAATGTCAAAAACTTGTCAAAAATGTTGATAAGTATATTTGACGTGTTTTTGACAAATTGACACAGGTGTGGTAACGGCCGCGACTTACGAGTTGTAGGTCGTAGGTTCGAACCAAGTCAGGCGCTTTAATTTGTGTAACTTATTTCATTACCACAGCTCTTAAGAGCGTTTACGCCGTACGGCATTTCATACAAACTTTCAAACTCTTATTTTTCGAAATTAATGAACTGATTTTAATGAAACTTCATGCGCATAAGCAGGATACAAAGGTCTAAAGGTTAGTAGAGAACATTTTAGAAAAATAGTGTTACAGCCAAATTAGACCGATTTTAAATTTTCCATAGAACAGAGATATCCAGTTATCTTTTTTTAAATAAGACATTTTGAAAATGTTCTCTACTAACTTTTTAGACCTTTGTATCCTGCATACGTGTATGAAGTTTCATTAAAATCGGTTTATTAATTTCGAAAAATAAGAGTTTGAAAGTTTGTATGAAATGCCGTACGGCGTAAACGCTCTTAAAGCGGTGAAAGAATACATGGTGAGGAAACAGGCATGTCCTACTACCAAAAAATCTAAGAGAGTGTCATCTATGAGGGTACGCGGGTAACGGTCTACTCCCTCTCATTGAGAGGAGGCTTGTATCCCAACAGTGGGACTGTTATAGGATGATTAGGGCATACATAGAATGCGAACCTTCCTAAGAGCGTTTACGCCGTACGGCATTTCATAAAAACTTTCAAGCCGATATTTTTCGAAATTAATGAACCGATTTTAATGACACTAATTCATACGCATAAGCAGGATACAAAGGCCTAAAATCTTAGTAGAGAACATTTTCGGGTTTGAAAGTTTGTATGAAATGCCGTACGGCGTAAACGCTCTCAAAAGAAATATGGGAATTGCCCATCTGTTGGCGGCGATTGATCGCACTTTGGCTACAATAATCTAGTAATTACCATAACTCGTTTTTCCAGTTCTGCGCCCTCAAGAATCAAGGTCGAGGTCAAGGTTGACTGACCTTGACATAAGAGTGGTATTTTGTGGTAATGGTGTACATAATGAATACGAATGTGTCGTGAAATTCTTTCACGCAACGTGTTTGTGTGATTACTCAGCAAGTCAGCAAATATGTCGTAATCAAGAGCTAGTAAATATGTAGGTGGAGTGAGTAGTTACGTGTCTAGTGTTGTTCGTGACTACTGATAGCGACGCTTGTGAGTGTGTTAGGAATATGATAATTCGCCTAATTTTGTTTTGCATGTACGCCGGGCCAGTTAGGTTAAGGGGCGGTTGTTATTATTTGACGTACGGCAAGGTCGTAATTTTGATTGTTATTTTGAAACAACGCTTTTTTTGGTTTGACGACAGTTAGCGCCATTTTTGACGTATACACGTGCGTCAAGTGGACGTGGAACAACCCGCCCTTAGAGTAGAGTCTACCTACTGCTGAATTTAAATCTCATAAACAATCATGTCAAGGTTACTTTTTACACTTAACACAACCGAACCCCTCACGCCTTCCCAACCCTTTGCGGAGTAGTGACGTGATTCTTAGAAAATTTTGATCGATTTTTTTTTCATGATACCATTTACCCATTTTGCCGCTGATGTAATTGTCACACTCAAAATCAAAATCGAAATATTTTATTTCAACTATATCTACTTGGGCACTTCTGAAACGTCAGAAGCTAGGTGCACGGTTCCAATTGGTCGTTTCCTATGGAGAAGAGCCAGCAAGAAACTCCACGGTCACTCTTTTTAAAAATAATTGCGTTTTAGAATGTTTTCAAATTACAGTAAGTACGGGAGGACAGCGTAGATCTGTCAATAAGTACCAGGTACCTACTTGATAAAATAAAAATGGTCTACAGATCTAAAGTCTACAAGGCCTACAAATAGGCCTCATATTTACAAAATAAGAATCTATCAAAAGGATAATTAATAAAAATTAAAAACCTACTAAAACCCTTTGGGCGCATTATGCCCAATTCGCAAAATGTCCAACTGTCCAATTCTCAATTGGTCCAGTTCGCAATTGGTCCAGTTCGCAATTACGATTGCCATTACAACCACTAATAAAGAGGTGAGAAATTAAAAACATTATAACTCAAGTCCCGCGAAACGTACCGAGCCCTCGCCCCCCTCCCCCCTCGGTGCCTTTGTTACATTTAATGTTCTTTTTTATTGTTTGTATTTCCTGTGTGTGTCCCAAATAAAATGTTTTTTCTTTCTCTCTTTACCTACTATTGACGAACAGTTTAAGAACTTCCTAAAAACACCTGATAATTTCTTACATCAAAGCTATTGTCTTACAAAATCCCGGAAATCCAAGGAAAATGCGACAAAACAAGCAAATCAGTCTCAAAAAAGTTTAGACAAAACACAGCGATTCTGTACGACGACATCTACAAATAATAATAATAATTTATTTATTTCAGACATAATAATTCTAGTCCATAGTTTCAAACTCATACTCAAACATTAAAATTATTTATCACACTAATATTATAAAGGCGAAAGTTAGTGAGTGCGTGTGTTTATATGCTTGTTACTTCTTCACGCTCAAACAGCTAGATCAATTTTGATAAAATTTTGTATGGAGATAGCTGACACCCGACTGGACGGAGAAGGCACAGTATAAGGATACGTGAAAGAAAATGGGGGAGGCCTTTCCCCGGTAGTGGGACAGAACAGGCTACCGAATAAAATAAATCGTATCGATATACCCATCACATTTACAGAGCTAGATATTTAATTTGACCCTGTAATATAATATTGTTTACTAACACGCTGGATCATTGTTGTCCGAAAATAAAGAATATTATTATTATAAGGAACCCTTATGCAAAATGATATGTTTATGCTGACGTAGTAGGTGGGTGCTGTGTCGTCTGAAAACTTTAAGATTTATAAGTAGGTAATCTAAGAACCATATTAGCCGTAGAACCGAATACTGTTGGGGTAGACGTGTTCTTGAGTGGAGACCGCGAATCGGTAAACGTAGGTAATGAAATATCTAAAAGGTATGTCAGTTTAATAACAATGAGAAAAACCGACCATCTTCCTTTAAAATTATCATCTTTTACGAACTTAATATTCATTTTAAAACTACCTAGAAAATGAGAAGTTATCAGGTTGGTGTCTGTCTAACTTTCAAAGTTTCCTCTGTCCAAATTAAGTAGATATGAAAGTAGTTTTTTTAAGAAAACAGGACAAAGTAAGAATATTATTTTCCGCAGACCTTCATTTGTTTAATGAAATGGCTTTTGTTTTTACCCGACTGCGCGACGCAAAGGAGTGGTAATGTGTTCATCAGCCTATGTATGTATGTATGTATGTATGTATGTTTATGTTCCTTTGAAGCACTATACAGACCAAACGCCTGGACCGATTTTTATGATTCACACGTTAATCGATTCCTCTTAGTCCGGCGAGTGTCACTAAAGACATGACTTTAGTGAAAATTCAATATGGCGACTACTGGACGCCATATTATTTTTTTTTTTTTTTTTTTTTTTCAAAACCTATCGAGTGGGGTATCAAAATAAAGGGCTTTAAAAGGTGATTACAAAAATATAAACAACATATATACTTAAAAGCAATTCGAAGTGACAAATCGCAAAAAACACCTACCAAGAACTAAATCATCTGCGAAATCTTTCAAATTTGTAAACTAAAAAGTTGGAAATAAAAAAAGTTATTTAAAAAAATCAAAAAACCCGACTGCGGTAAAAAACTTAGGTAAGTTAAAAGAAACTGAAAAGCTAAAAACAAGCCCATTTTAAATTAAATAAAAGTTGGAAGCAGGCGGGACCCATTTGAATTAGAAAATACAATAAATAAAAATGATGTGGGTCCCGCCTGCTTCCAACTTTTATTTAATTTAAAATGGGCTTGTTTTTAGCTTTTCAGTTTCTTTTAACTTACCTAAGTTTTTTACCGCAGTCGGGTTTTTTGATTTTTTTAAATAACTTTTTTTTGTGAAATTAATCCCTATGTTTGTTGGGTTATTCTATCAGAACTGTAGGGATTCCATTCAGATAAATTTAGTTATACAGAATGGACTTGTAGAGGTATCTACAACGCCACATGCGAACAACGCGTCAAGGTACTGACGTCACGCAAAATCCTGCATCTCGCAAGCAGAGTTTACTGCGCAACTAGCATAGATACAACGGCCCGACATGAATCATCGGGCAGTTGCTCGCCAGACACAACACCCGTTTGGTCGGAGGATTCTCCCTTTTCTATAGAGTACCTATGAGTGAACCCATACAACAGAACATCAACAACATCATCATTCGTTCTCATTAGAACATCTCATTAGTACATCTACGACGTTACAAAGCTTAGCATCAGTCCCGCTAACACCTACTAGCTTGCTCATATTTTCTCAAGTCTTATTAATATTATAAATTTTATTAATTTAAGAATTAAGAGCGTTTACGCCGTACGGTATTTCATACAAACTTTCAAGCCCTTGTTTTTCGAAATGAATGAACCGATTTTAATGAAACTTCATAAGCATAAGCAGGATACAAAGGTCTAAAAAGTTAGTTGAGAAAATTTTCGAAAAATCGTGTTACAGCCAAATTAGACCGATTTTAAATTTTCCATAGAAATAGAGATTTCCAGTTATCTTTTTTTTTTTAAGACATTTCGAAAATGTTCTCTACTAACTTTTCAGACCTTTGTATCCTGCTTATGCGTATAAAGTTTTATTAAAATCGGTTCATTCATTTCGAGAAATAAGGGCTTGAAAGTTTGTATGAAATGCCGTACGGCGTAAACGCTCTTAACAGTAATTCACTTACTGAGGCACCGAATTTACATAAAATTTATGAGCGTACAGAATCGACGTTAAAGTAAATTTATAATAATATAGGAAAGTAGTGAGGGGCTTGTGGCTAAGTAATAACAGCCGCACGGGTCGATCAATCAGGTTAAGCTACGCTTGCCGCTGTTGGTCCGTGGATGGGTGACCATCTTTACATACCAAGACCCCTCCGTCTCTCGAAAAGCACGTTAAGCTGTTGGTCCCGACTATCATTCGTGGGTCTTTGACAGTCGTTACGGGTCGACCAAATATGTGTTTTGACAGTGTTGCCACATTGGATATTATAATTCGGTATTAAATAATTATATTTAAAAAAAAAAACAAATCAAAGCAACCTACAAAAACCTACCAAATCACACTTTGTCCAAAACTGAAATCGAACTTGCCACCACTTGACCAGACCATATAAAGTCAAAGTCAAAGTCAAAGTCAAAACATTTATTTCAAGTAGGCACTTAAAAGGCACTTTTGAACGTCAAAAATTACGAAAAATAGAATTGATTCTAGTCGCCCATTCCAAAAGGTAGTTTTCGTATGGAGAAGAATGGGCAAGAAACTCCACCGTTACTCTTTTAAAATGTTTTACAATATTTTGTATACATTAATTATATAATATGTGAAGACGATGCACCTAAAATAAAATAAAATTACTATACCAAAATAGGTAAAAGAATTAAAAATGAAAACATGACATAAATTAATTATCTTATAGATACATGGTGCTCACATATTTACAAACATGGTAAAAATAAACGATTTTCATTTAAATAAAAAATTACAAGTAATAAGTCAGTGTGTGAGTTTAAGTAGTTACAGAATACAAATCAACGTCAAAAAAAAGAAGAAAGAATCAATTTTACAATTAAATTAGCAACCAGTTTGATTTTGTCTAGACTCTAGATTGTCCTATGGAGCAGGACCAGCATGTTTCCAAGCGTTCTTATCTTGGATATAATCTTCTAATTTATAGTATGCTTGTTTACAAAGTGTACGTTTAATGTGAGTTTTAAATTTTCTTTCATTTAATTGCAATATATCACAAGGTATTTTATTGTAACATTTAACACAGTACCCCATAAAAGATGTATTTACTTTGGCTAATCTAAAAAATGGTTGATGTATTTTATCTTTATTTCTAGTATTAAAATTATGTCTATCGCTTATTTTATTAAAAAGATGTAGATTTTTTCTTACATACATAATATTTTCATAAATAAATTGGCAAGGTACCGTCATAATATTAATCTTTTTAAAAAGTTCCCTGAGAGATTCGCGGCGACGTAGATTATAAATGGCTCTGACGGCTCTCTTTTGCAAAATAAAGATGGATTCAAAGTCAGCAGCTCGACCCCATAGTAAAATGCCGTACGACATTAAGCTGTGAAAGTAGCTAAAATAGACTAAACGCGCGGTTTCTACATCAGTTAATTGTCTAATCTTTCGAACAGCATAAGCGGCCGAGCTAAGCCGCCCCGCAAGAGATGTTATGTGAGGTCCCCATTGTAATTTCTCGTCTAGCGTGATTCCCAGAAAAACAGTTCGATCAACAAATTCCAGTTTTTCTCCATTAAGTATGATGTCACATTCACTACTTCTAACATTAGGTAATTTAAATCTAATGCATTTGGTTTTCTTTTCATTCAGTACCAAATTATTTACCGTGAACCAATCTTGGACCTGAAGAATAGAGTTATTCACATCGTCAAGATTTTGTGCCCGTCTGTCTATCTTAAAGATCAATGATGTATCATCTGCAAATAACACCATCTTCGGTGGATTTTGAAGTAATTGGGGTAAATCATTAATGTAAACTAAAAAGAGGAATGGACCCAATATCGAACCTTGAGGAACACCCATTGTCATTTCAGACCCTAATGAGTTTACGCCGTTTACTTGAACTTTAACCTTTCTATCTTTCAGGTATGATCTTAGCAAATCAAGTGCTGTTTTTCTAATTCCATAGTGCTCCAGTTTCATCAGAAGTGTTTCATGGTTCACGCAATCGAACGCCTTAGAGAGGTCGCAAAAGATTCCAATGGCATCTTTTGCTTCTTCCCAGGCATTAAAAATGTTCTTTATTAGGGTAACACCGGCGTCAGTAGTGCAACGCCCTTTGGTGAAACCGTACTGGTGTTCATGAAAGATGGAATTTTTATTAAAGTGACGTAACATTTGATTGAGCATCAACTTTTCAAACACCTTACTGAGAACTGGCAGAATTGAGACAGGTCTATAATTGTTAGGTTCTTTACTATCACCGGATTTGAACAATGGGACAACTTAACTATGTTTCATAAGATCCGGAAAGACTCCTTGATCAACACTGGTGTTAAATATGAAAGCTAAATAGGGCGCAATGGTTTCGATGAAAGATCTACATACTTTTACAGACATTCCCCAGAGATCTTCTGTTGATTTAATGTTAAGATCTTTAAAAGCTTTTATAACAGCCTGAGGGTCTGTGTGCTGAAACCTAAACTCCAAAGGGCATGCCTTTACATTCTTTTTAAGTAAGGCAGCAGAAAGCGTGGGGGATGAATTTAAAGCTTCAGTAGTTTTAAGGGGAATATTAGAAAAAAAGTTTTCAAATTCCTGAGCTATTTCTACATCTGAGTTGATGGGGCCATGTGCAGTATCTAAATTTTTCTAATTCAGTATTACGCTGTTTTTTCCTACCTGTTTCGTTATTTATTATTTGCCAAGTAGTTTTTATTTTATCATCAGCTGATTTTATTTTATTGCTAATATAAAGAGCTTTAGCTATTTGACACACACTTTTAAAAGTTTTTAAATATTTTGCAACATACTGATGAAAGTTTGTATTATTCATATGTTGCTTTAAGCCATAGAGTTCAAAAAGTTTTTCCCTGCTTTTACGAATACCTGGAGTCGCCCAGTCACTAAATAAAAACTTAGTGTAAATACTTTTAGTTTTTAGTGGAAAAGTGTTATTAAACTGCGCGTTCAATATTGAAAAGAACTCGGCGTAGAACTCATTTGGGTCACCTATATTATTAAAATTCTGATCACATAATTTACTGGCCAAAGAATTATTTAATTTCTCTAACTTTTTACATGTAATTGTCCTAAACCTTATTTGAATTTTTTGTAAAGGCATGTAGGAGCTAAATGTTATTGTTTGTCCACTGTGATCAGATGGCAACTTATTTACAATTTCTTTGTGTAAGTAATCACAATTACAAAAAACATTATCAATACAAGTGGCAGAAGAAGCTGTCACTCGGGTTGGTTCAATAAAAACATTTGACAAATCAAATGACTTAAAAAGACTTAACAATCTGACAGTATTCGAGTTATTTTCCAATAAATTAATATTAAAATCTCCACATACGATTATTGACTTACTACTAGTACTAAGTTTCTTTAACACATCTTCCATTACAGAATCAAACACCAATAGATTCTGGTAACTTGGAGGTCTGTATACGCATACTATAACATGCTTAATATATCGTGGCAATACGATTAACCAAATCATATAATTATTATGTTACTTTACTTCCCAAAATTCATATTTTGCTTGTATTGAGTGCGGAAACGATATCCAATCAACTATCCAATAGAGGTATGAGGAACAGGGTGTAAAGTTCACTCATACTCTATAGAAAAGGGAGGATCCTCCGGCGAAACGGGTGTTGTGTCTGGCGGGCAACTACCCGATGATTCACTCTGCTTGCGCGATGCAGGATTTTGCGTGACGTCAGCACGACGCGTTGTTCGCATGTGGCGTTGTAGATACCGCTACAGTTCAAAGGCATACTACATCTACTCTTTCAATATTTTTAATGAGTTGAATCCAATATGTGGTTAGATAGCGACCTCTACTATTGATCATAGTATTCTTGCTTGAGCAACCGGCAGCAAGTTCGTCATGCTCCCTTAGATGTCACTGCATGCGGTAGCGTCGGAGGTTGGGTTGCCTCCTTCCCTCATATATGGCGAGAGGGGTAATGGCTGATCTTTGCGTTATGCTCGTGAACGGGTGCTGCTTGTGGTGACTGGTCGTCTTGCTGACCATGGTTTTATTGTATAACTTGTTTATTTATTTTACTTCGATTGTCCTAGCTTAAAATTTGTGATTTCAGAACCCAGCATTGCATAAATATGTAGGTAAGCTGTCACGCTCTTTATACCACCTAGAGGCTTTTATTTAGGTAGTAAGTTTTTTTTTGGTTACATTTTTAATTTAGATTTTATATTTTCTTAAATTTGTATAGATTTTATTGTATTTGTTGGTATATTGGCTAGCTAATATATGGCAAATAATTTAATTTAATGTTCTGTGTCCTGTAATGTTAATTACTTTGCATATCTCGTATTGTAAACAAGCAAGTATTTTCTAACTGAACAGACAGCTGTGCTGCTGGGGAGATTGTACTCCCCAGCGAAAGCACTAGGAAGTGGTGAAGGGCGGCCGTTTTGGGGGACTGTCTTTTGTAATTTTGACGTTCGAAAAATGCTCATTCTCAGCCTAGTTTTTGAATAAATGATTTTGATTTTGATACATGTGACGTAGGTAACTGAAATCTGAAAGCGAACATTTTTCATTCACACATTTTTTACTGGCATCGGCAGTTTGGACAGCAAACTGTTGGAAAACGATTTTATTTGCAAATGCCTGATATGTGGAACGTTCTGGATAATAAAAAATGAAAACATGCAAACGATTTAACAGTTATATGGTCTTGCATAACATCACGACTGTTTTCACCAAAGAGGCAAAGAGGTAGGTAGAAGTGTATTGCTTCCACGTTTTGTCGATTAGTTATACCGTATGGAAACCAAATTATATGGAATGAATTATACCACATAGTTGTTATCGCCTTTTCTGACGATAGACAAAAAATTAACGAAATCGGTCTCGAAAAAAATCGGCTGTTCCCTACATTAATTATGTTCGCATAACTCGTCAAAATGTAGGGAACAGCAGATTTTTTTTTTGTATATCGTCAGAAAAGGCGATAACAAGCATGTGGTATAATTTATTGCATTTAAGTGCATATGCGTGGTTTCCATACTGTATAAGTACGTAATAGGGAGCGAGCATATTGCGATAACAAATCCAGACAAGAATTCTATCGAGAATTTCAAGTGAAAATTATGTTAAGACTAGAGAGCAACATGCCAATTTACATAAGGTTATTTGGTGATGATTTATTGTTTTTGGAAATCCCCATGGTTGGTCTCAACTTTTTATAATCAACTTAATATTAGTCCTCCAGACCGTATTTCGGCTATGGTGGCCAATCTCAACGGAGACTAGCCTCCGACGCGGGAGATTTTATAGTGTACAAGTGTGTGCGCAGACACAAATGCACTCTCTCTTTCCTCACTTTCATAGTCCAATGGAACGGCAATCCGACACGACCGGTGAGAGATCAGGCGCAGGACCAACTGCTTACCGTGCTTTACGCGGCACGGGAGTATCACACCGCTGACTTCCAAACTTCCGGCTATTACAAAAAAAATCCAAATGGAAAAACCCAATAGCACTTTGCGCACCTGGGAATCGAGCCCAGAACCCAGCAGTCCCGCTAGCAACCACGAGACCAACGTGGCAGTTATTACTTAACTTACTTTGCAGCCGTCCCTTTCGCATAAACCATTTTTATATCCACCATTAAAAGGGTACAGTTTTAACCACACGACCTATCCAAGCGATCAACTCAAAATTACTTCCAATGCACATATAAATTTAACCCTAAACCGCCCACCCCCTCTCCTGGCGCCACTAAATAAGAGTCCGATATAACGCCGAACATGCGTGCGGAGCGATCCAATTACTGGCATAATGGCTGGCACACATCAATCCGATACCACTCCTGTTAAATTTTCGCAGCTGGCAAACATTTCAATCGTTTTAGATTTTGGGGAAGTATAACGAAAGTGTGTATAAAGGAGATGAGTTTTGATGTCGTGTTGTATATCTAGGAGCAATGCGCCAAGTAGGTATACACACAAGCAACCTATTACCATTGGATTAGAATACGATTCTAGACGCCCCTGCGTTGAAATTCTTGGTCACTTAAAAAAAAATAATTCAAATATCACAGAATTTTTTTATGTAACTATAAATTTAGGGTTTTGGACCTTGCTTCTTGCCAAATTTCATGATTCTAGGCCAACGGGAAGTACCCTATAAATTTTGATTCTCTTGAGTATCGCAATATATACTTTTTTTGCGGCATAAACGGCCGTATCTTTTTTTTACGTTAACTTAGAAGTTTGATTTTTTTACAGCTTCAAAGGACTGTAGAACTTGAGCGTGGAGTGAGCTGTCAGTAGTGTCAATTCCTAGCAAAAACTCACTTCACCTAAGGTTTCACGGTGAGATTTTTACAGAATCGACCGGCTGAACCGAAACTGAAATGGAAAAACAGAATAGTTCATTTCATGGTAAACATTTTAGGCAGTCAGCAACATGGTAGCGAAAAATGAAATAAAATAAAAAAATAAAAATTGATTCAAGTATAAAGTAAAATTATGATTTTCATTAATGACAATCGAGGAAAGTTAAATTCTAACTGTAATATAGACCTGCCTGATCTAGGTTTATGATAAACCTGTGTTTCAGGCCATCAATTTACATCAAACATTAAAAAGCTAAATTGAAAAGAAGGTATAATATTTTCAAAAGAGTTACTATTTCGCTATATTATTTTAAAACTAAATTATGTAAGCTGTATTATGTTTAAATAAATTAACGAATAATATTAAAGTAGATAAATTAGTAGAAGTAGTAGGTAGAAAAAGAAAGAAGAAAGATTTGTTTAATAAACTAATACAAACCCCCGGTATTCGACAAATAAAAAAACTGGCTAAGTGCGAGTCGGACTCGCACACGAAAGGTTCCGTACCACAAGGCAAAAACGCCGAAAAAACACGTTTGTTCTATGAGAGCCCCTTAAATATTTATTTTATTCTGTTTTTAGTATTTGTTGTTATTGCAGCAACAGAAATATATCATATGTGAAAATTTCAACTGTCTAGCTATCACGGTTTATGAGATACAGCCTGGTGACAGACGGACAGACGGACAGTGGAGTCTTAGTAATAGGGTCCCCTTTTTACCCTTTGGGTACGGAACCCTAAATACGAGAAATGTAAAATTTAAAAGTTTTAGTATGGTTAGTGCTCTACATTACCTGACCCCTCTTACAAAGAAGTAGAATAAGATCGTAGAAAAAATTGCTAATGATATCTACCGAAATAATAGAAATGAATATTGAAGAAACATCAGTGAGAGGTGTAGGTGTAAACTCTACTACCCACTGCCTCTCGATTTGGTAAAATATTACGATTTAATTGAGCCAAATATAAAAATACTTTCCTCCTCCTAATTGCGTTATCCATTAGTATATTAGTGACTACCTACTCATGATTGTTATCGTTAATGGACAACTGACAAACAATGTCGATGGGCGATATAATACTCCCAAATAAAAAAAATAGAAGTCGTTTATTGAAACAGGCTGAGAATCTTCACTTTTCGAACATCAAAATGACATAAGGCTACCCCCCAGAAGGCCCGCCCTTCACAAAAAAGCCAAGCTGTAAGGAGTAATTATGGGTCTATGCTCATTATCCGACTAGCCTTTCCACAACTTTGTTGCGTTTGGCTTTCAGTCTCGCCGAATGCAGCTGAATACCAATATTTTACATGAAGCGGCTCCGCTATTGCTCCTATTTTATTCCCAGAAACTGTTGGAATAAGAAAAAAAATCTATGTAAATAACAGACAAACAGACGGACCAACATGGCGAAACTATAAGATTAACTTACTAACCTTTTGACCGCCACACGTTGAGAAATCAAAAAAGTGCCCTTGGCGTCAAAGTCTGTCATGTAGTCGAACCGTGGCGTGTGCTGGGTACATTTTGGTTTGTCATCTATACATGACTGAAAAGGTTAACTAACTATAAGAGGTTCCTTGGTGACTACGGAACCCTAAATTTAAATGGTGTCTGTGTTGTTTTAAAATGTTTGTTTTATTTCGAATCAGGTCCTTATGGACAGAAAAATTGGAAAAGTTTCCCGGAAAAATTAAAAAAGGGGAAGTCATGAAAGTCCTTTTTAATGGGATTTTTGTTTGGGCAGGACAACGTTTCTTGGGTTAGCTATGAATAATTTTAACACAATGGATTTATTATTACAAATTCTTATAATTTAAGCAGACCGTGTTGACTGCGATAAAGTTTATGAAGAAATAAATTTCCAGCTAATTGTTAAATAAAAGGGGTGTGCTCGGTACCTTTAACACATTTATTGTAAGAGGATAGAAAACAAAGCGTCGCCAGAGGAGAACCATAGTGTTTACTCTAGATATAACCCTATAATTTTATTAAAGCGTGCACACATAATACTAACAACATGAAAAATGTACATGTACCTAACATGTATTAATAGAAAACAGATGTATAGAATATAATGTATTGTACATATAAAAATAACACAGAATGAATATATAACCCCATGTAAGGTGGTAAATAGGGATGGTTAAAAGGATTTTGGATTTTATGGGTCTTACATGACCTAAAGCGGGGTCATTGTTGGACTGCATAGAAAAGAAAGTGAAGCGCGATGACACAACGCTGGTAATTTATTGCAAAATCTGAAGCAATTATTTAATTACAAACAATCTATTGTTTGGACTAAAAAAAAATAAAACAGTAGTGTTTTAGTATGATGCATGTAGAATAATCTGACAAAAAATCATAATGATTGTTTGTATATTAGTATGGTTTTTATTATAAAAAGAAAGTTTTTAGAGGTATCTTCATGATTTTTTTTCTATCGTATCAAATTAGTTATATTACGTTTTCAACACACAGCCTACCTAGCATATATCCTAAAGAATATCATATATTTTTCTGATTTTGTTTACTGTAGTCGGTCATATAGGTACTTTTATTGTTTCTAAAATTTGCGTTTTTTTGCGTTTAGGTCCTGTAAGCCCCAAACTATATTATTTAAACGTTAAAATCCATTTTAAAGTTTCGTCTCGATTCGCCCCGTTTTAAAAAGTTCTAGCTAACACAGATATAATCTTAGTTTTGATGACGTTTTTGATATTTAGATTTAACTAAACCATTAGAGGTACAATAACATATTATTAATTAGGTTACAGTATCAAAATAAAGAAATTCAGTCTTCATTATTTCTGAGTGTGAAGGTTCTCATGGGCAAAGCAAGGAAACTCCATTTTGATTACACCTCATCACGCGACCTGTAATTGAAGGAGACTTGTTTAGTACAATACTCGTAGATATTCCAGTAATTAGCTAAGTAACAATTAAGTTGAAGGAGTTCCTTGCGTTTAAAACTATTTGTTTCTACAAATGTCTGACAGCTTAGACTTACCAAGCGGTATGTTACCCAGTAACTGGGTTGTGGAGGTCAGATAGGCAGTCGCTCCATGAATATATAATACTGGTATTCAGCTGCATCTGGTTAGACTTGAAGCCGACCTCAACATAATTGGGAAAATGGTCATTGGGTCATTGGCGGACAAAATTAATCCTTACTTTGTCTCTGAATTAATTGCATATTTTAAAAAATATGGGTACCTACATAAAAGGAGTATATTATTTTTCTCCATGTTATAAATGCAAAAAATTTCGCTAAATGCGATGAACGGATTCGTTTTTGCCTATGGATTAGTTTATTATGATTGATTTATATGACTAGGTAGGTACTCATAATGATTCATCGAGTCGGAAAGTAATTAAACACTGAAAAAATTGTTTTGTTTGTTTTTATTTTTGTTTCAGTATTTGTAAAACGTACAGTGTACCGTTATACGTGGTTTTTTCGAACGATATCATAAATGTTGATTTTAATTATCTCTATTCATAGAAACGTAGATCAAATATAATATTATTTACTTAAACTGTTCCGGGTATTTCGACCGAGTAGTCTACTTAATTAGACAAACGAAAGGATTCAATATCAACTCCAGCCTTACATTTTCAATTTCAGTTTCAAAATCCAAATATATGCAAAGGTATTTTAATAAAATACCAATTCAGATCAAGCTGGGAGTAACGAAAATCACTACCTTTGTTCTTTCGCTAACATTTCATTTCAAAAATGTTTCATCTATAATGAAAAAAAAATTTTGTTTCAGGTACAGACAATGAAACGAGAGGTAACCGTGCAGCCGAACACAGGGGCAGAATGAAAATAAAATGTTTAACAGAATTAAAATGAAATACAATACATGGGAGAATGGAAAGATTTATGGATAAGTTAATCGTGCGAGAGAATTGGGTATGGGGAAATGTAACCATGAATTCATAATACAAAAGTAAGCAAACAAGAAACAGGAAAACTACACCAAAAAACAAATATCTGGACAATGTAGAAAAACAACGTTGTCGTTTAGAGCTTCCAGTCGAGCTCTAAAATGAATCACCAAGAAGTATTAATAAAAAACATGACATTACCGAAATTATGCAGCACGAACGAATGTCAAAACTCATCGAAACTATCTTTCGAAGTGAAGCCTCCCGATCCCAACACTACGTTCTTCTATCGTCATTACATCGACTCGAACAATTCCGAATCGGAATTTAACATCGACTATTTCAACGAAACTTTCAGTGATTCAAATTGTACGTTCAAAAATGGAACGTGTAGTGATGTAGACTATAATTTTTGGGCGCTGTCGCTTTTAGTGTTTCCTTTGTTGACTTTATTTGGTAACGTTCTAGTGATACTTAGTGTTTCGAGAGAAAGGAGTTTGCAAACAGCAACGAACTATTTTATAGTCAGTTTGGCTGTTGCTGATTTACTGGTAGCTGTGGTTGTGATGCCGTTTGGAGTTTATTATTTGGTGAGTACTTAGTCTTGTATTTTTTTATTACATAGCCGTTTATCTTTGATTAAAAGACTTTATGCTTGCGTTTTGTATATAAGATGCAATAATAATAATCTTAATGAACCTGAACCTTATGCTTTAGCGATAAAGTTGAAAATCGATTAAAGAAATTTGACAGGTTGTAGTAGCTTGATGTGCTGGCGTCTGTACATCAATCCATTTTAGCAAAAAAATAAAAAACCGGTTAAGAGCGAGTCGGACTCGCGCACCGAGGGTTCCGTACCATCATAATTGTTTTTTTAAATTTTCATCGTCGAGGCCTATACTTATTCGTCAGAAAAATTTAACACTGCATGCTGCGGTGTAGAATATTGCAGTTTTAGGTCAGCGCCATCTCTTGACCGATAGTGGAACTAATGTAACTTTTGTTGATGATTTCTGAAAAAGTATGCTATTTAGAGACTTCGTTTTATTTTTCCTGTAATCTTTACATAAACGTCTATCCATAGAATAATTATAATTTTTTGTCTTTGTCAACTTCGGGGATAAGGGGGGGAACTGTATATTTTTACACTTTTCATCAAAAGTCGAAAACTGTACGGCCTAAAAAAAAAATTAAAAATGTTTGAGAATGTGCAAACTGCGCTCTTTCATATATGATCCCTACATGCCCTAGTAGCCCCACTTCGAATTTTTCAGTCCCCCTTTCTTGTCTGCAAAATATATACATATATTTTGATTTCTTGTGTATTTGCAAAATAGTTGGGCAAACGTCATCTAAAACTATTCCAAATTTCAAGTTGATAGCATTAGTAGTTCTTGAGATATCTAGCTATGACAGACAGACAGACAGAGTCTCACCATAAGGGTTCAGTTTTACCACTTTGGTACCCCTAAAAATAACTTATTAACAAAATAAAAAGTGTTAATTTAACTCAAATGGAGCTTTAGTACCTACTTCTAAAAGATTTAATTTAGAAAAATATATTTGGTCATTATTTATTTAGTTACTCCGTGAACAAGTAATTGACAATGTGACCCAGACGCCAGACAAACGATGTCTTTATTCAGAATCTAAGTTACTAATTGGATCACTAAAAGAAACAAATTAATTCAAATCTCTTTTATTCTCTTGAGCACGAAATACGACCCACTGACCTGAATGGGCTTAATGGGTTTATCAAATCAATCCATACTAATATTATTAATTCGAAAGTAACTGTCTGTCTGTATGTTACCTTTTCAAGCCTAAACCACTGAACGGATTTCGATAAAATTTGGCAGAGAGATAGATTGCATCCCGGGACGAAAGACGTAGGATAGTTTTTATCCCGATATTCTTACGTCATCAACACTTATATGGGTGAAACCGTGGGGCGCTGCTAGTATTTTATGAATTAGCAAGTACAACTTTGATAAAATTTAAATTGCAGTGATTGGATGTTACATGGCGATTTCCCCTTTACTTATCATCGCTGCTAAAATAAACTTCGGTAAATATGATTTTAAAACAATAATATAGAATCGATAAAAACCTTAATGAAAAAATCTTATTACTCGTATATATTCAAAATACGAGTAGTCTACCATAATTATAATTTTCCTTATTAACTTACTTGTAATAGCTAAAATCACAAGACTTTTAATTTTATCATTATATTTAAACTCCTCAGTTTAAATATAATGATAAAATTAAAAGTCTTGTGGTTGTATCCGTAGCCAAAAGGAAAGAGCACTGCTGTCTCCAAACACAGGAACTTAACTCTACTCCATTTGAAATAAGATTAGACATTTAAATAAACCTTTTTTACAGTCCGTTCAACCGATTTTGAATTATTATTATTTCAAATGGAGTACAGTTAGAGAGTCCGAGACAATTCAAGACTGCTACCGTATCGCCTTCATTTGCATTTTTTATATAGTGGACACATCTCACGAATGCACCCGGAGAGATGGGCGAAGGTGGTGTGACGATCTGATAATGTTTGCAGACCCAATATGGCCAGAGAGCGCACAAGAAAAGAAAAAAAAAATGTCTTTGGCTGAATAAAAATAACTCATTCAAAAACTATAATTAATAATTACACACTATATTTAACCATATTAATCAAACTCAAACTCAAACCATTTATTTTAATTAAACCATGTACAAGCACTTTTGAATTGTCAAAATTAAATAGTCTGTCAGTTAGTCAGAAAGTTGAAGCTAGTTGCCCATTCCAAAACGTAGATCTCTATGGAGAAGAATAAATACTAAATTAAATACCTCACTGCAATAGCCTCCTAAACTAACAAGTCACATCACTAGTCTGACACTAATTACCGTATAATCCGGTACACAACAGCGAGTATCGCAGTCTACCACTCTGCAACAACAATACGCGGTTCACAAAGGAACGGATTTCCTCTGTAATGGGTTTATGCCACTATCGTGTTATTATTTTTTTATTTAGTTATAACAAAGACAAAAAAGAAAACTAAATTATAATAAAATATTTAAGAAGCTGCATTTATTTAAAATAATATATGTAAGATTGAACCATTTTCTTTTTTATAAACTTTTAAGCAAACTATGCTTACATTATGGTTGAGGACTGGTGGCCCAGTGGAAACGGCCGCGACTTGCGACTATACTACTTACGGTTCGGACGTAGCGTTGGAAGGCCTCCCACAAGGTGGTCCGACTATCTTGTGAAGGCCGCAGGAACCCGATGGAGGCGAGAAGCACAGCCGGTCGAAGTGGAGGTGCTTGGGGGAGGCCTATGTCCAGCAGTGGACGTGTTTCGGCTGAAATGATGACGATGATGACTAACGGTTCGAACCCAAACAGGCGCGTTGTGTAAATTATTTCATCACCACTCCTCTCAAAACAGTGAAGGAAAACATCGTGGGGAAACTGACATGCTTTAGAATAAAAAATTCGAAGACGTGACATCCACCGACCCGCATTAAGCCCGCGTAGTGGATTACGGCCCAGTCCCTCTCACAGAGAGGAGGCCTGTGCCCCAACAGAGGGAATGTTTTAGACTGAATATGCATAGTATGCATGCTTAAATTAAGGTCTTTAATAAAGATTTATTATTATTAATTATCACGGTTATTATTTTAAAATAAATCTAATTTACAGTGCTCATGTAATAATTTGATCATTATGAAACAGTTCATCATTTATCTTAATTATATAATTAATATGAGCCCAGCATCAGAATACACAAATGAAAAATTAACTATGCGACTGTACGTTTAACCTTTTGACCGCAACATGTCAAAAAAAGCGGCCAAGTGCGAGTCGGACTCGCCCATGAAGGGTTCCGTAGCAGCAAGTAACATAACATAAAAGTTCTTGTAGTTTGAGTTTATTGAATGAAAGGTAAATTGCGGTTTACGATTTATGACGTATTAAAAAAAACCTACTTACTAGATCTCGCTCAAACCAATTTTCGGTGGAAGTTTACGTGGTAACGTACATCATATATTTTTTTTAGTTTTATCATTCTCTTATTTTAGAAGTTACAGGGGGGGACACAAATTTTACCACTTTGGAAGTGTCTCTCGCGCAAACTATTCAGTTTAGAAAAAAATGATATTGTAATCGTCATCAAAAAACGAATAAAGGTCATAGCACACGTATCAAATCAGAAAGGGATCGGCACCGTGACCGTATCGCCTCAATATCATTTTTGAAGACCTATCCATAGATACCCCCCACACGTATGGGTTTGATGAAAAAAATTTTTGAGTTTCAGTTCTAAGCCCCTACTTAGAACTGAAACTCAAAAATTTTATTATCCCCCAAAATTTATTGCTTTTTTTTTTCTATTTTTGTGTGAAAATTTTAATGTGGTTCACAAAATACATCTAGTTACCAAGTTTCAACAGTATAGTTCTTATAGTTACGGAATAAAAGTGGCTGTGATATAGGGACGGACAGACAGACAGACATGACGAATTCATAAGGGTTCCGTTTTTTGCCATTCGGCTACGGAACCCTAAAAATCAAAAACGTGCCCTCGGTGTCAAAGTCTGTCATGTAGTCGAACCGTGGCGTGCTGGGCACATTTTGTTTTGTCATATATACATGACTGTGGCGGTAAAAAGGTTAACATTTATGTGCCCCATTCATATATAGAACAGTACGTGCTGCGCCCCGCGGTTGCACCCGCATAAGTTTTGATCCCGAGGGAATATCGGGATAAAAAGTAGCCTATATGTTAATCCCGGGTGTCAGCTACCTCCATACCAAATTTTATCAAAATTGGTCCAGCCGTTTGAGCGTGAAGATGTAACAAACATATAAACACACACACACACACTCACGCACTCACAAATTTTCACCTTTATAATATTAATGTGATAAATTAAATTGACTGTCTTAGTCCAGTGGCCGCAAGCGGGAGGTCCTGGGTTAGATTTGAAAGTCGGGCAAAGTGTTGCTGGGTTTTACCATCTGGAATTTCTAAATAGCAGTCTTGAGCATGGATTTGTGCCGGGTGCTGGCAATAAGCTCGAAACCATTCGAAACCATTCAACATGGGACTTAAACAAAACTGGTGAAATGTATATCACACTAATATTATAAAGGCGAAAGCTTGTGAGTGTATGAGTGTGTGTGTGTGTCTGATAAAATTTTGTATGGATGTAGGTGACACCTTGGATTAACAAATAGGCTACTTTTTAGGGTTCCGTACCCAAAGGGTAAAAACGGGACCCTATTACTAAGACTTCGCTGTCTGTCCGTCTGTCCGTCTGTCTGTCTGTCTGTCTGTCACCAGGCTGTATCTCAAGAACCGCGATAGCTAGACAGTTGAAATTTTCACAGATGATGTATTTCTGTTGCCGCTATAACAACAAATACTAAAAACAAAATAAAATAAATATTTAAGGGGGGCTCCCATACAACAAACGCGATTTTTTTGCCCTTTTTTGCTCGATATCAAAAATGGCAACAGGTAGGCACTTGAAATATTCACAAAATACTCAGTTGTATTTTAACTTTAATAATAAATAATAAAATTAAAATAAAATAAATATTTAAGTCCCATACAACAAACATGTTTTATTCGGCGTTTTTGCCTTGTACGGAACCCTTCGTGTGCGAATCCGACTCGCACTTGGCCAGTTTTTATCCCGATATTAACACGGCATCGAAACTTATGCGAGTGAAACTGTGGGGCGCAACTAGTACAGTATAAAGAATGGTCACTTTTATTTGCCAACTGTAATGTGATAGGAGAACCCTCTTTAGTTTAATCAATTACATTATGCATGAACACACATAGATAAGAAGAAGAAATTGTTCCTAAGTTCGTCTGAGCCAAAAGAACTTTTGTAATTAAACTTTTATCTGAAATTTTCTCCGAATTTTATACAAGAACTCTTTTTTTCTTTAAATTACTGAGTCTTTCTTTGAACGCGATAAGATTAGTTTTTGAGTTTACTTAAAGACGTTTCAGTACAATGTTGGAGACAAGAGCTAATACAGACCTACCATGTTTAATTCTATCTACAAAATCATAGAACCACAGTCTGTTATATTATCATACGATGAATCAGAAAACATTCTCACATCACTCAACTCACACTCGGAATCCTACTCCCACCACAGACACTGACACCTACATAAGGTAAACGCGGGTGAAGTCGACAGTGACCCAGAAGTCGTCAAATTGTCTAAAAACTTCAATATCTTTTTCTACTAAATATTTAATTAGCCGATTTTTATGGGAACATATTTTTGGTAACGTATTGCACAATTAAAATAACAACACTGAGTTTTATATAGAGATATCTTACTTGAAAAGTGTGTTCCACAATTTTTTAAATTTTTTGCAAGTTTAATTGCTAAATGTCAAACTCAGCGCGCAGTTTTGTTTTTTTATTTACGAACCTTCAGTGGGGTCTACGGTAAGTCTGATGGTTTGATGAATTAGTTAAGTTAATTTGCTAATAATGTAACTTGAAGTTTGGAATAGTTTTATCATAAAAGTATTTTTTTTCGAACGTGACATCTATTGGTACCTAAAACTTAATACTTGGCCCAAAACTCATCATATTAAGTGCTATTTTGACGATTACTGGGACCCGCTCTAGTCTTAGTCTTTAAACTCGTCATTTGAACCTAATGCTTTAGCGATAAAGTTGAAAATCTATTAAATTAATTTGACAGATTGTAATAGCTTGATGTGCTTGGCGTCTGTACAAACATATATAAGCTTTAGGCTACATTTGACAATAAAACTGGGGTTCCCTTGTACTGTTTTCGCTTCGCTCACTCATTGTTTGAGTAAGCGCGCTCTGCTTATTCGTGTCTAGAAAGGGCTCGCTTCGCTCACTGTACCTATCGTAAGCACGCTCCACTCACTCGGCCCGTAAAAAGCATTCTCAGTTCTAACCTAAGCTGCCTTACTGAGAAAGGTATAATAATAAGTTGTCATTAAACTCTGGCTAATTGATGCTAGCTTTCCAACAATAACTCACTCAGTAATCTGGCCATCAGTACATAAAAGTAAGCACTTTTTTTTAAATAGCTTTAAATTCTGTAGCTTTCCAAAATCAGTAATGCCAAAAAATGCCATCTCCTTTCGACGCATAGTGAAAAAGGAGGGTCGGGCGTATGCGCCGGCCCTTACGATGTGACGTCAAAGGCAAAAAACATTTTGCTTCAAAATTAGTACAATTATGACCCATATTTTGAATGCTCAATCATTACCAACCGTTAATAACTAAGAGAATTTGAATGCTATCCCAGCATTCAAATTAGACATGTTTTTGTCGGTCAAAAATGTTGAATTTACCAGAGACTTTTTTTTTTTTTTGCGGATGGGAAATCATCAAATGACTCCTCCCGCTCTGGGTGGAGCGGAAGGGAGTGTCAGACTCTTAGTGACTAAAACCCACCCGTGTTCCTTCCTTAGCCCTTTATGTTCCGGGCCAGCGGTAACCCTTTCGGACAATCCCGCTGACCCAGCAGGCTTCGGCCCTAAGGGGCTCCTCCTCTTTACCAGAGACTGAAATGACGTTTTCACGTCTAAATTTATTCTGATAATCTTAATTTTTTAAGCAAAAATATATTAGAATTTACCTACCTACTCTGCTAACATCTCACAGCTTTTAGTAATTTCTTGCGATTTAGTCTTCTACCTACCTTTTGTTTCTTAGACTTGCCACTCATAATTATCAAAGACAAACATAATTTGTTTTAATGTGTAATCATCTTGAACTCTATGTAATAGCTGTTGGTTCTCCTATAAATAAATAAATAAATAAATCTGGCGAGTACTGGTACAAATCGCCCTTTTTTCACTTTTGCTTCAATAAGTATTTATTATCACTAAAAATTATAAACATTAAAAATTATTTAAAATAACGGATAATTTTTCTAATTCGTAATTTAAAAGTTTCGTTCTAAATTAAATACTTTTTACGCAGCAGTTCGTCAAAGTCAGTGAATTACAAAACCCGACGAGTATTGGTACATTTACCTTACCACATGTACACACAATAATACACCTACATACCACACGCGCACACACTAACACACACACGCACACCCTAATCTTGATTATTCTACATTTTATTTTTTATAATTTTAATTTTGATTGTTTAACATTTCATTTTAATTGTTTAATATTTTTAGTTTTAGGCTTTGCTCGGTGCAATTTAAGCTTTATTTCAGGTTTTAAATAATTTACGTTTTAAGATTTCTCAATATTTAATCTAGTTTTATATAATCGTTTGCAATTACTCACTTACTCCTAAATAAACTGCAGTAATAGCACTATAATTATGTTACAACTCTGGTTCCCAAGATACAGGCGCCGCCTAGTTTGGGGACCGCCGTAAAGATCCAAATGATGATCGCTAACAGCTACAGACCGCCGTTAAATTAATTATAAGATAATACATGTCACATTAGTTTGTAACATTGGTTCAATAAATTCAATAACAAAAGGTCTAATTATAAATTAAATAGTAACATGCTCAAATTATATACATTTATCTAGCTTATTATGTTTAATAGTTTATGCTAAAAATTTATCTCAAAATTGGAAAATACCGAATTGCAGAACCTGATAATGTAGAATTGTATAATCAAATTCACTTGAAATTAGTAAACACAAACCCGAGTTGGAATGACCCTTTGAATGTACTGTAATCTGATATTAAAGGGATCCAGAACCTGACATGAGTTATGTAAGGGTACAGCAATTTACCAATTATTAATAGAATAAAACGAGTTTACGAAATGTAAACTCATTAATTTGCGTCTATCTTCATACACAGCAGCGTATCGCAGTCCGTACTCAACAATAACAATAAAAATACGCCAGTGACAAAGAATCGTACTACGCCCTGACAGTACATACTTAGGTACTATTATTTTATTATGCACTCGACACGCTTTAATGTATAAGATTATGAATAGACCCTATATTGCGAATAACTGGTAGCTCAAATAGCTCGAAACGCTCGAGCTAAAAAGAAAATGTAAAACACTACACGAGTGACAAAGGATTTTAATACGCTTTACCAGCAGTATATACAATTTTATTTTTGTGATAACGAGCCTACATAGACATGATAAACTAATTGCTTCCACCATTCTACCCACAAAATAAAATATAAAAAACACCATTCACTGTTGTCCTGTAAACAATAACAATTCAAGTGAAGTTTATTAGCGTATAATCCGGCACACAACAGCGTATCGCAGACCGCGCTCAGCAAGAACAATACGCCAGTGACAAAGAATCGGGCAGTAATGTACTGCGTATTGTTACATAGAGTCATAAACACGACAAGATAAAGAGTAACTTTGTTCCATTGGTGACAAGAAATGTAAAACCAACCACCCGCTACAGATATGTAAGCACGTACTTAAAGTTAAACGAAGTTTATAGGCCTATGCCGCACTCAGCTATAGCAATACGCGAGTGACAAGTTAAAATAAAGAGAGGTAGAGTAAACATAGACAAGATAAGAAAAAGCCAGTAGCTTCCATCATTCAACTCAAAAAACATGTAAAACAAACGTGCTGTAGACAGATGAACTCAAGCGAAGTTAATAAGCGTATGATCCGGCTCATAGCAGCGTATCGCACTCCACACTCAGCAATAACAAAATGCAAGTGACAAAGTATCATACTACGCCATGTCTGCAGTACATACAATTTTTATTTTTGAAAGCGATACGATAAAAAAGAGAAGTACCTACATACATAGATATGATAGCATTAACTAATTGCTTCCATAATTCTACCTATTTTTACATTTACTAAATAAATGTAAAAAACACCATCCACTGTAGTCGTGTAAACATAAACAAGACAATCGAAGTTCATTAGCGAATGATCCGGCACACAGCAGCGTATCGCAATCCGCACTCAGCAATAACAATACGCCAGTGACAAAGGATCGCGCGGTATGTCCGGGTAGGGACGCCACGTATGCAATGTTCGCTTATTGGTTAGTAGGGGCTCGATACTTTTTATTGATAAAAGTGTTTTTAGGGTTCCGTAGCCAAATGGCAAAAACGGAACCCTTATAGATTCGTCATGTCTGTCTGTCCGTCTGTCTGTCTGTCTGCCTGTCCGTCCGTATGTCACAGCCACTTTTCCGAAACTATAAGAACTATACTGTTGAAACTTGGTAAGTAGATGTATTCTGTGAACCGCATCAAGATTTTCACACAAAAATAGAAAAAAAAACAATAAATTTTAGGGTTCCCCATACTTAGAACCGAAACTCAAATTTTTTTTTTCATCAAACCCATACGTGTGGGGTATCTATGAGTAGGTCTTCAAAAATGATATTGAGGTTTCTAATATAATTTTTTTCTAAACGGAATAGTTTGCGCGAGAGACACTTCCAAAGCGGTAAAATGTGCCCCCCCCCCCCCCTGTAACTTCTAAAATAAGAGAATGATAAAACTAAAAAAAATATATGATGTATATTACCACCGAAAATTAGTTTGAACGAGATCTAGTGAGTAGTTTTTTTTTTAATACGTCTTAAATCGTAAACCACAATTTACCATTCATTCAATCAATTCAAAAATAAAAAAAAACATTAAATTTCATAAACATAAACCTTATGAATAAACCCGGATGTTACGGAACCCTCGGTGCGCGAGTCCGACTCGCTCTTGCTCGGTTTTTTTTGTTTTTATGTGAAACAGTTGTTGTGGAGATTTTGCAAAAATGTTTTTTTTTATTGCAAATAGTTTAATACATAAATATAAAACAATTTAAAATATAAAAAAGCTTATCGAAGTGGTCTCCATTGGCTGCAATACAGTCCTTTAAACGTTGAGGCCAGTTATCAATAGAAGCACGCACTCTTTCGATGGGAAAATTCTTCACTGCCAATCGTATGGATTGTTTTAGGGACTCCAAATTATCATGGCGTTTAGAGCAAGCCGTACTTTCTAAAACTGACCATAAATTATAATCCAGCAGATTAAGATCGGGACTAGACGGCGGCCAGTCTTCAGCTCTGATGAAGTCCGAAACGTTCACTTTCAACCAAGACTGCGTGGACCGAGCCTTATGACCCGGCGCCGAGTCTTGTTGGAAGGACCATACTTGGTTATTGAACATGGTGTTGTTAAGGGGCTTAACTACCTTCTCAAGAATGGTATCTTGATACACTTATGTTTTGATACCTTTTTCACAAAAATATCGCTCAGTCACTCCTTCATAGCTAACACCCCACCAAACCATCACTGAAGTCGGATAATGCCCATGTTGCACTCTGTCGACTAATTAGGAAGCTCCCTTAGCGCTTTGAGCATAAATACGGTCATTTTGTTTGTTAAAATGTTGCTCAATTGTAAAGATTTTCTCATCCGTAAACAAAATTTTTCTGTGACCTCCTTTGCGTACCGCTTCAGTAGTTGTTTCGATTTTACCACCCTATTCTTTTTTAAATTATCAGTTAAAAATGACCAGTGCAGTCCAAAGTCATCTTTTAAAATACGCGACATGGTTCTGGGTGCTATCTTCATCTCCCGAGATAAAATCTTTAGCTTTCGGACAAGATTTGTTCAAATTCTTTCCCTTACTGCTTTGACCACCTTTTTCGTACGAACACTACGTGAACGGCCAGATCTTTTCTGTCACAAACAGAGGAGGTCTCATTGTACCTATTAATAACCCGGTACACAAACATTTGACTAATACCAAGCGTATGGAGAGTTTTAAAAATTGCATTTGGCTCCAAACCAACTTTGTGTAATGCAATCACAGCGATTCGGTTCTCTTTATCACTCCATTCCATTTTAATATCGCAAAATATTGTACAATGTATTGGCGCCAAATTTAGAAAACTCAATGAACAATCGTATAAAAATGACAGATTCCAAATTCAAATGTAATATCTTTCTTATTTTTTATTGTAACAGTATTTATGGCCAGACTGTGTAGGTACATATTATGGGTATACATTCTAAAAGTTGTATATTATAGTGGGTAGGTTTAAATGTACAACGTGTCGAAAACAGCATAAGTCCTAAAAGTAGTTAGTTTAGAATTGAATACTTAATGGTAGCCCGCGAAATTCAAATCTTAGGGCTAATTTTTCCAACGCCAGATAATTTTATCTGAGGTACAGTTCTTCCATACAAAAAGTGTCAGACGTCAATTTTATTCTACGAATAAAAATTATCTATCGATTGAAAAATCAGCCGTTCACCTAATAGTTTCCTTATCCTATCGATTGATTTTTCATGAAATAGTCATTCAATAGGATTGTATAAACTTAGAGGGTTGCATTAATGATTTTAATGATTATAATTATGTAATTATGTAAACCTGACACTGGCCTGCAAATTACAAAAAACGTAAGAAAATTTGAATTTCACTGGCTACTTTAGCAAAGTCCCGATAATCCACTTAATTCATTACAGACATTTAACACATTAATTTTTGGGCTGATTTTTCCAACGCCAGATAGTTTTATCCGAGGAATAATTTAGAATTTTTGACAGTTCGTCGATACAAAATCTGTCAGACGTCAATTTCATTCCACGAATTAAACAAATCTGTCGATTGAAAAATTTGCCCTTAATCATTTATTTGTTTGGAATTTGAGTTGTTTTGAGCCCCTGCTATTTTAACGTAATGATCAAAATAGTTATTGAATAAAAACAAAGCCTTATGGCTAACGAACCAGGGTTTACTTTCAATCAAGGATGGATGCTACCTGAGAGGCAATACTCGTAATTTTAAATCTCAATCTGTCAAAAATATCTCTAAGTTCCTTACATTTTTGGAAATTGACCTTCAGAATATAACTGGGTGCTACAGGGTTGTTACGCAATTGTCGCCATATAACAAACACAATTAAGGGGCTTACATGACCTAAAGCGCGGTCACTTGCGGACTGCATAGAAAAGAAAGAGAAGCGCGATGACACAAAGCTGGTAATTTATTGCAAAATATGAAGCAATTATTTAATTACAAAAATCTATTGTTTGGACTAAAAAATAAAACACGGGTTTTAGAATGTTACTTGTAGAATAATCTGACAAAAAATCAGAATGATAGTATGTATATTAGTATGGTTTTATTGTAAAAAGAAAGTTTTTAGAGGTATCTTCATGAGTTTTTTCTATCATAACAAATTAGTTGTATTATGTTTTCATCACTTTATCAACCTAGCATATATCCTGAAGAATATCATATATTTTTCTGATTTTGTTTACTGTAGTCGGTCATATACTTTTATTGTTTCTAAAACATGCCTTTTTTAGGGTTCCGTAGCCAAATGGCAAAAACGGAACCCTTATAGATTCGTCATGTCTGTCTGTCTGTCTGTCTGTCCGTCTGTCTGTCTGTGTGTCTGTCTGTTCGTCCGTATGTCACATGTATCTATGGGTAGGTCTTCAAAAATGATAGTTTGCGCGAGAGAGACTTCCAAAGTGGTAAAATGTGTGTCCACCCCCTGTGACTTCTAAAATAAGAGAATGATAAAACTAAAAAAAATATATGATGTACATTACCATGTGAACTACCACCGAAAATTGGTTTGAACGAGATCTAGTAAGTAGTTTTTTTTTAATACGTCATAAATCGTAAACCGCAATTTACCATTCATTCAATCAACTCAAAAATAAAAAAAAACATTTAATTTCATAAACATAAACCTTATGCATAAACCCGGATGTTACGGAACCCTCGGTGCGCGAGTCCGACTCGCTCTTGTTTGTGTTTAGGTCCTGTAAGCCCCTTGAAGTAATTAACAATTCTAGTAAACACAAACAATCACATCAAAAATCTATACACATGGACATTGACTAATGAACACTTACTATGTTAATGGCACAGAAGTCCGTTCAATCAACATAACAGATACATTGGGCCATTAGCAGTCATAATAGGCATCATTACAATTCATAGGCTTTCTGTTTTATAACAGACAATATTCATGCATGTATTGTTAGTAAATTATAACGTTGTCATTTTCCTGAAACGGGTAAAATATACCTCGTCGTGCCTCGTTTGTCAAGTGGTCGAAGGTGCTACTGTTGGGCAAGAAGGCCTAAGTTCGATTCTCGGGTTGGCTAAAGTGTTATTGGATTTTTCTATAGAAATTTCTCAGAAGCATCCCGGAGTCTAGATTTTTGCTCGGGTGATAGCAATGGCTTACCCCCCCAGGGTTACATGAGATTTAATGCGAAATGTCGGTGGATGTACTATTGATACACCTCTGCTTAACCCTTCTGGGGTAAAAGGCGTGATGTTATTATAATGTGTTATTTTGCTGGTAGAAAATGTGGTGATTACTCGAATAGGTAATTTTCCAAAACGTCAAAGGCAATATTTTAAAGCCATATTTACAACGCAAGTTTCTTTCCTGTGCCATACAGTATAATTGAAGCAACAAATGACTTGCATCGCAACTTTTATTGTTTCTTCATTAAGATAATATTGCCATAAGTAATAAAATCTTACTTTGTAAAGGCTTATAGTAAGCCAAAAATCAACACTTTTTATACGACAAAGGTTACAAAACGGAGAGAGAGGAGAGAGGGAGCTTTACTCAGAGCTATGTTACGCGCTATGCTACGCCGTAGCTTGCACTGTACTACGGCGTAGCTTGCACTGTGCTACGGCGTAGCACGCACTTAGCTACAATTATCGGCACGTAACTTGGCAAGAGATTTTCGTAGTGGGGGAAGTTCGCGCATATAAAAATGTATGAAATTGTGCGTGCGCAAACTTCCCCCACTACAAAAACTCTTGCCAAGTTACGTGCCGGCAACTATACAATTAATTATTATTATCGTAGTCCGCATATTTTTGGTTGCGTTATCTTCATCTATGGTTATCTTTATGTGACTAATTCTCTCTCGCCCCCTCTCCTTTCTCAATATTTATCACTTTTTCATAGTTTTTGAGTATCAAGCAAGAAATCATTTAAAACTTTGGCAATCTAATAAAAACAAATTCTTATCTAACGTTATTCATTAGAAGTGTTATTAAAAACTTAGATTTTAATCTCGTTTCATTATAAAATCCACACAAAACCCAAGGTCAACATCGTCTACACTTTTAACCCAACACAGGCTAATTAAAAACGACCACAGACCGCCTCACAGATGTGCTAATCACCTAACCCTCACCGTCACTACCTTCATTATTTAACCCCACTAATCACAAGTGGTCGTTTAGACCAACAATTAGAATTAATCAGCGGGTTGTTCGTTCAAACAATTACGTTGTTTCGGCGAGATAAAGGTTAACCTTTGATGAAAAGGCGTATTGTCACCTTATGTTAGTTTGGGGTTGGTGAACTGCAGATGTACTCGTGTTAAACACATCGTCATCATTACCATTTCAGTCGAAAGACGTCCAGTTCTGGACTTAGACCTCCTTCAAGCATCTTCACTTCGACCGGTTCAGTCCTTCCTGCAGCCTTCACCAGGCAAAAACACATTAGCTGAATTCGGATTCAGCTGTTTCGAAATTGAGAGACCTCTAGAAGGCTTGCTAAATAAACAAATTTTGATATGCGATATTTATTTCTGAAACTAGGTTTAAAAAAATAAAACAGGGTTGTTGTACCTGCAATACTACGCTGTAATATAACTCATACAGGAAGCTGTAATCACTTTCCCTAGGTCATTGCAGGGGAAAACAGCTTAAGACAATTCACTCATTCCCTTATCAGCTTCGAAGACTTGTGACCATCTTCCAACCCGCACTGGGCCCGCGTGGTAGATTACAGCCCACTCCTTCTCGAAGAGAGAACGCATGTCTTGTGTGTACAGACGCCAGCACATCAAGCTAACCGAAACTGTCAAATTTTCCCAATCAACTTTGAATCTTATGCTCTAGTGATAAAGTTGAAAATCTATTAAAGAAATTTGACAGATTGTAGTAGCTAATATGGATAGCATAGCACAATCAGCCTACTATCACAATAGTAGGGTGATTGTGCTATGCTATCCATATTAGCTTCAACAGCAATACTAGTAGCTTATATCGTGGTAATATTATCAGCCAATCAGCAAGGCTACCATTTCAATATCAACACTACCATCAATTGCATAAACGTCAATCAACGTAGTTACTATCACAGATATAGAGACACCTAGATAACGCAAGAGCAACTACTTCGCGTGCCAAAAATCGCAACAGCTTACGTAGGTACAAAAACTTTTTTACAAAAAAAAACCATCGACTTCCAAAAAAAACACTATGAGTAAGTAAAATTTTTCACTTTTTAGTTGTACCTACCCCACACAAATTCATATAACACTACAAATATTGCTTTTCCCGATGCTGGGTCGTTAATTGTTGAGGAGTTCTCCTGGAAAGAACCAGGAGAACTCCCACCACCACCATACACTATACGCTTTGTGACGAGCATAAATTGCTTAGCAACCATATTAAAGTAATCGAAACACCCAAATCGATAGCGATTTGAACCCGAAACCTACAGAGGTTTGCCTGTAAAATTTGAGGATTTCCCTCGATTTCCATGGGATCCTCTCGTCCGATTCCAACTTGATGATAATGGGACCACCTCGAGAGTATACCCTTTCAAACAAAAAAAAATTTTTGCAATCGGTCCAGCCGTCTTCGAGTAATCGGTGAACATACATTAAAAAAAAAACATACCTAAATAAAGTCGAACATAAACGTCCTCCTTTTTGGAAGTCGATTAATAATCGTAAGCCGCCACTTTCACGCTCAGGCCTAGTACTAACTAGTGATGGGAAAATCACATCGATTCAAAGACGCCGCCGCGTGCGGCACCCGTCTTGCCCCACCCCCGGGGCCTAGCGCCAGCGCTCACGCTCACCCAGCCAGCAGTACACAGGACTGAGCGCAAAAGTTGCGGCTTACGATTTCTGTACGTAAGCTGGGCAAGCGAAGTAATTTAAATTGACGGCACGGTTGGCGCAGTGGTTAAGCGATTGACTGCTGCGCCGCGTGTCGCGGGTTCGATTCCTGCACGGAACAAATATTTGTATGACCTACAAGTACTTGTTCCGGGTCTGGCTGTTTGTGTATGTGAGTTTAAGAGCCTATACTACCTCAAATGACTTAGCATGATCCTCCGTTATGTCGAAAATACCGCAGCATTAATTTTGAAATAAATATATGCTAAAGTTGAGGATTAATGTTAAGTACTATGTTAGACGAAAACACGATTCCATAAAAAATTTTCGATAGAAAAATATTCCAAAGTTATCTCCAAACCGAACAATAAACCGCTGGTATTCAAAAAATGCTTCAAATTAGATCATGAAACTTTGCATATTAACTGAACTAACTATAAAGCAGGTCTTATATTATTTAGTTTTTTTGAATTACTTTTATTTTCACCGTAAAAAGCAAATACCTAAACTATTGTCGCTGCCTCCCGCCCAGCACCGCACTCTGTCTCGCTCTCACACAGTCCGCGAGCAGTATCGTGCGAGCGAGATAAAGAGTGAATTTTAGCTGAGGTAGTATAGGCTCTTAAATGTTTGTAAACGCACCCACGATACAGGAGAAATTCCTAGTGTGGGGCAACGTTTTTAAAAAAATAAAAAAATTACTCTTGCGTTATCTTGGTGTATCGGATCTATATCTTGTAATGAACCCCATGGTAACAAGTTGCGCGTCGATGCCAGCCTGTATACCAACTAAACGTCAAATACCACAGTAATTAATAATAGTGCTTCATTACTCCACTATATTTACTTAAGGAATTCCAATATGTAAGTAATATACATTCCTGACGATATAGACACAAATGAACTTCCGTTGTAGCCCGTGGTAGGAAGTTTATTAAGTTGTAGTCTCATTTCCAACGAATTGTATGGGACAAATTTTCTGCATATTCTGACTTTTCAGACGTTTTTAGTTCTGAGTTAGTCTCATAGAGGTTTTTGATCCTAATAAGAAACAGGATCAATAGGCATAAAAAATTTTTTGTGAAAATTTCCCATTTTTCAAAATTAAATTTCAATTTTTTTTTTATTTCTCTAAAGGTTAAGGAAAGTCTCCTAAGATCGTTTTTCTGTAGCTACAATGGTTAAAGGGTTCTGCACACAGCCGGCGTGGCGTGGCGGGGCGCGGCGTGGCGGGCGCGATCACTTCCCGTCCCGCCGCGCCCATTCACGCCGACCGTGTTGCGACGCGACACTTACCGCTTTGATTCAACTCTCTTCCTATAGATTCCCTAAGTTCATTTTAAAAGAACAGTGTTTTATACTGCCTATGGCCCAAATCGTAGAAACATACGTGAGCACGAACACATTTGATTAGTTTTTCGACATCCATTTTTGTAAAACAATACAAAATCACATTCACGCTCCGTCCCGTCCGACGCGACGTGTTCACGCCCCGCCGGCAGTGTGACTACCACATACGTAAACCATACAATACAAAGCGTCGGTGTCCCGCCACGCCCCGCCCCGCCGCTTCTGACTTGTATTCCCGCTCGGCGCGGCGGCGGCGTGGCGCGACGGTTACCGTCGCGCCGAGCGGGCCGGTTCTGTGTGGCGTCGTCCGTAATATCTAGTACTTACATTACAACTGCTCAGAGTCGCGTCGCCGTCCCGTCCCGCCGCGCCGCGCCCGCTGTGTGCAGAGACCTTTAGGTAGCTGCCCTTATCGCACCATCTCAAAAACCACCCTGTATTTTATTAACACTCATATTTTCTTTGTAATTCGCTCGTTACGCCAAGAATTGTTAAACGAATGGGTAAGTATTCTTTTGATTCTTTCTTGAAGAGTTCTTAAGTATCTAATGAAACTCTGAAAAGTTCTGGTTAGCCAAACTGCCAGAAGAGTTTATAATTACAAATGACGTTCCATATTTTTAACTAATCAGAGGGTGATCTGCGTCATGTTCGTGAACGGGCGCCGTCAGTTGGGGCTGGTCATCACTTAGCTGCCTCGGCTTATTTTTAATTATTTTATTTTTGGATTGTTGTTTTCTTACTATTTGATGTACTCTGGACGCTTTTAACGCGTACGTCTTTTATACATCGTTCTCACATATAATTATAAATTCAACATTAATGGTGTAACTAATATTTTTGTAAAAATATAATTTAGAAGAGTGTCCATGGAGTTTCTTGCCCGTTCTTCTCCATAGGTACCTACGCTTTGGAATGGGCAACTAGCTTTATATTTTCTGACTGACCGACTTCTTGACAATTCAAAAGTGCCTGTAAATGGTTAATTGAAATAAATGCTTTATAGCGCGTAGTATATTAAGCCTGCAATACATGTTGGCCAAGCTTAGACCAACGCGAGCCTAGACAAATGGACACAAGGCAAGCGCTACTGTCTAGACGTTCGGCAAGTTTGAAGGAAGCCAATGCAAATGGCCAATGTAGACGAGTTTTGAGGAGACGCCCACATGTTGGGCGCTGTCAGTTTTTATTAGCGTCGTCATTCGTAGAAAGCGAAATTTTGTACGTATGCCTACAATGGACGTCAACCGCATACTAGCACGCGGACAAACATGTGAACACCATGGGCCGAGCGCGCGCGAGCGCCTTTGATTTGTGCAGAAAAACCGACACCGCTCCGAAGCACAGTATAAAGATCATACAGTATTGTAACTCGGCCGTAACCTTGAAATAAATGCCTACAGCCGCGCGGTACGTGAACATCCGATAGGGCTGCCCGCCTCCAGCATTTTAATTACATTTGCCTACTTTGTTTCCATTTAGTTTTGTTATTGTATTTTACTGTGTGTAGATACATAAATAATAAAATAAATAAATAAATATACTTTTTTTATATAAACAAATAAAATACTTTGTGAATTGAATAGGAAGTGTTTAATAAAAATGCGTGTTGTTTTTTGATTGGTAGATTTAATTAAAAATCCGTGAGGGGCCCGTGGCTAAATAATAACAGCCGCACAGGTCGATCGATCAGGTTAAGCTACGCTTGCCGCGGTTGGTCTGTAGATAGGTGACCATCTTTACATACCGTGACCCCTCCGTGCCTCGGAAAGCACGTTAAGCCGTTGGTCCCGGCTGTCATTCGTGGATCTTTGACAGTCGTTACGGGTAGTCAGAAGCCCGAAAGTCTGACAACCAGTCTTAACAAGGGGTATCGTATTACCCAGTAATTGGGTTGTGGAGGTCAGATAGGCAGTCGCTCCATGTAAAATACTGGTATTCAGCTGCATCCGGTTAGACTGGAAGCCGACCCCAACATAGTTGGGAAAAGGCTAGGCAGATGATGAGATTTAATTAAAAATCCATGTTTATGTTTGAATAACAAATCTTATAAATTTGCGACCGAAAAATATTTGCGCCTCGACTGAGACGTACGAAATGCTTTATTATTCAATTTTAAAGTATAAAAAATCTGCATTATATTATGTATAAAGCTTAATTAAAAATTGTTGTGGGAAACATGGACAAGGTGGAGAAAAAGGAATATCTTTTACTTGGTTATAGATACCTGCAGCTACTTTACAATTTATATGTTTGGTTTTAAATGAAGTTCGGAATATTTCCTCCCTTTTTTTCATATATTCCACAAAATCATAGCTGGGTACAATCAAAAAATGTTGCGAATTAATCTTATGTAGTCCGTATATCTTAATCATAGTATAATCTTATTGTAGCACAATATAGCCTACTCATCATATTAAATATGTACTTGAACTTATTTTTAGTGAAAAAATCGCGCGGTTATTGTTAGAAAAAACAACACACCGTCCGTTCGTCACTGCGGCACAGTCGCGACTGTCTGCATGCCGAGCGCATGCCGAGGTCGAGGCGCGAAGGTATAGCTCGCGTTTCGTCCGTTTGTATGAAGTCGAAATACTGTATGATCTTTATACTGTGTCCGAAGTGAGGCAAGTGATCGCGAGCGACTGCAAGTTGTGACAAGCTACGTCAAATGAGGTCTATACACGTTGGCGCTTGTCATACTCAACCAACCCAGGCAAGTGACACCGAGTGATAGCAAGACAAGGCAAATATACCGTCTACATGTTTGTATTGGCCTTCACTCGACAACGCTCGGCCAACGTGTATTGCAGGCTTTACGCGATAGTCGTTCGCCACAAGCCCGCACTCGTCAGCCCCCCCAACCGAGTCGACGCTCCGCCCGCATTGGCGCGAGAGTTCGTGCCACGGAATCCGCGCGGCCCTCTCAATAGTATTACGCGAGCTAGCAACCGATGAGCACGTACGCGCGCTCTGGCCGCGCGCCGACCCGGTCTTCACATTATTTTACCTGTGTTGTGTTCACTTATTATCTTGTTCTTTTAACAATATAAATAGACTGGTATTACCGCCGTTTAAATGCTCCTTACCCTATAGCTTTGAGTTTTGAGTTTTTTTGATTCTCGTCATTTTGAAAACGTTCACAGTCAGAGAGGCAATTCTCGTAATTTTAAGAACGTTCACAGTCTGATCTCAGTCATAATCTGTCAAAAATACCTCTAATTTCCCTACATTTTTGACAGTTTTTGTCATTGATTGTCGCTGTGATGAGATTCAAACTAGATTATTCACATTTTGTATTACGGAAATTGGCCTTCTCGTAAATAATACGTATGTGGACACTGTAACGAACCCTAATGATTATTTAGCAGTACCTTATGTTCACAAAACATACATTTTACACAGTGATTTATAAGTGTCCATGTACAGTCACAAGCACTAATAAGTCAACACTTGGCAACTTTAAATTGCGATTTTTTCACAAAATAACGAATGCAACGTTGAAATACGACACTTTACATAAACCTAAGGTTTCGAAAATACTATGTTCCGAATAACATAAAATTTCATTCAGAAATAATGAAGAAAATCGCCTTTGAATAAAGCCAAGTGTATACATACTTATGCTCGTGACTGTACAAGGGCGAGTTTATTTCAAAGTTAGTTTTTCTCCCAGCAAACCTACGGCTACGTACTGTTATAGGTCTCAATAATTCGTCTTTTAAAAAAAAAGAATTATTTACTTTAGGTTATTAAGTTTGTATATTTTAGGATATTATAGTTCAGGATAATACACGTAATTTTAGGATATTATACTTTAGGATAGCACGCGAGACCCTTGGGCTGAACCGTCTGCTACGGAGGTTGAGTGTCAACTGACTCAAAACGATCATGTCTCTAGCCGAGAAGTAGATAAAAGCTAGCAGCGCCGACGAGGCGCTGATCTAGCATTAACCCCTACAGATTTATATCCCATATGGGAGCCATGAGCCATGCGGGGAGCGCGGTTTGCGTCGGCGGTGGCCCCTGCTGGCTGTGGCTGGTTCCTGCACCCGTGTTACAAGAAATACACGACGTACCCTTGCACCCCTCAACTCGTTCTTATTAACTCAAGATGTGGACTTGTTCACTGACAAGTTGAACAAAATTATATCCGCGGCAAATGTCCACCTCACACACTGTCATACTAGTACACGATAGCACACTTTTAAGGATTTTAAACTGAACTTTATGTATGTAGGCTAAGCTATAAATGCTATAGTCACTATAAGTTAGTAGTTAAGCATAAGTATTTAATATTAATATTACTTATGTTAACAACAATTAGCTGTACGCGTATATTACTAAATGTAACTTGTTTGTAGACGCCTTGGGTTGACTTGTTAAGTCTACAAATGTTTAATAAATAAATATTGGAATCCATATCTATTTAGGGTTTATCAGTAAGCACTGGCAGGTAGCTCGCTACGCGCCTAGAGCCTAGTGGCTTAACATCCTTCTATTCGTGCTAGGCGACTAGGGAGGGTGCCAAGCGCGCAGTGCGGCTGGTTGAGAAAATTCTAGAGTGTTCGTTTCACTTCGCTACTCGCAAGGTGACTCGCTAGGCTCTAAAGCCTAGTTCGGACTAGGCTAGTAATTTAGTGGAGTAGCGAGTAATCTAAATGTGTGAAAACCACAAAAAAATAGACAAGTTTTTATCGGGCGAGTAGCGCCTCTCACCATGCGTCCGTGCTCACTGGTTCAACGGCTAAACAAGTCCAAACCTGTTGATTAGTCAAGTTCATTAGTGGCCGTAAAAATGTCGTTCCGCTGGTGCGAAGAAACAACTTTAAAATTTGTTTCCAAATATGTCGAACATGAATGCTTGCTTCCAATGCTAATTCATTCAGAAGACAATTAGTAGCTCCTAGTTTATCTCTTCGTCGTCGTTTCAGCCGATAGACGTCCACTGCTGGACATAGGCCTCCCCCAATTTTGGGAGGGTTTGCCGTAATCGCCACGCTTGGCAGACGGGTTGGCGATCGCAGTATGGTATGATGGTGGAATACATAGAGAACGCTGCTGCCCATTCTCCGGTACGACCCTTAGTCGCCTTTTACGACACCCACGGGAAGTATAGGGTGGTGCTATTCTTTAAATCCGGCACCACACAGACCATCTCTTATATCGATCCATTTTCGTACCCATAACTTCTTTTTCTTAATCACAGAAATTTCCTCATTCACCTCTTCTAAAATAACCATTACGATTAGTAATCAGTTTATTAGCAATAGAGTGCTATTGCGTTGCAGCCCGTTCATCTTGCAAAACACCACTCACTTGTGTACTGTACTGGAACCGTAATGCGAACGATTTCTGTACAGTAGCGAGTAGTTTAGCCACTAAATTACACGCTACTCTACTAAATTACTAAAGTAGTCCGAACTAGGCTTAAGCGCTAAGCAAGCCACCTGTCAGTGCGTGCGTAGCCTTCGTAACATTTAAAAATGAATAGTCCGATTAGCAAGTGGTTATAGCTTTTGAGCCCACCCAATCAAAATATACTTTATTCTATACTAGCTGCGTCCCGCGGTTTTACCCGCGTAAATGTCGATCCCGTGGGAATATCGGGATAAAAAGTAAGGCTACTTTTTTAAAAGCTATAACCACTTGCTAATCGGACTATTCATTTTTAAGTGTTACAAAGGCTACGCACGCACTGACAGGTGGCTTGCTTAGCGCTTAAGCCTAGTTCGGACTACTTTAGTAATTTAGTAGAGTAGCGTTTAGAGTAGGTTAAACAGGGTGTCAGCTATCTCCATACAAAATTTTATCAAAATTGATCCAGAGCCGTTTGAGCGTGAAGAAGTGACAAACATATAAACACACACATACACACTCACAAACTTTCCCCTTTATAATACCAATTCAAATCAATATTTATTGATTTGAACTAGACTGCACACATCTTCACAAGCGTACACAATACATGATTGAATTTCAATTGCTTTCGGGCCCTAAGCTATTGTGGCTTAGGGCCCGAAAGCCTACTTCAAGAAGTTTTGCTCCATTAGGAACCATTCTTCACATAAATAGACTTCATTTCTATCATTCGGGGAATACCTTTTATTTATATGTCTAAAGATCGTTTTGATCAATTATTTATATAATAGAAGCATTAGTTTGCACATTTTTGTAGATATTCCATTTGAGTTATGTCTGAGTATGACTTTATATGAAAAAAAAGATTATGTTATATTATGTTGTTGTTATGTTATGTTGTCTTTAAAAGATCGCTTTTAGCGATAAGACCGCCCATTGTGTCACCCTTTGTACAGTTTCTATAATTATGTCTGTAATTAATATGGTGTACATAATATAGAGTATTCTATTCTTCTATTCTATTCTATGATGGCAAACACTACAAAGAATGAAACAAAGAACGCGCTAACGTCACGTTTCGACTAACCAAAAGCCAAACAAAAAATAAGAAAAGTCAGAAATAACGCTAAGCGAAAATAAAGTAACAGCATAGGATGCGCGCGGTGGGTAGGAGAACAAAATTTCACGCGAACGAAGTCGTGTACAGACTCTAGCGAGAAATAAAAACTGAAGTTTTCTACTCATGTTAATCAAAGACGTCGACGTTGACGTCGTTCGTTAAAGTGAGTCTGTCCTCTGATCACCAGGTGTGTAATTGTGGATTTATTCTACACATTTTGAAAGTTTCAAGGTGACGAATCAGAATAACAATAGAGTGTTTTAATGCCTTGTTATTGGCAACATCATCATTTTAGCCGAAAGAGGTCCACTGCTGGAGAGGCCTCCTACTTCGACCGGTTCTGTGCTTTCCGCAGCCAGCGGATTCCTGCAGCCGTCACCAGGTCATCGGCACACCTTGTAGACGATCTGCCAAGCATAAAAATAATCCCAATTTTCTTTTTAACTGTTCATAATATAATTATGCAAGCAGTCAATAGCCCAAGTTTTGCCTAACTGCCATTTTTTTCACGTAAGTCTAAGTGTGAGTTTTCTATACATAAACCTCACAAATAATACATGAAGTAAGTATAGGGGTATGAAGAAGAGGGTGCTATAATAATGCTAGGGTGCTATGTCGATCATCTATCTATACTCGTACATATAAAATTCAAAGTCCTGACTGACTGACTGATATATCAACGCACAGCCTAAACCACTGGTTCTAGAGACATGAAATTTGGAGTGTGTGTTCTTTGTGAAGAGTAGGTATCCATTAAGCAAGGGTTTTTCGAAATTCCACCCCTAACAAGGTGAATGGGGGGAGGGTGAAATTTCACGCGGACGAAGTCGCGGGAAGAAGCTAGTCCTCCATATAAGAGGGAAGATCCTCCGACCAGACGGGTGTGGTGTCTGGTGGGCTATTGCCCGACGATTGATGATTGGACGTTGTATATTATGCTAGTTGTGCGGTAAACTCTGCTTGCGCGATGCAGGATTTTGTGTGATATCAGTATGATGCGTTCGCATGTGGCTATGTAGATGCTGGCCACATGAGTATATGCAACCTCATTCAACAATCTAAAGATGCTTCGAACAAACTAACTCCCTACCTTAAATCTGCGACCTTCTAGAGAAGATATTCAGTCTAAAACTCTTAATGACTTGAGATTTTAGATTTCGATTAGAACTTTTGAATTTTATCCCAGAAGTCCGTATTAATGGAGCAAGTATAAATACTATTTGGAGAAATGGGTGAAGGTGTCTGAACTGATATTCTTATACCGATCGAATCGATAACAAATGGAGCATTTCTTAACGCAAAGAGCAAGCGTTTTGCGTCTTCTTTAAAGAATCTATTTTGCCACTGTCAAGGTAAAATTCTAGGTCAGCGGGATTGTCCGGATGGTCAGCGGGATTGTCCGAAAGGGTTACCGCTGGCCCGGAACATAAAGGACTAAGAAAGGAACACGGGTGAGTTTTGGTCAGTAAGAGTCTGACACTCCCTTCCACACCACCCAGAGCGAGAGGGGTCATTTGATGATTTAACATCCGCAAAAAAAAGGTAAAATTATAAACTCCAAACAGCTGAAATTTACATAAACAAACTACTAGGTTAAATTCTCTTTTTTATTAAATGAATCCAACATCTTAAAGTCGTGTCCTAATCTTTATCCAAAAGAACCTGACAGAATCAGAAAATATGCAACACAAAAACAAAACAAAAAACACAAAAACAAAACTTTTACCCCGCCGTGGTCACAACTAGTTGTGACCACGGCGGGGTAAAAGTTTTGGTTCACACAGATGTCAAACTATTTCCAAAAAAAAAACCAAACTTGGAAGTTGCTTGTTTTATTTTTTTGTAAAAAGTTTTTATTTTTCACTTTAGTTTTACTTGTCCCAATTGATATACCACCACTTGCTATGTAAACAACAGTGACTAGAAGTATTATAACATAAAGTGGATTAAATACGTATTATAGAAGCTAACTCAATAACTATGCCAGCAAAGTCCGGTGGTGACGTACAAAATAATTTTTTAAATCGGGCGACAATAAATTATCAAAATTCTCGATAAAAATACATACAGACCAACATACGATCACCTGAAAAAGTGGATGGATCGCTAATGGCTATTTTCCTGTGAACGTTTGAGTTCAAGTTTTCTAAAATAAACTAGATGGCGTTGGTTTCTTCACAACTGTGACTAATTTACGAAACGTAAGTAAGCAGTTGGGAAGAAACGTATTGAGAAAGGAGTTACACAGCTAATATATTTATCAAACTATTACATTACATTTGCTAGCATATGAAAAAAAAAATCTCGCTTCACACGATTATATTTCTGAACTATTCATGCACTTTTGCAGCCCTACTGTACAACCTCCTCCTTTTTTGAAGTCGGTTAAAAATTGTCTAAAGCGAAGTAAACTAGTTTACCCGAGGAAACGTATTAAATTTTAAAACAGACATTAAGACCAGAGCTTGGAATTTATAATATGTATGTTACTCCAAGAGTGCCTTCCCAAACCCACATACATACCCTCTCTTTAACATGAATACTTTAAGAACATGTTACATTGAAACTGTATAAACATGAAAGGCATGTAGAATTTCATGTTTGTAATCCCTGAAGGTTTAACCCGAATTCTGCTCTCAAGGCTGTAAGTGTAACTACTAAAATCCGACAGGAAAACTTTAATTTGTCCTTCCTAGAACCTGTTTATGGGTCTCAAATTTGAGGCCTTCAACTACTATAAGATCTGTATTCTATTCTAGCATTCCAGTTATAATTTATTAGCTTCTGCCTGCGACTTCGTTCGGCTCAAATTTCCTGTTTTAACATAAAATTATCTTGTAAGTAGCTACGCCCCGTTACTTCGTTTTCCCATTCTTTCTGACTTGTTTTTCTTTGCTCGGCTTCTAAAGGTCGTAGCATGATGTTAAAATAGCCTCTAGCCTTTTTTTTGTTCTGTGGTGGAAAATCCTCATGGATGTCCTCCGCCCTAGGGCGGGCGGAGGACATCCATGCGGGTCTGTCAGATTCTTACGGACTAAAAACCACCCCGGTGTTAAATCTCACACCTACGCCGGGAGTCGCGGGAACGTACGATCCTTCCGCAACCCCCGACTGAAATAGCCTATAACCTAACCTAGCCTAGCCTTCCTCAAGAATTGGGCTATCAAATGCAAAAATATTGTTTCTAATCCGAATGGGAGTTCCAGAGATTAGTGCGTTCAAACAAACAAAGAAACTCTTCAGCTTTATTATTGGTAGGTAAGTTAACTACGTTAAATTCATTCCTTGAAAGGAACGAAGAATCCTTTGGAAAGTTTTACGACTACTATCCATCCATCCTAATATTATAAATTCGAAAGTAACTCTGTCTGTCTGTATGTTACCTTTTCACGCCTAAACCACAGAACGGATTTCTATAAAATTTGGCAAAGAGATAGATTGCATCCCGGGGATGGACGTAGGAGGGTTTTTATCGACATACCTTGCAGGAGAAGCCGCGGGCGGAAGCTAGTTAAAAATATAAGTTTAACAGTTTCATTCTAAATTCTGCCTCGTTGGTGTAGTTGTCGTAATGGCTACTGTTGAACATGAGGTCCTGGGTTAGAGTCTCAGGTCGGGCCAAGTGCTATTGGGTTTTTCTATCTGGAATTTCTCAGTAGCAGCCCGGAATTTGGATCTGTGCCCGGTCGTTGGCAATAGGCTCACCTCCTATTACATAGGACTGAAACATATAACTGGCTAAATGTGGGTGTAGTATTGGTATACCGCTGCCTAACCCTTCTGAGAAACAAGGCGTGATGATATGAGTACGAGTTTCCTTCTCAAAAGCTGGGGTGACGTCACTCCAGCTAACACACACTAAACGACTCGTATTAACGGCAGCTAAATTAACACTGGGAACTTTGATTGCAGCTATTCTGCCTTAAATACTGGCATACGTATTCTATCACATAATGAGGAAGCTGGAGTTATGCACATTCAGAAGGCTGCTATTGCTTATCTCTTCAGCATAATCTGTTTATCATCTACGAGTATATCTTTTATACAATTACTAGCTGTGCCCCGCGGTTTCACCCGCATAAGTTTTGATCCCGTAAGAATATCGGGAAAAAAAGTAGCCTATATGTTAATCCAGTGTGTCAGCTACCTCCATACCAACTTTTATCAAAATTGGTCCCGCCGTTTGAGCGTGAAGAAGTAACAAACATATAAACACGCACACACACTCACACACACACTCACACACACACTCACAAGCTTTCGCCTTTATAATATTAGTGTGATTATAAAATAAAGTTGCTTTTCGTGTCTGTCTGTGTGACCGCAATTGTTCTTCTAAACTACGCAACGCATTTTGATGCGGTTTACACCATTTTTTATTTAGAGAATTTATTCTGAATTAATTATTTGTATTGTTGAGGGGCTTATGGCTCAGTAGTAACAGCCGTACGGTTCGATCGATCAGGTTAAGCTACGCTTGTCGCGGTTGGTCCGTGGATGGGTGACCATCTTCACATACCAAGACACTTCCGTGGCTCAGAATGCATGTTAAGCCGTTAGTCCCGGCTGTCATTTCTGGATTTTTGATCGTTACGGGCCGTCAGTAGCCCAAGTCTGATAACCAGTCTTACCAAGGGGTATCGTAATACCCAGTAACTGGGTTGTAAAGGTCAGATAAGTAGTCGCTCCATGTAAAATACTGGTATTCAGCTGCATCCAGTTAGACTGGAAGCCGACCCCAACATAGTTGGGAAAAGGCTCCAACATAGTAGGCAGATGAAATATTATTTGTAGTCTACACTAGTCTGCATTACGATAGGTCACTAATCTATGTCCTACGTAGCCTTATCTTCTAGCCTTATTGACTCTATAAACTTCTTGAGTCCACTAAGCTAACTCCAAGACTTTGTAATGGCTTTCAGATTGAGAAGTACATACTCGTATAAAACGATTTTATTGTCTTCGCCGTAGACCTGACTACGTAAACTTTAGTGATGATCTTACATTACTGAAAATGGTGGTCAACAATGAACTCAGTTTTCAAGAAAATACTCCTCAGTTTTACGATGAACAAGTTCTCGTAGATACCTAATCTCCGAAGGGTTAGGCAAAGGTGACCCACATTCCGCCAACTTTTTCGACCAACATCTAAAAATAATACGTTTCCTCAGAAAATTAGTATTATAGATTATGGAATCTTTATCCCTACAACTAACTATTCACACTAGATAATTATTAAATAACTAACTACATACATTTAATTAGATTAAAGCAGGCTAGATAAAAGTGGCCCAGGAGTAACGGACCTGACTTACGAATTGTCGGTCCTGGTGTCGAACGCAGGCGCATTAATTTGTCTAAATACTTTCATCACCACTGCTCTCAAAACGGTGAAGGAAAACATCGTGAGGAAACCGCCATGTTCTAGAACTGAAAATTCTAAGACACGTGACATCCACCAACGCGCACTGGATGCTGTTGGATTATGGCCCACTCCATCTCACAGAGAGGAGGCCTGTGTCCCAGCAGTGGGCACATTATAGGCTAATTATACGTACATACGCTAATTGTCCGTGTGGTGCCGGACTTAAAGAATACCACCACCCCTTACTTCCCGTGGGTGTCGTAAAAGGCGACTAAGGATCATACCGGAGAATGGGCAGCAGCGTTCTCTGTGTATTTTCACCACCATACCATACTGCGATCGCCAACCCGCCTGCCAAGCGTGGCGATTATGGCAAACCCTCCCAAAATTGGGGGAGGCCTATGTCCAGCAGTGGACGTCTATCGGCTGAAACGACGACGATACGTACATACTAATATTATAGATTCGAAAGTAACTCTGTATTTTACCTACCTTTCCACGCCTAAACCACTGAACGGATTTCGATAAAATTTGACACAGGGATAGATTGCATCCCAAGGAAGGGAAGGACATAGAATAGTTGTTATCTCGATATTCCCACAGGATCGACACTTATGCGGGTGAAACCGCGGGACGCTGCTAGTTTAATTATAAAATATTTTGTATTCGAAGTATTTTAGGCCGATTTCTATGAATCTTAATATGCTTGATAGAGAAAAACCGCGAAATGGACCCAAAAAAACGTGAATTAATAATTTTCTGAGTTTCACCCCGAACATACATAGTTAAACCGAAAGTGAATTGCGAAAGGTTTTTATAAATACGGTACGAAATAAATAAGATAGAGAAAATAAGTGAATAGGCCAAAAATCCCTTTCGCTCTGATATAAAGTAATGTCGAGAAATAAAATAACTGCTCCGAGTCACTTGTCTTCAATACAGCGATAAAAAAAGGTTCCTTGGACTAAAAGCAATGATCCAATGGTGACCACTCCATTGATCAATGGTGTAATCAAGCGTGTAACTTTTATGAAGATTTCGGCTTCTGCAGATTTCTGGCTTTCTGTGGAAAATTGTGTAAATAATTTCGAAAGTAGATAATCATTATTTTTATGCGCTCGATTAGTTTAAACTTACGATGTCTTTGCTATTTCTGGAAATTGTTGTCCACCGGAATCAAGCAGCCTGTTGGGTTTCGTCGATGCGTGGGAGTTCCAATGCCTTATATAAGCCATACACGCTACGGTCCACCGGAGAGGTTACCTGTGCAGGTTTTCCTGCGCAAGTCAACCACACGTCGGTAGCGTGTATCGGGGACGTTCCGGTGTACCAAAGCGGTCTTCAGTTCTTTTACTGTTCTCACACACGCCCCGGTTCACCTGCGCAGGCATTCCTGCACAGGAAAACCTCTCTGGTGGGCCGTAGTGTATATGGCCGGCTTTAGGCATCTTCTGGGCACGCTCGTTCCATCATAGACGGGGTCAATCGACTCGAGGGAAGCCAGTATTCGTCAAGCAGGTCTAGGTCTAACGGGATGGGTACATCTGAGTGAACGTCAACTTAGACGTTCACTCAGATGTACCCATCCCGTTAGGGCGGTAAATTGGTAATGTGAAGTGTATAGCGTCAGCACGCACGGAGCGAGTTATAAACAAATAGACCTCATCCATCGCTTTCCATCAGGCGTGATCGAGGTCAAGAGCGGGCCCATTCAGCAATAAAAACATAAACATCTAACATATAAAGCGCTAAAAAATGAGCACTGCTGACCATAGGCCTCTCTTATCTTTGTGCCAGCCTGATCCAGAATTTGTCCACGATGGCAACAATTTCGTCCGCACATCTCGCCGCCGGACGACCGACATCTCGTCTTCCAGTCCTTGGACGCCACTTTCTTACTCCACCTCATCACCGGGCCTTGTCAGATGTCCTGTCCTACTCCATTTGAGTTCCGTAATACACTTTCCGATATCGAAGACCTTTATACTTCTTTGTATCTCGACGTTTGGAACGCGGTCTATTTACCTGATGCAAAGCATGGAATGCTCCATGGCTCTCTGTGCAACTCTCAGCCTGTACACAGCCTCCTGCGCAAGCGTCCACGTCTCAGCACCGTGCGTCATGATCAGCGTCAAATCGTCTGCTACTAACTACTACTTCATCTAATCTATCTGATCTATCTATACTAATAATAATCTATACAGGGTGTCCCTGGAAGTATGGGTCGAATCAAATAGAGGTGTGGTCATTTCCAAACGTTTTAACCCTGAGAATGTCGGTGATTTTTTTTACTGCTGAAAGACAAAAACTATCAGGGCTGTCTAATAAAATTAAATTGATAACCCTGATAGTTTTTTTTTCATGATTTTTTTAAACATTTTTTTTAACTATAATTATTGATCTGAATAACTTTTAAAGCATACGTAATCTATATGTTACTTAATATCACGCTAAGACACTTAGGAGTCGAGCAAAACAAAATGAAGACAGAAAGAACGCTAAGCGAAAACGAAGCAATAACGAAAACGGATGGGTCGGGCAAACAAGAAATTTCACGCGGACAAAGTCGCGGGCAAAAGCTAGTAAACTTAACATTATCAGTATCTTCAACAAAATCGTAATAAAGATGTTTTGCACTTTATCTCAATTTTGTAACCCATTATTAAGCTTTGCTAAGGTACCATTCTTTAGATCTCATAAGGTAGCAATATAGACGGAAGCTGGAGTCACACCAGGCACGTTCTCCATACTTCATAACACCCGGGTACAAATTACCTTCTTTTCTTCCAAATGACCTTAATACCGCCCCCACTCTCATATCTCACGTACGAAACCCATCGACACAGCTTTTCACCTCGCATAATATAGGACGATGAGGTCGTAACACACATTGGGTTCAAGAATAAACGAAATAATTCTAAATAGAGCAGTACACTTCTAATCCATACCAGTGGCGAAGGTTTCATACAACTCGATTCCTACCGGCTTCCCTTTGAAAAATGGCACAGCTGACTGTGCACACAATAATGTATCGACATACGATACTAAATTAATTGTGTATTTGGGACATACTAGACATTTCTAATAATTTACTGTACGATCGATTATTAAGATACAGACAAATAATATAATCATATTAAAGATCTACTCCGGCTTACCTCTTAAAAAAAATAAACCCTTCACTACTGATCCGTACCTACTAATATTATAAATTCGAAAGTAACTCTGTCTGTCTATCTGTATGTTACCTTTTCACGCCTAAACCACTGAACGGATTACGATAAAATTTGGCAGAGAGATAGATTGCATCCCGGGGAAGGACTTAGGATAGTTTTTATCCCAATATTTCCACGGGATCGGGAGGGGGGGCTGCCTGCCAAGCGTGGCGATTATGGCAAACCCCCTCCCCCGGTTTGCCATAATCGCCACGCTTGGCAGGCGGGTTGGCGATCGCAGTATGGTACGATGGTGTAATGCATAGAGAATGCTGCTGCCCATTCTCCGGTCTCCCTTAGTCGCCTTTTACGACACCCACGGGAAGTATGGGGTGGGGTAATAATAAAGTATGCTAGACAAAAAAAAAATTTGAAGAAGTATTTGTACAACCAATGGGAGAGAGGTGCAATGGCAAACATACGATGACCAGTCATCGTGTATATTGTAGTTGTAATTAGCAGAGGTCAAAAATAAAGCGATCACTAAGCCATCAGCGAATTTCACTCAACAATTTCTAACATTTTTAAAAGAAAGACAAACGTGTTAGGATGGCAGATAAACCATGTCCTGGATAAACACATAGAATCCACTTAATAACTTCTACAACAATACTCTTTTGCTAACTGTGGAGTCTTGTGAACAGCTCGTGGTAATTATATTAGGTAGGTACAACTAGCTTCTCACCGCGACATCGTCCGCGTGAAATGTTTTGATCCCCAACCCACCCCCTCTTTTCACCAATTCTTTCTCACTTAGCGTTTTTTTGACTTCTTGCCTCCTAAGGGTCCTGGAGTTATGTTAAATAGCTGCGCCGATAGAAGTTGATTTTCTACTTCGATTTTAAAAATGTTATCAAATGTTTCTGGTTCTACTATTCAACTCAAACTTTTAATCGATCTATGTATTCTGAACTTAAAATCAACTTTTAATCGTAAGAATATAAATTTCTCACTTTCGATAAAAAGAATTGTATCTTGCAACGAAATTGAAAAAATGAAAAAAAATGTATTTGGAATTGTATCATAGGAAGATATTTTTTTTATAAATGAAAGTATATCATGATAGTTCCATCGCAAAAAAAAAAACATAAAAAAGCATATCCAAAAAAAATATAAATGTTTAAAGATGTCTCCAAAGAATTTTCCCAAAAATTTAAAAAATATTCATATCTCATAAACTATCAAAAATCGCGGAACATACATGCTGGATATGAGGCATCTAAGTCTTGGAGCCTTTGGACCATGTGTATACAGTAGTTTCCATAAGATGCGAGTAAAACCTCAACCAAAAGCAAGTTCTCCATAAATCCTTCACTGAACTGCTTCAATATTTCACTCGCCAAGCCTATCGGCACTTCATTTTCACGTAGCTAACTGGCTAGCCTGTAAGTTGACGTATTGATCGTTGAGGCAGGATTGGAGGAGGAGTGTTTTGTGATGCCTATTGCTCGCCAGTTAACTATCGTCTGCCTATAGGTATGTTAAAGGGGGGTGTTTAGAATGCTGGTTGGTTTTTTTTCTGTTTTTGTTTGAATTTAGACGTAATGTTGCCACGTAAAAACAACGTTGATAATTCTTAGTTTTTCTTATAGCTTTTGGCACATGCTACAAGTTTATTTTTACATTTTTGAAGTGAAAACTTCTTTAGCGGCGTTGTACATTTTATTGTAAGGGGTAAAAAATGTTAAACTCGCGTCAGGACACGTGACCCTGATCGTAAGATTCGTAAGATGACACGTGACCCTGATCGAAAATTCGTAAGTTTGCAAAATATTAAAAATTGAAAACAAGTACACAGGATCAAATTACAGACAGACAGACAGGCACAGACAGGCACAGACAGGCACAAAACAGGCACAGACAGGCACAGACATGCACAGACAGGCAGACAGACAGAGATGTGAAAGACGGCACGGTTGACATCTGTCATCTTTCAACACGTTAAAATAAAATAAAAAAATTAAAGGAGATTGACCCAAAGTCGTACCAAAAAGTCTCATGCATCAAGATCAAAATATTGTAGTACCTAATTATTTTCATATTTTTACGACATTACGCGTCGGGGATTTAATTTTTGAAGTGAAAACTTCTTTAGCGGCGTTGTACACTTTTTTTGTAATAGGTAAAAAATGTTAAACTCGCGTCAGGACACGTGACCCTGATCGAAAATGTACAGGGTTCTCTCTTAAGATACAGGTTTACCTAGTTTAAGAGGCAGGGGTATAATAATTGAGTACAGATTTTAACATAGAACCAGATGTATACAATGTACAGTATCTTATAATATATCAACTAGGTTCCCATCTGTATTTTTATGGCAAATAATTTTTTTTATTATATATTATTATTATTATTAAATTCGTAAGATTCCAAAATATCAAAAATGCACAACGTTAATATTCAAGTTTTCACTTCTGCCGGCACTCCCGGAGTGCAACCCGTCGTTTTTTTCTGATAAATCAGTATTTTATTGTTTTTTACTTTAGCCTGATGATGAGATTCCCAATTTTGAACTGACAGGAAAATCCTGCTCCCATTGTCTATATAGTTTATCCTGTAGCAGTATCTACAACGCCACATGGGAATAACGCGTCATACTGACGTGACGCAAAATCCTGCATCGCGCAAGCAGAGTTTACCTACTGACCATAGATACAACGTGCAACGGCCCGACATGAATCATTGGGAAGTTGCCGGCCAGACACAACACCCCTCTGGTCGGAGGATCCTCCCTTTTCTATAGAGTATGAGTGAACTTTACACCCTGTTCCTGATACCTCTATAATCCCAATCTATTTGGAGTCGGTACAACATGTCTTTTTCCTTCATACTTCTCTATTACTCGTCATCTAAGAAATCACTCCCTTTCTAACCATATTATCTTTAAAACAGTCCATCCATCGTTTCTTGGTCTTCATCTACTCATAATTATATTGTCTAGCCGTTTGTCCAATTTAGATTTTTCTTCATGCCCTTAGTCGCTTACATCGATCCTCAAAAATGGTAGGTACTTGATCATCATTTGCACGTACCTACGCACAGACGCCAGCACATCAAGCTACTACAATCTGTCAAATTTCTTTAATAGATTTTCAACTTTTTCGCTAAAAAATAGGGTTCAAAGTTGATTGAGAAAATTTGACAGTTTCGGGTAGCTTGATGTGCTGGCGTCTGTACCTACCTAGTCATTATAGGTTTTTTCTGCTTTGTGTACATAAGCAGTGATGTGCCAAAGTGACAAAGCTGATTTTTTAGAAGTAGAAGTTTTATCGAAGTCTAAACGTGGCAATAGAACAAAGTTACAAAGCCCTGGAAAGGCACACACGACTGAATGTCAAAAGGTCACCGGCAACTCAAGACACAATAACGATGAATACTTTACAACCTTCAATACCGCTACCAACTCCGAAGGTTCAATACCGAAGGCAGAGACCGTGAACATTTTTTCCTTTTTCTTCTTTTTTACATATATGTTCGGGTCGGCACGATTCGGCACAGGCGGGCGGCTAAATCGAATATACATATATAAATCACGCGTGTATTTCCCGTAGGGTTAAGCAGAGGTGTACCTATATTACACCCGCGTTTCGCCGGTTATGTATAGGTCCCATGTGGGACCTATACATAACCTGGAGGTGGAGAACCTATTGCCATTAACCGGGACAATTCTAGCCTCCGGGCTACTACTGAGAAATTCAAGATCGAAAAACCCATTAGCACCCTGCCCAACTCGGGAATTGAACCGACGGCCTCATCCTCAGCAGTAACGCTTGCGGGCACTTGACTAACGAGGTAAATATATGCTATAAAAAAATGCTGCTGAATAAGCCACTCGGCTTAGCTTGAATTGTGCCGAGCCGACTCAAATACGATTCAGTGAAGGTAGATACCGAACGGAGCCAGCCGATCAGCAGGAACCGAATGAAAGCCAAACATATGTAGCGATTGCTTCGGGTCGACCGAATTGAAAATGCCGACCTGAACATTTATGTTTAGCTCCCCTAACTGTCGGCTGTCTGTAGTAGTTATTTATTTACATATGTCATTGGAACGTGCGCTGAATAGAACTATTCATGTGGTCTCGGAACTTTGTACGGAGTGACCTAAGTATCTGTAAAATGATAGTAGAATATAGTGGTGGTTGGTTGAATTGGTGCTTTGAATTTATATTATGTTGCTCTGGCATTTGGCAGTCGGATGTATGGGTCGGGTCTGAGAAATAAATGAAACAAATATAAGGAAGGCCTACAAATTAATATCTCGGTTTGGGTGTTAGGGGTGACATTTGTGTTTGCATAACTTATCTTACATTATTTATAAATGTGGAAGTTTATAGGTATGGATGTTTGTTACTCAATCACGCAAAAACGGCTGAACGAATTTGGATGAAATTTGGCACACAGATAATTCATAACTTACGTTTACTTTTTATCCCGGTGGTCGTGTTCCCGGGATGATTTTTGACCCCCACGCGGGTGTAGCCGCGGACAAAGGCAAATAATAAAACACAACCTAAATACTCGTGCTTAGCGATCTCTTGTTTTTTCCCGAGAAACAAACTTTAGAGATTTTCGAGAAAATGCTAGCTTTCTACCGCATCATACTAAACAACTTGTAGTAATAAAAATTGGGGACTCGCTAAGATGACCCGCGATATTTTTTTTTTTACGTCTTATGCAATTTATGATTCCCGACCGTAACAAATATGGCTTTACAGAATTATAATCATTATATACAACAACTCTTTAAGTCAAAATTTACCTCAAACGTCATTATTTAATGAAATAGTCATTCAATAGGGTATTAAGAACTTAAAAAGATGTATTGATGATTTTTATGATTATAATTCTATAAATAAATATTAGTTACGGCCGCGTATCATATTTAGATCAACATACAACCTGATACTGACATGCAAATTGCAAAAAACGTAAAAAAAATCAGTGGCACTCAGGGAGTGCCCATAGAAATGAAAATCAAACACAAACAGAATACTTTGCCATCACTCATTGAATCGAGTACATCCCGAGGACAGCCGAACACATCCGAATGTAGCGCGGTATCGATAACAGTGTCGCGAGTTCAATGGTTTATTTCCCGTCTAAAAAAATGCCCAATGCGCGTAAATGGTTTTCACTACAAAAAAAAAATGCGGGCTTCCCTGACGTCTTAAACCAGCAACCGTTCTAAAAACATCACCCTGAAAATTGTCAATAAAAGTCCCAGTACATATTGCTATCTTCTTAAGAACACAAAATATTTCTTCAAAATGAAAATAAAGTGTCACCTCACACAAGAGTGCAGCTATCACCGCACGAACACAATCTCGTGGACAGACACACTCACCATAACAAAATCCGAACTCACCATCATCTCATTATAATCTAACCAACTTCCAGGAGTAGCACTTGGCTTCCGCTCAGACTACCCCGAGATACGTAAACGTATAAAAAAATCCATACTAATAATATTTGAAAGGAACTCTCTCTATCTATCTGTCTATCGGTCTGTCTATCTGTCTGTCTGTCTGTCTATCTGTCGGTCTATCTGTCTGTCTGTCTATCTGTCTGTCTATCTATCGGTCTGTCTGTCTATCGGTCTGTCTGTCTATCGGCCTGTCTGTCTATCGGCCTGTCTGTCTATCTGTCTATCTGTCTGTCTATCTGTCTGTCTATCTGTCTGTCTATCTGTCTGTCTATCTGTCTGTCTATCTGTCTGTCTGTCTATCTGTCTATCTGTCTGTCTATCTGTCTGTCTATCTGTCAGTCTATCTGTCTGTCTATATGTCTGTCTATCTGTCTGTCTATCTGTCTGTCTATCTGTCTGTCTATCTATCGGTCTGTCTGTCTATCGGTCTGTCTGTCTATCGGCCTGTCTGTCTATCGGCCTGTCTGTCTATCTGTCTATCTGTCTGTCTATCTGTCTGTCTATCTGTCTGTCTATCTGTCTGTCTATCTGTCTGTCTATCTGTCTGTCTATCTGTCAGTCTATCTGTCTGTCTATATGTCTGTCTATCTGTCTGTCTATCTGTCTGTCTATCTGTCTGTCTATCTGTCTGTCTATCTGTCTGTCTATCTGTCTGTCTATCTGTCTGTCTATCGGTCTGTCTATCGGTCTGTCTGTCTATCTGTCTGTCTATCGGTCTGTCTGTCTATCTGTCTGTCTATCTGTCTGTCTATCGGTCTGTCTGTCTATCTGTCTATCTGTCTGTCTATCTGTCTGTCTATCTGTCAGTCTATCTGTCTGTCTATCTGTCTGTCTGTCTATCTGTCTGTCTAGGTAGACAGACAGATACAAACAGACAGACAGGTTTCTGTCTGTTTGTATGTAACCTTTTCACGCCTAAAGCACTGAATGGATTTCGATAAAATTTAGCAGAGAGATAGATTGCATCCCGGGGAAGCACATAGGATAGTTTTTATCCCGATATTCCCACGGGATCGACACTTACGCGGGCGAAACCGCGGGGCGCAGCTAGTACATAATATTTGTTCACAGAAAACGACGTTACACTATTAGTGTAAATAAGGTACGTAGGTAGGTTATATTAAGTAATTAATCAATCAACCGAACTCATTTGCAAGTGCGTTGTATATAGCGTGCTAACGTGTGTATGAGCCCTAATGACTACGTCACAGCGTCATAAGCACGAGATTAGGCGTGATATTCGGGGACTGGGAGCTGGGATTAAAGGGGGAATGGGAAGTTTGAAACAGGTTGGAAGAGAAGAGGGGAAATAACCGAAAATGCGACATATTTTTCAAAAAAATAAAAAACACAAACAAAAAAAATATAACAATTTGGGAGAAGATATGCGTCACATCTACGCAAAATGCTACAATTGCGAGTAACAATTTGGGTGAAAATATGTATCACATCTACGCAAAATGCTACAATTGCGTAAATGTGACGCATATTTTTCTCCCAAATCGTTATTTTGTTTTTTTTTTTGTTGTGTTTTTTATTTTTATGCGTCATGTTTGCCGCAAATAAACATATTTTCTTTCTTTCTTTCTTCACTTTCACGGCAGGTGCTGTTAAAACTATGAAAAAAGTAGTTAGTTTCAGACTTCACATATTCATATTTTTGTTCTCTTAGTCTTTACACACTATTGTCTACATTTCTTTTTCACTTCTCCATTCGCAGGTCTGCTAGAAAAAAATTCTTAAGAAATAAGCAGTACATTTGTACTCAAATTATAATTATATCGTATCCTTATGAATTTTACTGTGTCTACATAAGTAATAAAATTAAAAACAATGTGTAAAATTGACAACCTGTCGGAATTTTGCCTGTTGCCTGTCGCCTGTCGGTATTACTAAATAAGCCCCAGATATGGGATGATCACCAGATAGATAGATATTGATTTTTTTATCGAAAGTTTTTACATACTGGTGTAAAGTTTTTTCTTATGCTTGAACAAGATTTCCATGTTTCAAGATTCCATGATCGTCTTGCCAATTATTTTACTTATGTACCTGCTGAGGGGCTGGCTGTTACCTTGGCCAAAGGCTAAGCATAGCCATACAGCGGGGTAATACCGCCAGTCTCTTGGATATATTACCAGTCGACAGCGATGCGGATGAATTTTTCGACACAATGTTTTAGTTTGTGTATAGTTTAAGTTAAGTTAGGATTTAATTTTGTTAAGTATTTTTATGAATTAATTAGGTATTACTTGTAATTTGCTTACTTATTACTTTAATTTACAGAAATAAATCACACTAATATTATAAAGGCGAAAGTTTGTGAGTGTGTGTGAGTGTGTGTGTGTTTATATGTTTGTTACTTCTTCACGCTCAAACGGCTGGACCAATTTGGATAAAATTTGGTATGGAGGTAGCTGACAACCTGGATTAACATATAGGCTACTTTTTATCGCGATATTCCCGCGGGATCGACACTTACGCGGGTGAAACCGCGGGGCGCAGCTAGTGTTACTATAAGTCTATAAGATAGTACAGTCGCCAGCAAATCAAGTTACCTGAAACTGTCAAATTTTCCAAATCTACCTTGAACCTTGTGCTTTAGCGATAAAGTTGAAAATCTATTTAAGAAATTTGACAGATTGTAGTAGCTTGATGTGCTAACGTCTGTAGCTACTGAGCGTGGCTACTTATTTGTGAGTTTTTGTGTCTATATGTAGAGAAAGTGAACAATACAAAAGAAAACGTTTTGAAAGGCATTTAAAAAAAGTTAAGGTCGATCTTTCTATACTAACTTTTTTCATTCCAGTATAAAAAGATAAAAACCATAACCTATGTTTTTCATGGCCGTTTTGCCAGCATAATCAGTAATGAGTCAGCTCAATTTCACTACAGAACAGTCTTCAAAATCGAGGTATTATTAGGGTGACGTTATCCGTTCGACATAATAATATTTTTGTTCCATTGAATGTTAGAAAGCTCCTTTGAATCGACAAACTTGCAAATTCATTGCGAGTATAACGTTTATTTTCGGTATCAGATTGGAAAAACAAGCTATAGAGTACTGGATGACATCCAGTATACCTTTACTTTTTTAGCTTGTTTTTAACATCCAGTGGATTTGATTCACTTCTTGCATAATCTTTGTGCTCAAAGAGAAAATGTTTTTTTTTATTCTTCAAGATATCTAGATAGATCTTGAAGAATAAAAAGACATTTTCTCTTTGTAGCGATTAACGAGATCGTTTAGTGTAGAAAAAAATTATATTAGAAACCTCAATATAATTTTTGAAGACCTATCCATAGATGCCCCACACGTATTGGTTTAATGAAAAAAAAAATTTTGAGTTTCAGTTCTAAGTATGGGGAACCCCAAAATTTATTGTTTTTTTTTTTCTATTTTTGTGTGAAAATCTTAATGCGGTTCACAGAATACATCTACTTACCAAGTTTCAACAGTATAGTTCTTATAGTTTCGGAAAAAAGTGGCTGTGACATACGGACGGACAGACAGACTGACATGACGAATCTATAAGGGTTCCGTTTTTTGCCATTTGGCAACGGAACCCTAAAAATGGCTCGTGACTAATGCGTTGGTTCGTGGGTTTTCATTACATAATATATCCTCCATGTCTCGGAAAGCACGCTAAGCCGTTGGTCCCGAATGACATTCGTAGATCTTTGACAGTCGTTACGGGTAATCAGAAGCCCGAAAGTCTGATAAGCAGTCTTACCAAGGGGTATCGTATTACCTAGTAACTGAGTTGTAAAGATCAGATAGGCAGTCGGTCCATGTAAAATACTAACTGTATCTGGTTAGACTGATGGAAACCGACCCCGACTTAGTTGGGAAGAGGCTAGGGCATAGATATTATTTATTTTTTTACTTCTATGGGCTAGGGAGAATGATTTTTGTAATAAATGAAAACTTAACTTGTCTTGATGATGACTTTTTTTTCAATAAAAAAAAAGTCATCATCAAGTAAAATAAATCTATACAAAATAAATAAATCTTACATACCTACTCACAAAGAGATTTAAGATACTAAAGATATACAGACAGACAGACAGACGTGACAGAATGCCAATTCCCATAATTAAAACCGGCCAAGTGCGTGTCGGGCCACGCACAGAGTAGGGTTCCGTAGTAGCCCGTTATCATGTAGTACGATTCTGTTGTTCTTTATTCTGAATAGGTAAAAAAAAAACATATTTTGGTTTTCAATGCAAGTCTTTACCCATTATAAACAAGCAACTACTTCATCTTTGTATTTGGTACAAAATTATCCAACACCCAAGTTCAACGACTATTACTGCTAAACTAATAAAGTTATCTTAACCGCTATACTTTTCCTTTAAATTTCATGAAATGCACTATCATCGAGAATTTTTCCAGATTTTTCAAGCCAGTAGTTTAGCTTTTAGAGGGCGGGGGACGCCCTACTGGAACAAAAATTTGCACTTTAAACTTTAATATTTCGTAAATGGAGCATTAAATCGAAAAATAATTTTAGCAACCCCAAAGCCATTTTAGAAGACCTATTCAACGATACCCCACACGATGGGGTAGATGATGAAAAAAATATTCATCCCCACTTCACATGTAGGGGAGCTACCCTAAAAAAAAATATTTTCCAAAATTTTATTTTACCAACTTTGTCGGCGTAACTGATATACGTACTCCTACAAAATTTCAGCTTTCTAGTGCTAACGGTCACAGAGATTAAGCGAGGACGGACAGACAGACAGACGGACGGACAGACAGACATGGCGAAACTATAAGGGTTCCTAGTTGACTACGGAACCCTAAAAATGATCAAATTCTAGTCGCAATCTCACCTTAGCGTCAATTAATGTCAAAAAACTGGCCAAGTGCGAGTCGGACTCGCACTTGGCCAGTTTTTGCCTTGTGGTACGGAACCCTTTGTGGGTTCCGTACCACAAGGCAAAAACGCCAAAAAAAACATGTTTGTTGTATGGGAGCCCCCCTTAAATATTTATTTTATTTTAATTGTATTATTTATTATTAAAATTAAAATACAACTGAGTATTTTGTGAATATTTCAAGTGCCAACCTGTTGCCATTTTTGATATCGAGCAAAAATGGGCAAAAAAATCGCGTTTGTTGTATGGGAGTTTATTTTGTTTTTAGTATTTGTTGTTATAGCGGCAACAGAAAAACATAATTTGTGAAAATTTCAACTGTCTAGCTATCGCGGTTCTTGAGATACAGCCTGGTGACAGACAGACAGACAGACAGCGAAGTCTTAGTAATAGGGTTCCGTTTTTACCCTTTGGGTACGGAACCCTAAAAATGGTCATAAATTTAGGTAAAATAGAGGTACTTTTGACAGATCGAAACTGAGACTAAAATGCGAATTTTCATGAAACTACGGGAATAGGGATGATTTTTTTTTTAAACTCAGTTAAATTTAAGCTCGAAACTGAGGCCATCTTATACCTCGTCGTTTCAGCCGGTAGACGTCCACTGCTGGACATAGGCCTCCCCCAATTTTGGGAGGGTTTGCCATAATCGCCACGCTTGGCAGGCGGGTTGGCGATCGCAGTATGGTATGGTGGTGGAATACATAGAGAACGCTGCTGCCCATTCTCCAGTACGATCCTTAGTCGCCTTTTACAACACCCACGGGAAGGACGTAAGGGGTGGTGGTATTCTTTAAGTCCGACACCACACAGACCCGACACCACACAGACTAGTGAAGTACTGTTTTATAATACAAATATGTATGTTTAGGTTAAGGTATTTATATTACTATTTATATATGGCCTGAGTCGCCTGAAATAAATAAATTACTCGCCAGACAATCTCACCTTCCCGCACTGTGTTACCTATAATGAACGTTCAGTCAACCCCAAAAGGGGAGAAATAAATCTATGTAGATAGTACTATCAGTTTCCTGCAGTGTATGACTTTGTAACTGTTCCATGTTCATTTGGGAGCTGAAAATGGCCTCTTAATGAGATTAATGTCGGAAATGATACGATACGAGTTTTTTATGGTATGTCGGGGTTAATTTTGTATGAAGTGAGGGTAGATGTTACATGTTTTGGTACGAGATTTGAATATTGTATGACTTTTGGGATGTTTTGAGTTCTTTTGTTGGTTTGAAATGTAAGCCTAGCGATTTTACCTCTATTTTTCGACATATACAATTATTCTACCATTTAAATGATATTAGCCTTATGAGTAACTACAGTTTTGCTCATGTCATGGGGCCTGACAAGGGCCTTCTTAAGAAAATTTTTCGCCGACTCTACACATGATCTTTATTTTTTTGAAGACGGGAAATCATCAAATGACCCCTGGGTGGAGCGGTGTCAGACTCTTACTGACTAAAACCCACCCGTGTTCCTTCCTTAGCCCTTTATGTTCCGGGCCAGCGGTTCCCTTTCGGACAATCCCGCTGACCCGGCAGCCTTCGGCCCTAACGGACCCCCTCCTTGGCGCTGACATCTCATTGAGGCGCGGAAAACATACCAGAGCGCGTGATCAGTGGGCTTGCTCGTTCTTTTTTCAAAGAATTACCATTTCCATTCAACGTGGCAATGCTGCCAGTCTTCTGGGCAGGTTTCCAGATGACAGCGATGCGGACGAGTACTTCGACGCCAAGTGACCAAAAAACAAAAGAATTTTTTTTGTATATTTAGTTGTTAATTTAATTTTGTAGAGTACCTTGTGTAAATTGTTCATCAATCATTTTAATGTTTATGAAAGAACTAGCTGACCCGGCAAACGCTGATTTGCCATATAATTTTTTTCTAGCTACCCGGCGCGCGTGGTGTCCTACCCCTTACCCTACCCCTACCCTACTCCTACCCTACTCCTATACTACTCCTACACTACCCCTACCCTACTCCTACCCTACTCCCACACTACTCCTACCCTACTCTTACCCTACTTCTACCCTACTCCTAACCTACTCCTACCCTACTCCTACACTACTCCTACCCTACTCCTATAAGAAAAAAAAAAAGAAAAAAAGATAAAAAGTATCCTGTGTCATTCTCCTGGTTCTAAGCTACCTCCCCACCAATTTTCAGCCAAATCGGTCCAGCTTTTCTTGAGTTATAAATAGTGTAACTAACACGACTATCTTTTATATAATATATATAGATTATATCTAGCAAAAAAAAACATTTTTACAAAAAAAAAAACAACCGACTTCCAAAACAAAAACACTACAAATTGAAAAATAACTTTAATTTCGGAAGTCGGTGTCTTTGGTTCCACATTTTCGTTTATTGACACCGACTTCCGAAATTAAAGTTATTTTTCAATTTGTAGTGTTTTTGTTTTGGAAGTCGGTTGTTTTTTTTTTTTGTAAAAATGTTTTTATTTTTCACTTTTTAGTGGGTCAGTTTTTAATTTATCTAAGTTACAATAGCCTAATGCCAACTGTTCATCACCTTTTACAAAATATTGCTTTTCCCGATGCTGGGACGTTAATGGTTGAGAAGTTCTCCCGGTAAGAACCAGGAGAACTCCTCAACAATCACTCATCATACGCATTGTGACGAACATAAATTGCTTAGCAACCATATTAAAGTAATCGAATCGCAACCCGTGAAATATTTGTCATTGAGTTGTTCCGATGGCCATCTGTGGTCTTCATTATCAGCTCCACTTTACCAAATGATGATTTCCGAGAGCAAATGCTCAAGTTACTTTAAAAAATATCTAAATCGCTATAGTTTTGCCTATAAAATTTGAGGGTTTCTCTCGATTTCCATGGGCTCCTCTCATGAGATTCCAACTTGATGATAATGGGACCACCTCGAGAGTATACTCTTTCAAATAAAAAAAGAACTTTTGGAATCGGTCCAGCCGTCTTCGAGTAATCGGTGAATATACACAAGGTAGCTACTGTAAACTGTTGAGGACTTCCCTTAACTGTCCTTCGTCTTCATCATCAGATCCTTAATGACAGTCACAACCTATCTAGGTGTAAAGTTCACATCAATACAAATTAATCAAGCCCAAACACAAGGTAACTGCTGTAAATCGTTGAGGAGTCCCCTCAACTGTCTTTCGGTTCCATCATCAGATCGACTCCAGACCTTCATTAAATTGTAGTGCTTTAAAACACTTAATGAAAAAATTAACAAACGCACTAGTTGCTCCTACGATTTTCGAATGTTCCCCTCGATTTCACTGGGATGCCATCATCAGATCCTGGTTTCCTTATCATGGGACCACCCTTGGCATATCTCCTTTCCAACAAAAAAAGAATAATCAAAATCAGTTCATAAACGACGACATTATCCGCGAACACACATAAAAAAAATATATATATATATATACGGTCGAATTGAGAAACCTCCTCCTTTTTTGAAGTCGGTTAAATAGTATAGAAGCGGTTATCGAGTCACCATTGATGGAGTATGGACATTGTAAAAAGTAACAACGCAATACTTTTGAAACCAACTATGTAAGCAAGTATTCACATCAGCGAGTAATTATGTGACACACTATCAGTAGCATGGGTTTAATTTTGAAAAATAACACTAAATTTTGGGGTTCCCTATACTTGGAACTGAAACTAAAAATTTTTTTTTTCATCAAACCCATACTTGTGGGGTATCTATGGATAGGTCTTCAAAAATGATATTGAGGTTTCAAATATCATTTTTTGCTAAACTGAATAGTTTGCGCGAGAGACACTTCCAAAGTGGTAAAATATGTGCCCCCCCTGTAACTTCTAAAATAAGAAAATGATAAAACTAAAAAAAATATATGATGTACATTACCATGTAAACTTCCACCGAAAATTGGTTTGAACGAGATCTAGTAAGTAGTTTTTTGTAAACCGCAATTTACCTTTCTTTCAATCAACTCAAATATAAAAAAAACATTTAGTTTCATAAACATAAACCTTATGCATAAACCCGGATGTTACGGAACCCTCGGTGCAAAGTGGACAAAATTGCAAATGCGTGTGTGTGTGTTTATGTTTGTTACTTCTTCACGCTCAAACGGCTGGACCTATTTTGATAAAATTTGGTATGGAGGTAGCTGACATCCTGGATGTTAATCCAGGATGTCAGCTACCTCCATACCAAATTTAAAAGTAGCCTATATGTTAATATAGGCTACTTTTATCCCGATATTCTCACGGGATAGAAACTTATGCGGGTGAAACCGCGGGGCGCAACTAGTAAATAATAAGTACCAGGGGACTGAGCTAGATGGAAGCAGAACAGCTCTGTTTTTGTGAAATCACGAACTTCAAAGCATTTTATGAATGTTTCCAATAGCACCCTAGGGGGTGCTCCCGGCTCGTCCGTGCTGAAAAATCCAAGTCTGGCATAAAATGAATTTCATTTTACAACACAATATTGTATTCTGCACTTCGGGTGGATGATGATGAATTCACAATTATTTACACAGTTTCAAAATGTCCACGTTAGTTTATTTAATTCAACTTCCAATTTAAAATAACCTGACGTATATTATAATTCGAATTTAATTGAGTACGAATATCTTATTTCATCGATAATACTCGTATTTATTTTTTAAATGTATTATAATTTACCTTTATCGACATGCAATAATAACAGTATTATCATACATTCTTATGATACATTATTATGATACATTCTTAAACAATGTGAATTGTCCTAGTTGAATTGAATTGAATTGTTGTAGTGTTCCATTGAACCAGCTGCGCCCCGCGGTTTCACCCGCATAAATTTCGATTCCGTGCAATTAAAAGTAGCCTATATGTTAATCCAGGGTGTCAGCTACCTCCATAATTTTTTTTATCAAAATTGGTCCAGCCGTTTGAGCGTGAATAAGTAACAAACATATAAACACACACACACTCACAAACGTTCGCCTTTATAATATTAGTGTGATGACATGGATAAAAAGTTCCACCCAAATTCATTCAATAGACTCTATCGACTAGTTGGTGCCAACGATGGATGCTATTCTGTAAAAATCTCACCGTGAAAACGTAGGTGAAGTGAGCGTGGTGTGAGCTGTCAATAGTGTAAATTCCCAGCAAAAACAAACTCACTTCACCTAAGTATTCGCAGTCAGATGTTTACAGAATCAACCGGCAGTATTACGAATTTATTTAAATGTATTCTAAAGAATTATTGTAACATAATATAACGCCTGAAATCCCAGAAATGTTAGCCAGAGGTACAATTCTGCATAGGCACGCTATGGTTGAAATTTCTGTGAACATGCTTCGCGCCGTCCCCGCGCCCGCGCCGCAGTCCCGTATTTACATCTGTGTGTGTACACTGGCTAACTAGTCGAACGAAACAAAAACATACCATCGTCGCTTTTTCACACGCGCGGCGTATTTACGTATGACCTTCGTTGGTTCATACCACTGCTAAAATTCACAACTTCATAATAAGTACTGCTAGTGGATAACGTAGCGTATAGGATTAGTAAACACGCAGGCCTGGGTTCGAATCTCGAGATGAAACTTTAGAGATTTATCTTTTCAACAATAATCTTATCTTTTTTTATTATTCGATAAATTAATACACGAGAATAATAATGTAATATTTATTTTATTTGTATTATTATATTGTTATTGAAATATGGGGGTAAAAATAAAAAAGTTTTTAAGTGATTTCAAAATTTTTGTTCGTTATAATTTGATAAATAAACTTTTAAAACAGTTCATTTTCTCATAAAGAACAATTTATTGAAGTAAGCAGGTAATCAGTGAGCTACGACCATTAGACTTAAAATATTGTAACTATCTTAGTAATAAAATAATATTGTGCTTTAATTGCGGATATAGCTTAAGTATTCATTTTCAAAATTCATTTTGAAAAGAAGATTGCAACTACAAACCTCTAAATAATCCTTATTACGGACATGACACAATAATATTTTAATATTACTAAAATCAATTTAATAATAATAATAATAAATCCGCAGGGCAGCATGTGGCGAGCTGTTGGGCAGTAGCGACCCCACGGACCCTATCTTCAGGGAGAAGTCTTGTTCCTCACCTCTGGCTTGCCTTTATTGGCCGGCTGGAGTGAACAATGACGATGAACAGAGCTCCCACCTCATTCTTGCCTTTATTGGCCGGCTTGAGTGGAGATTCGCAAGAGCAAATGTGCTCGGAGGAAGGAAGTATTCCAGTAAGATGCTGGTAGGGATCTTGACCGTACTTCCGGGATTGTCCTGATAGCCGTGGAATACCTCTCCACTCCTCATAAGCACCTCAGGACATGTTGCCCCCTTGTTGCTACGTCACTATGTGCTAGCGACCGTTTCCGGGGGCCCATTGTTGAGTGTGCAAGTCACCCCCTGCCATTTTATCCGTGTATATATAAAACATTGATCAGGCAGGGGTCGTAGTTATTCCATAGTTCTTGGTAACCAGTCCACTTTAGCCACCCAAACCCATAGCCCAACTTTTTATTTTTCCATATCCTGCAATAGTCCTACACCAACCGGGGGTTATCCTTGGGTGCACTTGCATAGCGCATACAGGGATAATCGTCGGTTGGTGCCGCATTTCATTAAAATTTCCTAAGGGGCCTCTGCGAGTTGGCTTCGGCCCCTCGTACGCCTTCCAAAGGACCGGGACCCAATGGTTCCGAGAAAAAAGAAAAAAAAAAAGATAATAATATAATAATAATAACCCCGCCGCCGTATCTCTACGTTGACGCCGTGGTGGGGCTTGCGCGCTCCGAACTCTAGGCCTATGCCGGAAGAGTTTACTTTGCTGGAACAGGTCTAAGGTGAGGAGCCAGACCAAGAGAGATACAGAAATCCGCAGGGCAGCATGTGGCGAGCTGTTGGGCAGTAGCGACCCCACGGACCCTATCTTCAGGGAGAAGTCTTGTTCCTCACCTCTGGCTTGCCTTTATTGGCCGGCTGGAGTGAACAATGACGATGAACAGAGCTCCCACCTCATTCTTGCCTTTATTGGCCGGCTTGAGTGGAGATTCGCAAGAGCAAACGTGCTCGGAGGAAGGAAGTATTCCAGTAAGATGCTGGTAGGGATCTTGACCGTACTTCCGGGATTGTCCTGATAGCCGTGGAATACCTCTCCACTCCTCATAAGCACCTCAGGACATGTTGCCCCCTTGTTGCTACGTCACTATGTGCTAGCGACCGTTTCCGGGGGCCCATTGTTGAGTGTGCAAGTCACCCCCTGCCATTTTATCCGTGTATATATAAAACATTGATCAGGCAGGGGTCGTAGTTATTCCATAGTTCTTGGTAACCAGTCCACTTTAGCCACCCAAACCCATAGTCCAACTTTTTATTTTTCCATATCCTGCAATAGTCCTACACCAACCGGGGGTTATCCTTGGGTGCACTTGCATAGCGCATACAGGGATAATCATCGGTTGGAGCCGCATTTCATTAAAATTTCCTAAGGGGCCTCTGCGAGTTGGCTTCGGCCCCTCGTACGCCTTCCAAAGGACCGGGACTCAATGGTTCCGAGAAAAAAAAAAAAAAAATAATAATAATAAATTTATTTCATAAGCCTAATACAATAAGGAGAGAGAAAAAGGGTCAACAATGCATTATAAAATCTTATAATCCTTATATTAATAGGCTAAGTATATGCATATTGTGTGAAACTCCTGACACCCAAACTAGGACATGTCCTGTATCTTAGGTGTCAGCGTTCCTCCATGCCCTTCACATTTGTGAAGCCCAACTTTCTGTTGCATTGCAGAAATAAGAATGATAATTATAATCTAGGTTTTTACAAATACAATCTAGAATAAAATAAAGCAAAAGTAACCACCATATTCTATCACTGCTATAAATATGTGGAGAAGTGAGTGTAGTGTATGGGTAAGTGTAGTGTTAGGGTAAGTGTGGTGTGGGGGTGAGTGTAGTGTGAGTGAGTGTATGTATGTGTTGGTAAGTTGCGGATGTGTGCTTTTAAGTTGCGTGTGGTGTGAATGCAATGACTTAGGCAGCGCTGCTATCCAACAAATCCTCAGTTTTCTTATAGGTTAGAGAAATAAGCCAATCCTTTACCTTCATTTTGCAGTTTATTCTGTTGAGGTGAAAAATATTTAAGTGTTTGTTTGTCCTATTATACAACCTTACGCTAAGGATAAAATAGTGTTTACATGCAAAAGAGGTTCTTGTTCGATCGGGCTTAAAGACTGTATGTTTAATTCTACCTCGAGGCTCCAGCAGAGGCCGCGACTTGTGTTTACGGGCTATGGTCAAGTGGACATACAGTTGCCTCACCGTGAGAACTTTACATTCAGCGTAAAGTTCAGCCGTAGGGTATCTGTAGGGCCTTTTCGTCATAACTTTTAGTACAGCCCTCTGAGCGATCTCAAGCTGTAGGATCGATGATTTAGGTGCACCACCCCATACCGTCAAACAGTACGATAATAGGGACTGGCATAGAGCCATGTACACCATTTGCAGAGTTTTTGTGTCCGCTGACTGACGAAGTCTTTTAAATATAAATATGAGTCTTCGAACCCGGGTAGTGACGGTTTCAATTTGTTTGTGCCAACGGAAACTCTGGTCTATATATACGCCCAAATATTTAGCACAGGGAGATCTGGTTATAGATAAGCAACAGCAGTCAGGAGCAGGCAGGAGACACGAGTGAGCTTTAACTTTGAAAGTCGGCGGGGGCAGATGGTCAGATCGCATTGCAAAGGGGATAAACAAGGTTTTATCAATATTTAGTGTCAGAAGATTAATTGACAGCCACTCCATTATAATTTTAAGAGCATGTTCTGCATTTTGCTTTGTTTGGCACCAGTCTACTCCATTCACAATAAGAACTGTGTCGTCAGCGTAAGTGAAGATTTTACCGTTTAGTAGGGGGATATCGCATAAATCATTTATGAATACAATAAATAGTGTTGGGTCCAGAATGCTTCCTTGCGGAACGCCGCAGTTGATAGCCTCCTCATCCCTAACATGCTCCCCTATTTTCACCACTTGTACACGATCTCTTAGATAGTCGGCAAAGATTTCCAAAGGTAAACCCCTAACTCCTACTCGCTCCAGCTTATTTATAAGGATAGGGACAGAGACAGTGTCAAAAGCCTTAGCCAAGTCTAGAAATAGTCCCAAGCATTTTTGCTTTTTATCTAAATTCCGAATAGCATGTTCTGTTAGAGCCAATACTGCATCCTCAGTGGATATACCAGTTCGGAAACCATATTGGTTCCCAGATATTATTTTATTCAGTTCAAGGTACCGTGTGAGTGGCTTGTTTAGTATACGCTCTAGTACTTTGGAAAGAGCTGGAAGTACTGATATTGGTCTATAGTTATTGACACTGCCTCTGTCATCTGACTTATGAACTGGGTGCACAACTGCCTTTTTGAAAACCTTTGGGAAAATACCTGACGTGATAGATAGGTAATAAGAGGGACCAGGGTTTGGCGAGATGATTTTATTATACTGGCTGGGATGCCATCCCAGCCCACGGCGCAATCAGATTTTAAATTAATTATGATTCTCTCAACCTCGTCTGCGTCCGTTTCAAGAATGGCTATAGAGTTTAGGTTACTATGACTATTTGGAGGGGTAAAACTATTGGGAGCAGGATGATTGCTAGAAATTTTGCTAGCCATTTCCCTACAAATACCAGCAAAGAAGTTGTTAACTTTATTAATAGAGGCTTTAGGGGCATTAGGATTTATGAGTTCGGTGGGAGGGGCTGATTTAGGTTTTAAATTCACTACCTTATTGATTACATCCCACTTGTAATTGTATAACCCCCATTATAATCCATGCTATCAAGTAAACGCTGGCGTATGGATCCTTTAATGTTTAAACATATATCTTCATATTTCCTTGCAATGCAACTTCATCTGGTAGGTAACTGGTTGGTTAAAACCACTTGTTTCTTATTCACTGACTATACTCTTCCTTATATCTTTTGACCCTCCGACTCACGGTAGGTAATTTCTCTAAAACAAAAAAGGAATATTGTAAGGCTACTAGCAAAATTATAAAATATTAAGTTATTACTTTTTTAAACAAAATTATTTTGAAAAAAGTTCAAATGTTACAAAATGATTTTATTATAATTTATACATAATGCTATATTCATCATTCCAAAATTAAATAAATAAACTCTTGGAAATATAATTTTTTTCTTCTATTTGGACCCTATGGTAAATATAAAACGTTTAATAAAATAACTACAAGGATCAGCGTTAAACTTTAATTAAATAAATGTTCGATAAAATAATTAAATCATAATACTCACAGTCAGTCCGGTTTCATCAAATATTTGTGATATAATTAAGTCCACTTTTACGCAGTGTGATAATAACCGCTTTAATCTCAATATTTTAATTTGCTTGCATTTCAAAATGAACAGCACCGCTAATAGATTAAACACATTTCACTAACCCACAATATCAACCAACAAAGAACCACAACATTCTAAGTATTTAGTCGCGGTGAATGGTGCATCTGTCCACCTAATAATTTATTTATTTAGATTTCTGCGGGTATAACCATAAAGTTTTGCACAAGACGAACATGACACGGAACTATAATATTCAATAGCGTGATTATTCGAGTAATATGCGGGTGTGTGTGTCAAACTACTCATTATAAGAAGGTCATAAGTTAAACTAAACGTCCAAGCTATTGCTTCGTAACTTTGATTATAGACTTCTGGAGCCTACCGTACACCTATATAGTACACCCACATGACCCACATTTCGACAATACACTGAAAATACTACACAAACACAATTGAGTATTGGCGGAATGTATATGTCGCAGCCAACTGGTTAAATTAGCCGTTTAGTTAACCGCCTGGCCGTTAGAAGTAGTGCTCGCCTCGCTTCGCTCTCTCGGCTCGCAAGCGGTTGATCACAGTTCTAAGCTAACCCAACCCATTTGGTCGGGGTGCCCTGGCTTAGTTACTCCGACGAATTCGGCTCGCGCGTGATTACTTAAAGTTCCAACCTAAACTATAATTGAATATCATTCAGGCGGGAAACGGCGGCCATTCAACTAACGAGTTGAAAAGCCGCCGCTTAGTTAAAAGACTAGGCGGTTAACTAAACGGCTAATTAAACCAGTTGGCTGCGACATAATTATATACATTGTGACAGTACTTAATTAGGTACATCTAGAGTTCCTTAGATAGCGAATCCCAATACCAACACTGCCTAGTGGCAATGTCGTAGTAAAAATATGGTCCAGTGTGACACACAACATGAGCTCATCACACAAAACAAGAGTTTAAATTTGTAATCTTTTACCGCCAGTAATCATTCCCCTGTCTATCCCGTTCTAAATAACTAGCGTGAAAGCCCTTTGTTCTTCACTTATGTCCGGCAGCAATCGCCTAAGCGTCCGGAATTATGGCCGGTAACGAGGTCTGTCTGTCTGAAATACGCCGACCCTAAGGCACAAATTGTATGAATGACTACCAGCTAGGGACTGTGTGTGCTGAGTATAGGTCTCGGTGGAGTGTTGCGTCATAATTTGTGGTTGAATACAACTTGGAACTAGTGAAAAGATAGTTACGAAATAATGAATACTACCTAGGGATGGGCCGAATATTCGATTAATGTTCGGTATTCGGCATATTCGGCAGGTTTATTGGACAGCAGGTTTTTCGGTAAAAATGTCAAACATTCTACCAAATAGTAAAAAAAAAAAAAAATATATATAGCCTCTATAAGTCTAATAGCACAATTACATAATTGCATCCATATCAAGTGTGTCTTATCCTATACTAGCTGCGCCCCGCGATTTCACCCGCGTCATTGTCGATCCCATGGGAATATCGGGATAAAAAGTAGACTATGTGTTAATCCAGGGTGTCAGCTACTTCCATACAAAATTTTATCAAAATTGGTCCCTCCGTTTGAGCGTGAAGAAGTAACAAACATATAAACACACACACACACTCACACACACACTCACAAACTTTCGCCTTTATAATATTAGTGTGATTCTATGTAAAGAGATACCTACTTAGTAATATTCTTACATTGCTTCGATTAAAACTTCAACGCGCTCAAGAAGCACAAACTTGAATTTTTGAGATCACAATAAAGTGCGCCAAATCCTGCCTAATCTTTTAACCGAACATTCGGCCGCTTATTTATATTCGGTAAAACAACATAAAATGTGGAGTTTACCGAATATATCGCTCAAAAGATGTGCGTACCTACAAGAAATACTGGTTTCTGAGGGAGTCATAACGTATAAAATTTTATAGTCTTCAATTAAATAAATTAAGCAGGGCTCATTGCACAATATAAATTGTTTTAAGGGGACTACCGGATCGACCACAGTAAACAAAATCAGAAAAATATATGATATTCTTCAGCATATATGCTAGTTAGATAGTGTTTTGAAAACATAATGAAACTAATTTGATATGATAGAAAAAATCATGCAAAAACCTCTAAAAACTTTCTATTTACAATAAAAACCATACTATTCTAATATACATACAACAATTCTGATTTTTTGTCAGATTATTCTACAAGCAACATACTAAAGCACTAGTGTTTTAGTGTTTTTAGTCCAATTAATAAATGTTTTGTAAATAAATAATTGCTTCATATTTTGCAATAAATTACCAGCGTTGTGTCATCGCGCTTCTCTTTCTTTCCTATATAGTCCGACAGTGACCGCGCTTTAGGCCATGTAATCCCCTTAATACGATACTAAAAGAATTACAGACAAAATAAAGTAGGTACCATTATTTCCCAGATCCGAAAATGAACCACAGGTCTTGGCTTTGCTTTGAAAGCTTTTAGCATAGGGAGATAATTATACAAACTAAATAGAAGGTATATCTACGATACAAATATACAACAACACTAGGTCAAAAGACTCAGAATGACACAGCATATTTTGACCAATATTGCAATGACGAGTATTTACCAAATAGAATAATATTATGAACGACGACTACGATGATGATATCATTTTCTCAGTGGCATACTTTATCATCGTAAGTCAGTCTACCGTTAATGCAGGTAATAGGTACCTACATTTCTATAAACACCTTCAAGACATGCGTGGTAAACAAAATAACGAACATAACTCCCACAGATGAAAGAAATAATGAGATACAATAGCTCAGGCCTGGCATATAGATTAAAGCATTATGCTGGATGTACCAATGAGATGATTACAAGTTACGTCGAATTCCTATTCATTTATTGATGAATGAACCTGAAGAATAATGAGGGCTCTTTGTTGGCCTAGGATAGCTCGGGCGATTTTTTTTCACGACGATTTTTATGGCGCACTCGATTTTCAACTCCTTGGTGAGTGTTGAGAATCCGGGATATTGTCAAGTCGCGGGAAACACCTGGATGGGAAAAAAGGGAGGCCTATACTCCCTCCCTCTCACAGAGAGGAGGCCTGTGTCCCAGCAGAGGGAACAATATAGGATGATTATGACAGATGATGATGATGATATCGCCGTGTGGAGACACGTTCTAAGAGTCCATAGAAATATGAGGCACGACGATAATATCGCCGCGATTCTCTCGCTCGAGGAGACGGCCCCTAAGTGTTAGTAAACAACACGATAGGATGGCACATGTAACTGATAGCAGCGATTCATATACGGACAAGTCCACTCTGACAGCAATCATTTTCAGAACCTTCTTGGGGCTCATCATGACTCGAGTCATCGATGCTGAGCGTTTGTTTACTGTTTAAAAACAGTCTACACGCGCCGCCGCAAACATTCCTGACGCACTGCAAATGATTTCAACACTAAGCCGCGCGTTGAAAATCTCGTGCGGGAAAGAAAATCGCTTGTGCGAACCTAGGCGTACACCGGTTACCTGTTGTATTTTTATAATTGTTCTTTTCTTTACATTGCCTATTTATTTAGATTAAGAACATTATTACGAATCTCATCATTTCAGCCGAAAGACGTCCACCACTGCTGGACATAGGCCCCAAGCACCTCCACTTCGACCGGTTCTGTGCTTCTCGCATCCAACGGGTTCCTGCGGCCTTCACAAGGTCGCCACCTTGTGGGAGGCCTTCCAACGTTACGTCTTCCGGTTCGCGGTCACCGCTCTAGAACCTTTCGGCCCTGCCCACTGCCACTTAAGTTTGGCTATTCTTCGGGCTGTGTCGGTTACCTTGGTTCTCCTGTGGATCTCCTAATTTCTGAATCGATCACGCAGGGAAACTCCAAGCATAGCCCTCTCCACAGACCCTTTGGGTGACTTTTAGCCTTCTTATAAGGCCCATTGTAAGCAACCACGTTTCAGTGCCATATGTCATCACTGGCAACACGCACTGGTAAATACGAATCTACATCATGTATTTTATTTCGGAGATGAAGTTGTCGAATTGGTTTTTCGGCTAAAACTATTATTATATATATGGTATTATTTATTTATTTATTTTAGCACATGGAGGACTTACAGCTAAGAAAAACAAACACAAAAGGAAACCATAGTCACCCGAAAGCCAATTACAAATCCTCACGTATAGACTTATAATATTAACTTATGGTGTGAGCACAAAAACAATGAATAATGGTGAACAATGTATTAGTATTCTGAGAATGAAATCAATTAGGAATTTAAGGGACTAACTACATGACCTAAAACGCGGTCACTGTCGGACTGCATAGAAAAGAAAGAGAAGCGCGATGATACAACGCTGGTAATTTATTGCAAAATAGGAAGCAATTATCTATTTTACAAATAATCTATTGTTTGGACAAAAAAATTAAACACTAGTGCTTTAGTATGTTGCTTGTAGAATAATCTGACAAATAATCAGAATGATTGTATGTATATTAGTATGGTTTTTATTGTAAATAGAAAGTCTTTAGAGGTATCTTCATGACTTTTTTCTATCATATCAAATTAGTTGTATTATGTTTTCAACACACTGTCTAACTAGCATATATCCTGAAGAATATCATATATTTTTCTGATTTTGTTTACTGTAGTCGATAATTCGCAAGACGCGGCCTATCGGCCCCGACTTACGAGTTATCGGTCGGGGGGGAACGTGGTGGGGGTGGGTGGTGGTGGTTCCACATTGTAAAGCACCGTGAACGAGCCTGTAGCCTATTCACTTCCTCTGTGGCCTAAAATAATATTATTACTAGCATCATTCATGCTTCGAGGCATAAAATAATATAACCAAAGCCAAAACGTTAATGTCAAACATATTTCGAACTTTGTTATTACTATACAGGTATGCGGAACAGGGTGTAGGGTCCTCTCATCCTCCGTAGAAAATTAAGGATCCTAAGACCAGATGGGTGTTGTCTGGTGGGCAGCTGCCCGACGATTAATGTCGGGATGTTGTATACCACATGTCCCGGAATTAACGCATACTACGAAACAACTAGAGTTGTGTAAATTTATTATTTAATTATTGTTTAATAAATATACACTGAATTTTTATTATTATGTATAAAACATTGTTTTTTTTATTAAATGAAATACACTGATTGTGAGAGAAAATTGTAATCACATCACAAATCTACGCATGCACACAGTCGCACAGCGTAGTAGGTACTTCATTCATTTTTCATTCATTTTCTTCTCCATAGAGATCTACGTTTTGGAATGGGCAACTAGCTTCAACTTTCTGACTAACTGACAGACTATTTAATTTTGACAATTCAAAAGTGCCTGTACAAGGTTTAATTGAAATAAATGCTTTGAGTTTGAGTTTGGATCGTCTTGACTGTACAGCGGAAGTGTGACAGTAATGTATGTAGTTTTAATTATTTTTGGGATAAAAAATTACCTGTACCTACTAAAAACGACAGAAATCTATTCAGTAAACGATTCTGACCAAACTTATTTCACAATGTGCATTAATTCAGTTACACATTGGCGCCGATTCCCTTGTTCCAAAATTTCAGTTCAGTACATCTTTTTCTTTCTATTTCATCAAGAAAATGACAGAAGATAAACATTAGTTTATTCTGTCAAATTAGACAGCACCTAACGTAAATTGACCTATTTTTAGTAGCCATGTTTTTAATCACGTCTAAACTTGCTTTGGAGTATCTTAATTTGACAGGACTAAACTAATATTTATCTTCTGTCTTTTTCTTAATGAAATAGAAAGAAAAAGATGCACTGAACTTAAATTTAGTTTAATTTGTGAACAAGGGAATCGGTGCCATTGTATAAGCTATAGTAGTGCGGCAAACTCTTCTTGCGCGATGCAGGATTTTGCGTGACGTCAGTATGATGCGTTGTTCGCAAGTGGCCTGCCATATCCCGCCACATGTGGGTAGATGCCGTCGCCACAGGTCTTGATATAGAAGCCGGTCAAGTGCGTGTCGGACCACGCTTAGACACGGGTTCAGTTCAGTAGCCGGGATGATTATTTTCGCATGCATAGTATTTATTGATTGTAAACTGAAAAACCAAGTTATTTCGGCGATTGTGTCCGAAAATATGACATATCTCAAAAACTACTCAAATAGCAAAATCACTTATCTTAGAAACATCATTACGAGCCAACAATATAGCCTTGAATTTTTTATTTCATCTCTCGTTTAGATACATGACCTGAGGAGTGACCCCAGAAATGATTTATCGTAATTTCACTACTTACACCATTGCTTATCATTGGGTATCGTATTACCCAGTAACTGGGTTGTGGAGGTCAGATTGGCAGTCGCTCCATTTAAAATACTGGTATTCAGCTGCATCCAGTTAGACTGGAAGCCGATCCCAACATAGTTGGGAAAAGGTTAGGCAGACTATGGACACCATTGCATAATGGTGTCCAAAATACACCTTTCCAATTTTCATCAATATAGTGCAAATAGTCTCTGGGTAAAATGATGGTGTGACATACAGACGAACATGACGAACTTAAAAGGGTTTTCAACCCCCGACCAAAACACACGGTGTTATAATTCTTTGACATTTCGCTACGGAACCCTAACATGTTACCCTACATGTTATTTCGGCCCTACTTACCATAGAGTTTCCATATTTACCCAATGTTGACCTTGTCCTCTACCCTGACGCAGGAAGGACATATTCTTGCTTATTTCTTGTAATCCGGAAAAAGGTCTTGCAATCTTGACAGCGAGCGGTTAGCGTTCCTTCACTTTCCGTACTTTGGACCAATATAATATTATATATAAAGGTCAAACAAAGAATATATTTGAACGTGTGTTGACCTAGTTCAAGAATATGTACCCTGCCTCTTTTTATACTACAGCCTATAAAATTTGAGTGTTTCCCTCGTTTTGCATGGGATCCTCCCATCAGATTCCAACTTGATCACAATGGGACCACCTCGAGAGTATATTCTTTCAAACAAAAAACATTTTTTTTAATAGGTCCACAATTGGCGGAGAAATCGGTGAACATACGTTTAAAAAAATACATAAAGTTAAACATATAACCTCCTCCTTTTTGGAAGTCGGTTAAAAATAAGGATAATTACAACTATTTTAATACATTTCTTTATTATTAAAGATAAATGTAAGTCACCTCGTTCTACCATTAAAGTCACAAAGGTGTCTTGGAACCGGTTCACTTGACAATAGAACGCGGTTCGAGTCCCGGCCTCTAAAGCTAGTAAGTGAGCCTCTGTGCCCTATTGTAACGCGCCTATTATTCGGACCTAATGAATTCTATTCAGCTAATTGACACAAGCTGCTAACATGTGTAACAATGCCCTTAGAAATCTAGGCAAAAATAATTCCAGTTAAATTTAAACCACAAAATACAGCTCTCTGTATTTTGTGTTTAAACTGTCTTGAGTTTGTTTATGAACAATGTCAATACTTTTTAGTGTTTAAATAATATGTTGTGTTTTTCAAAATATTAACTTAAATAAGACTTCAAGCCTGAATTCCCTCGCAGGGTATAGTGCACGGATATTTCGCCAGTAGGAAGGGGGTGAGCAACAGTCGAGCTAGCGAACACTTGACCAATGAGCCAGTTAGAGCACAGATATAGATACACCTAGATAACGTAAGAGCAACTACTTCGCGTGTCAAAAATCGCACCAACTTACGTACAAAAATCGTAAGCCGACACTTTCGCGCTCAGTCCTGTGTACTGCTACTGCTAGCGCTGGCGCTAGGCCCCGGGGGTGGGGTGAGACGGGTGCCGCACGCGGTCTTTGAATCGATTTGATTTTCCCATCACAAAATACGACTTGTGACGTCATAGTAGGTAGTCAAAAAATGGCACGCTTTTTTTTGCGGATGGGAAATCATCAAATGACTCCTCGCTCTGGGTGGAGCGGAAGGGAGTCTCAAACTCTTACTGACTAAAACTCATCCGTGTTCCTTCCTTTTATGTTCCGCGGCAGCGGTAACCCTTTCGAACAGTCGCGCTGCCCCGGCAGGCTTCGGCCCTAGCGGGCCCCTTCTCTGTTGCTGACATCTCTTTGAGGCGCGCGTGGAACACAACCCGCCGTCGACCAAAAAAAATAAAAAAATGGCACGCTTACTTTTAATACAGATCGTGATACTTGCGTTATCTAGGTCTATATAAATCTGTGAGTCAGAGTCACCAGAAGGCCTAACATAAACGTATCGAAGTAATCGTATTCGAGACTCGCTTTTTTATTGGAAATACAACTATCCATTGCATTTTGGTTTAATGATTTGCGATAAGCACAATAAGTAACCACATTATACATGAACCAAATCTAAAACTAAGTAGGTACCTAAGTACAATTTTATGCTTGGGCGGAGCACCGCCGTGTCCTCGTAGAGGCGATCGGCAGCGTCCGGCCCTGGTGCAAGCCATGGTCCGGGGCGAGAGGGAGTGGGAAGCAGTCACCTCCTTCTGCGAAGCAGTCATGCTAGCGAAGGAGGTGGCGGGACGGCTCAGGGAGAGAGCCTCCCGTCCCAGCCGCCGCGGGAGACGCTCCGGACGTCGGGAGCCGCGTGACGACTCCCGGCCACCGTAGGCGCGGGCCTGCGGGCGGAGAGTAATGAGTAGCTCACCGTCCGATCAGGACCAAGCCCGTGCCGGACGGCGCGTACGTGTTCCACGCGCGCCTCAAAGAGATGTCAGCATCGAGGAGGGGCCCCTTAGGGCCGAAGCCTGCCGGGTCAGCGGGATTGTCCGAAAGGGTTACCGCTGGCCCAGAACATAAAGGGCTAAGGAAGGAACACGGGTGGGTTTTAGTCAGTAAGAGACTGACACTCCCTTCCGCTCCACCCAGAGCGGGAGGAGTCATTTGATGATTTCCCATCCGCAAAAAAAAAAAAAACTAGTACAATTTTATGTGCAAAACGAGTATACTCAATGTTAAAATTATTGGAATTGACTATGAACTGACGTTATGTTTCAATATCAAAATCAAAAGTCATTTATTCAAAAAGAATCAGCACTTTTCGAACGTCAAAAGTACAAAAGACAGTCCCCCAAAACGCCCGCCCTTCACCACTTCCTACTTTCACTAGTGTTCCTACTGTTCCTAGTGTCCTTCCTAGTGTGTATGTGCCTAGTGTCCCTGTCGTTTAGTTTGCGCTGTCGTGAGAATTTTTGTGGAGCAAACCTTTCTGATATATATTGTGTGTGATAGAGCAGGTGGGTAGGTAGTCAGCGCGCATGCGCGCTCCTCGGCCTCTATTATATGGAGCTCAGACTTCAGTCCGAAAGCGTCTGCGGCCGGTGCGGACGTGCCTAAGACGCTTTCAGATTCCGTATAAATATGTAAAACAATTAAAACTTAAGCGCCCATTACACGGTCAATCTCGCAGACTTAAAGTCCTCCAGACCGTATTTCGGCCACGGCGGCCAATCTCAACGGAGACTTCTCCCGACCCGAGACTCGGACCCAGGACCACGAGGCCAACGGGGCAGTTAGTCTGGCAGACTTAGAATGGCAATGTTGTTTTGACAGTTCAACAACATTCTTCTTGATAAGTACAAGCTTCTCAGCTTGGAGAACCGGCGCAAATAGCTGGAGGCCAACGTGCTTCATGAGTTCACAATAATTTTGATGCCATTGATCTGACTAGTAAGCTGTGTTATTCTGTCCCCCGAACGGTTCATGTGCATCAGGATCGTGCACGTACTGTGTTTGCGCTAATTTCTTGTCGTACGAACTCTGGCTCACGCTGCCCTATTCATAGAATGTTGGAAACCTATAATTCAAATATCATTGATATTTGCATGTTCGAATAACAAAATTTTAATCTAATATTATAAAAAAAAATATCGTAATTGTAATCTTAATATTATTATTTATTTATTGCATAATTTAAGTAAATGAAATTGTTTTTAATCTGATTTGGTTTTGTAGCTATAGCTATAGCATTATAGTAACTTATTTCTTTGTTTCAAAATATTTCTTGTTAATTTTGGTAATGCTCGTCTAGTGGCAGCCTGTGATCATTAATATGTCCTATCTGTGGATAATGTAGTGAACTGCAACATTACTTCCTATACTTTTGTTTTGTTGTTTGTTTGTTTTATGTATAATAAACAACTACAACATAAGTGTTGTAGTTGTTTATTATTAAAACAAAAAACAAAACCTATTAGCAACAGTATATCTAGTTAGAGGTTTATGCAAACCAATCAATAGATCGAATTCTTGGTCACAAAACGAGATCTAGATTTTTGTGATCAATCCATCTAGTAACTTCTTACACTATATGTAATTAAACGAGCTGAGATTTAATAGTTAAACGATCGTACACTGATCGAAGGTCAATCGTTCAGTGATCGACCAGTAGATGTGGACGATCGATTATGTTTTAGGGTGATCTTTATGAATAAATAACATACATAATTGTTTATTGAAATAATTGATTTACATAAATATTTACAAATTAGGGCCTTAAACTAGTGGATGGTAAGAAATAATTGGATTCTACCTGAACTAGGAATAAACCTATATCTTACGTATCTCACTCAAGAGCTTATACATAAGTATAATCTAAAATTCGTACAAATAGTAAATAACCACTTTGTTTTTTTTTTTTGGTGGGAAATCATCAAATGACCCCTCCCGCTCTGAATGAGTGTCAGGCTCTTACTGACTTTTTAACCCACCCGTGTTCCTTCCTTATGTTCTTTATGTTCCGGGCCAGCGGTAACCCTTTCGGACAATCCCGCTTACCCGGCAGGCTTCTACCCTAAGGGGCCGCTCAATTCAGGCTGATATATCTTTGAGGCACGCGTGGAACACGTACGCGCCGTCCGGCACGGGCCTGGTCCTGATCGGACGGTGAGCTACCCATTAGTCTCCGACCGCATGCGCACCTACGGTGGCCGGGAGTCGTCACGAGGCTCCCGACACACGGAGCGTCCCCCGTGGCGGCTGAGACGGGAGGCTCTCTCCCTGAGCCGTCCCGCCACCTTCTTCGTTAGCATGACTGCTTCGCATAAGGAGGTGACTGCCTCCCACTCCCTCTCGCCCCGGACCATGGCTTGCACTAGGGCCGGACGCGAGAGGTCGCCGCCGCTGCCGATCACCCCTACGAGGACACGGCGGTGCTCCGCCCAAGCGTGGCAGATCTCCACCGTGTGCTCCACCGTGTCCTCTGAGCAATCCTGGCAATGGTGACACCCGGGCGTTTTCGCCCGCCTGATGATGTGCAGGAACCTCCCGAAACATCCGTGTCCGATGAGGACCTGCATCAGGCGATAGGTGAGAGCGCCGTGGCGCCTCTAGCCACTCCTCAAGCGGCGATAAGACCCCCTGGTCTTATCGCCGCTATCGTGGCGTGCCCTATAATTTAACCACTTTAATTAAGGTTATATAATCAAATTGAGCAAAATATGCTATGCCTATGCTACATTTTTCCTTTTTTTTGCTTTTTTACTTTTTTGAATCAACGTTGATTGATCCCAATCTAGTTTCACATAGTACAGGCTGTTTTATTTAGCAGTTTATTTCGTCTATGGGCAATAATATACTGGGACGCCATAGTGGCGCAGCTATAGTCGCGCTACCAACAAAATGTATGGTTGGTTGCGCAACCAATCGGACGCCTGCGGGCCAAGTTTGCTTTTTCCAATGATTGGACAATAAGAGAAAAACACGAAGGCAACGCCATTACCATTGTGCTTAAAGTTCGTAATCTCCTAAAGGAGATGTCTGGTGCAGCAATGGGCGATTGTCTAGGTAGCCAAACAAAATGTTCAGTAACAATTGTTTATCAATTAATAAGTTTCAGGAGTCAGGATCTTGCGAAAACTGGTGAAAATAAGGTTTATATGCTGGGGATTTTTCTTAGTTTTTTTTAGTATAACGCCATCTGTGAGCGAATACAGGTACTAATTGGTGGTATGACTTTGTGAGGTTAATGAAACATTTAATATTTTGTTGGTCTGAGATCATAGTCTGCAGTTTTTTTTTGGATATTTCTATATTTGTGTAACAAAAATGTAAAGCTCCTATTGTTTATCTATTAAAAACATACATTTTTTTACACATAGATGCACATAAGTAATATGATATTGGTATCATCTCTGATACCGTATTTTAGTTTCTGTCTTCATGCAACACCCATAATATTATTTATATTAGCTACTTGTAGGTACTGAATCGGGATTATAATAAATAAAACTATGTATGTATTTATTGCCAAACAAATTCTTATATTGTAGATAACTACATACATAAATAAAATGATAAAAAAAAACGTCTTCTAGAGACACCAAAACATTGTTGTTATTAAATATACAGCGGCTTGAAGTGTTACCTACTGGCTCGCTTGTTATTTGTTACGTGGGGTGTACTACTGGTTCACTTTCCCCAAATCCTTCGGGGATCGCTGGCGTGATGTTATGTTTTATATGACGAAACACTCATTTTTCTTGACAGTCGTTACCAGTGCTCGTCTTTCCAGTTTTGACGGATCTATCCAATTCATTTACCCATTTTCTTTCTAAGACCTTTCCTACTTATTATAAACATAAATAATTTACCTTGAATTTACCTGATAATTATTATCATTGGAAATAAGGCGTACTAATGGGTTGTTCACAGCAACAGTATAGAAACGTCAGCTTCTTGGATTTCTGAGTCCACTGAGGTACACGGCAGACCATTGTATGACCTAGTAATCTCTCATTGTCAGCAGCTTCGGTATTTAATAAATTATAACCATCGTGACAAGCGTATCCATCTAATGGGAGCTGGAACAATAACAAATGCCATTGTATTTTTCAAATTATAACACAACTAACTGCACAATGTACTCAATAACTGCCTTTACTGCAGGGTTTACGCGACAGCCGTAGTATAGAGGCGTACCTGATTTGCTAACCATCGTGCCACTTGCAGGCGTAACGCGAGCCCTCTCACACGATATGTCTGCGAATCCTCATCATAATATCCAAATCGAAAGGAAAAGCAGAATCCTATAAGAATAGCAATAGTAATCGTGTCTAGAATCAATGTCAGTCCGTGTAGAATATATCAATAATACAAAATAATCGCACAGTAAGCATACACGCAACTTGGAACCGCAATGCAAGGAAAGCAAGCAAAAAATACACAGACGACTTTTAAAACACTGAAAAAATAACTGGTAATATTATGTCAATCTCATGTCAAACAAGTAATAAATATATAGACTCAGGATGGCCTATATCAGAATCTTCCATGTTTCAAGTGGGTCAGAAACTCGAACAGTCACAAATCGATTCTCCAATGATTTATTTCTCCTTAACTTCACAGATTAACAAAATATAACGCTAACACTCTTTAATTAGGCATAGATAACGATACTAAATTAAATCAACTTAGAAACTGTTAAAGATGGCGTCGGAAGTAAGCGATTCGTCGAGCGCGTGGTGCGTTGGCGGTTCTCGATTCCGAAGTGAACAAGATGGCCGCCCCGCTCCCACCGGTGTGACGTTCCGCAAGAATGGCAGCTGACAGACAGCTGACGTATGTCATGCTGCCATTCTGTTCCGACGTCGTCGACAGCAAACGTCAAATTTCATGTGTCGCGCCGTCACGGCCGGACTGACATTCGACCGTCCTCGGGCGTAGAGCTAACGTTGTCCTATTTTATTATTTCATGGTTAGCTGCTCGTCCAGCCTGACAAGCAACACAGCACTAATTCTAACAAATTTCAGAAGCAACATTATGAAACCATGTATCCCTTCGACCATTATGAATAATGGACCGGATGACATCTCACAAGCTGGACAACACAACCCGGACCGGACGAGTGTGTCCTTTCGACCAGCTTCAATGCATGGACCGGACGACACTGTCCCTTCGACCGGTTCAGACAGGGTCTAGACAAGTGTGTCCCTTCGACCAGCCCCAATGGCATGGACCGGACGGCACTGTCCCTTCGACCAGATCACAGACAGAGTTTAGACAAGTGTGTCCCTTCGACCAGCCCTAATGGCATGGACCGGACGGCACTGTCTTTGCGACCAGTTATAACACAGCATTTTAAATACAAAGGAACAGAAATGTGGCATACCTATAAGTTACGGACAATCTTGCTCATTTTGAATTTCGACTTCATCTAGTGCGCCGGGATCAGAGTACACACTGAGTGTATCTGACCCGGCAGTAAGCGTAACTGAATTTGCCGAGACAGTGTCCGAGTCTGTGTTCGACCTTTCATCTCTAATACACACATCAAAAGTGTCTAGGGATCAACATATATTTTTGCAATAACTTTTCTCCTGATTGATATTAATTAAAATTTTCTTTAAGGATTCATCAAATAAAGTGTTTTCGTTTGTCACAGTAACGATAAACCAAGTCACCTTTGCATTAATAAAGAAATTTGCCATTTTCCTAATAAAGGGATTTTTGACATTTGAACCACTAACACAAAAGTTCGAAAAAAAGACTGAAATAACAGTTTTCTTTAAAATTTTATTGGGTAACTTAAACAATTAATAATCCGTGTTTCTACCGCGAACACTAACAACACAAGAACATCGGTTTGGCATACTCAAAATGAGTTCATCCAAATCACGCTGTGGAATGGCCGCCCATGTTCGTTGCAACAACAAAAAAGGGTCTTCTTGCGACTGGATACCCTCCATATTCGGCAGAGCTCTTCTCTGTAGCATATCCCATGCATGCTCAATCGGGTTCAAGTCTGGCGACTGAGCAGGCCAGGGCAGGACATTGATGTTAGCTGCGGCGAGAGTCTGTCTTACAACTCTTGCGGTGTGCGGTCGTGCATTATCATGCATTAACTGAAATAAGGGACCGATTTGCACTTGTAGAGGAACGATGACGTCTGATACAATCGTCTCAGCATAAATTTGAGCGTTGAGGTTGCCTCTGATCCAAATCAACTCAGTTCTTCCGCCGATCCAAATACCCGCCCATACCATGATGGTTCCACCACTATAAGGATGGACTTCCTGGCAGGATTTTAATCGCTGTTGGCGTCCAGGGGTTCTCCAGTGTCGTATACGTCTTGTATCCGGTCTCATACCAAAACGAGACTCATCAGAAAAGCACACGAAACGCCATTGTTCTTCTGCCCAATTTCTGTGTTCAAGAGCCCATTGATATCGAATCCTACGATTGTGCATTGCTATAGGTGGTACCCGTAGCGGTCTTCGGGAATGAAGGTTCACTTCATGCAAGCGGTTTCTGACTGTTTGGTCGCTAATTAAGTTCCCTGATGAGTGATGAAGCCTCACGGCTAACATCATCACTCTTCGAGTTAAGATTTGAATGTATCGGTCTTGTCTCCGTGTGGTGCAGCGATACCGTCCTCCATGGCGCTCAGCCACGGTACCAGTGCTTCGGTAACGTGTCCAAAGTCGACTGATAACACTCTGACTTGTATTCAGAGCTAAAGCCACAGTACGTTGCCGGGAACCAGCTTCTATCATTCCCACGGCTCTGAGCATTTCTTCCCTGCTTAAATGACGTCGCCGCTCCATAATAACGTTGGTTTTAATCAGTAGTAGGGAAACAGTAGCACTAATAATGTCTTCAATGCGTTGTATGTTTTTATAGGGAAAATATTGACAGCTGATTTTCATCTTTTACTCGAATTTGATTCACAATTCCTGATTAAAATTATGAAATGCACCAAAAAGGATCCATATAAATTTATAAAATCATAAATTTATTACAAAGCCACATCTCAATCTCAAGAAATCCGCATAAAAATGCTTGATCCCTAGACACTTTTGATGTGTGTATTTAGGTCATCGCCTCCCTGAATTGGGCTTTGTGGTAGCATGGCATCACTACTGGATTCTAATTGCTCCGCATCTTCCGGCGCCGTCTCGGCCTCCTCATCGTTCAACAAACAGGTAGTGACTTCAAGCAACCCAGCGTGTCCCTGAGGCACTGCGCGCAAACTCTCGTGTGCGTATTTATAAGTGCGGTGTGAACCACTTACACTTTTTAGCTCGTACCAATCATTTTCTAACACGGAGGTAATAACGAACGGTCCCCTAAACTTTCTATCTAGTTTAGTTTGATTTCGTTCACTGTTCTTGATAAAAACAAAATCGCCCTGAGCAAATGGTTTAATGGTAGCAAGGCCCCGGTTAAACCTTAGAGTATCCGCCGCGGCTGCCTTTTGAATATTTTCCGATGCACTTTCTCGAATGGACTCTAAATCTAAACGGTTATTTCGCTCATCAGAATGTGAAGATATCTGGGACATACCTAATGATTCTGCACATATCCCGAACATCAGTTCCGTAGGTGAGTACTTAGTAACAGCCGATTTTGTACTGTTGAGCGCTAGTTGTATATTGCCTAACTCATCGCGCCATGTCTTATTGGGGTCGTTTTCGACTATTGTGAGCAAGCTTTTTAGTGTTCGCATAACTCGCTCAACTTGTCCGTTAGCCCTGCTGGAGCCGGTTGCAATGAAATGCGGATCAATTTTATAATTTTTGCAAAAGTTTCTAAATTCACTACTCACATAGCATCGGCCCTGATCAGCAATTACGCGTGCTCGCACCGCGCTACTTGCATCTAGTGATATTGTGTGTTCTAGCAGGACATACTTAGTAAACGCGTCTATTATGACTGAACAATACTCTTTCCGGTCGCTCTTACCACTAAGCTTCCCGGTAAAGTCTATGTGGATTGTGTGCCATGGCACAGATAGTTTTGGGATCGAATGTAACTGAATGAGTTGAGCGCCTGATGGTCCCTTCGATGCTTTGCAAACTATGCAGGAGTCAATAAACTTACGAACGCACTTGGTCATTTGCGGGAACCAGTATTGTTCGTAGAGTTTATCTAGTGTCTTATAGTGATAAGACACTAGATAAACACACCAAGGTGTTGAATTTCGTTATGGACGTGGTTGATAAGAGTCCAAATCAGAGAGCGTGGGACGACCGGTAACCAAGAAATTGTTTTGTTGCGCCCAACCTTTCTATACAGGATACCATCCCTAACATCGTAAGTATGTGCTACTGTTTCCGGGAAGTCACCGTTGTTATGCTTACTAATCAAGTCTTGGATTTCGCTATCGCGTTTTTGTTCAACTGAGAGCCATCCTTGATGTAACTCAACAAACTGGACACTTTTAGTAGTGTTTGGGTTTGGGACGAAGACGCGCCAGCATCTGACTGAAGGTTACGGGAAAAGAAGTCTGCATGTTCCATACTACGGCCTTCACGATATACTATCTCAAAGTCGTAGGCTTGTAGGAAAGCCCACCAACGATGCACGCGAGGCGTCAGATCAACCTTAGATTTTGATGCTTTGAGCGAATTGCAATCAGTGTAAACTACAAAATGTCGGCCGTACAAATAATGCCGAAAATGTTCTACCGCTCGTACGACAGCCAAGGTCTCTAATTCGTACGAGTGGTAGCGAGATTCTACCTCAGATGTACGCCGGCTGAAGTACTCCACAACATGGGGTAAGTTATTCGCTCTTTGTATAAGGATCGCACCATAACCTTCGGCACTCGCGTCTGTGTGCAACTGGACCGGTAATTCAGGATTAAAAATCGTTAAAACTGGTTCTGAAGTTAGTATTTTAACCACATTTCTACGGATATCTTCATGTTTGTCGGTCCAATTAATGGGGCCTTTTAGTTTAGTTAACGGGTATAACGGTCCAACAACGTTTGTAAACCCAGGTATAAATTTCCTAAAATATAACGCGAGTCCGAGAAACTGGCGAACCTGCGTAGCTGTATGTGGTGATGGTGCTTCGACTAATGCTTGAATTTTGCGGGAATTGGGTCTAATTTCCCCAGACTGTAAGGAATAACCTAGATAGTCTACTTTTTGTTTCATGAATTTGCACTTCCGAAGGTTGAATGAAAAGCCTGCCGCAGTTAAGGCTTGTAAGGCCTCATCTAGGCGGTCCAAACCCTGCGAAATATTGGAAGAATAACAAAGTACATCGTCCATATAGATGAGAGGCCTGTCATTAAGGTGTTGTAGTGCTTTTGTGATACAACGCTGGTACACAGAAGGTGCGTTGCGTAAACCGAAAGGCATCGCGAGGTACTCATATTGGCCCTCCGGAGTGACAAATGCAGTCATCTCAATTGAATCGGGGTGAATTAAAATTTGGTGAAATCCGCTAGCCATATCTAATGAGGAGAAGTAGTTGGCTCCACTGAGCTGGTCTATCTGTTCCTCGATGCGAGACAAGGGATAGTGTTCCGGCTGTGTGTTGGAATTCAGTTCCCGATAATCAACGCACATTCTGTCGGTATTATCCTTTTTCTTTACGAGGAGTATCGGACTTGCAAAGGGAGAGGAACTCTCACGAATTATACCAATTAATTAGTTGTATTTTTTCTCGGACTATTTGCTTCTCTATAGGTGCTAGTCGATAGGGAGACCTTCGAACTATTTTATGAGGATCTATCAATTTAATGCTCAACTGCCCTGTAGTAACGCGCCTAGTAGGTATACCGTCTATAAAATAGTCTGAATATTTACTAATTATTTTTGACAGCAGCATTTTATCTTCACCTTCTAAGTCAGTATCGATTGAAGAAATATCAAAATCTGCCGATTTAGTTTCACAAAAATTAGTATGATCTTTGGTCTTAAATAGGACTTTGTCACTATCGATCGTCACAGAATAGCCTTTATCTAAGATATCCCTGCCTACAATAATCGGCACAGACATTACCGTATCTGGAACGATGTAAAACATAAGGTCTACTGAGGCATTTCCAATTTTTACGGTACTTAAAATTTGGTAAGTGGACTGTACGTCATCACCCCCGATACCAGAAAGATGAACTAGATTATTGCGCACAGTACCCGGAAACCGACAGCGAATACTTTCAGATAAAAGCGAGCAAGATGATCCGCTATCAAATAAAAATGGAAATCTCTCACCAGCTGATGTCTCTAACGTAGATCTGGAAAGTTGGTGGTCGCAAAGGTTGACTTCCTTCCTTTCAGACTTTCCTCCATTCTTCTTTTCTGGACAAGTCGTAGACGCGTGACCAGGTTTGCCACACGTGTAGCAGGTTATAGACGGCTTGTCTTGATTATTTGTAGAACTGGATGCTTCATGAGACTTCAATGATTTGGAGTCATCCTTTCGCTTCTTGCATTCAAACTGTCGATGTCCTGGCACGCCACACCAATGACACTTTCCAGGGAATCTAGAGTCTGTCATTCGAGGTCGCTTAGAATCGGCGTCTTTTTTTCCATCACTGACGTCCAACCGTCGCTTTAGTGATATGCCATTGAGGATCCGAAACAACTGAGCGAAGTAGTTATCACATGTGCTATCAACTCTCTACGTATCAAATTATCCTTTTGACATAGCACCGATATCACGAACCCAGTGATAACTTCCTCAGGAAGGTCAGTTTTTGGTATACGTTCGATCAAGTTCCACAATCGCATTGCAGACTCTGATGCGGTTTCTTTGACATTAATTTGAAATCGTAAAATGTCATCAAACTGATCTTGCATTAGTTTGGGTTTAGCAAATCTAGCTAGCAAACTTCCTTTAACTGCAGCCCATGTTAATTCCTTGAGGTTCATTCTGGTCCAGTGGGTCGCTGCGCGACCTTTGAGCGCCTTAGTAAGTGCCATCAACAGATCAACACCTACAAGATTTTTCCCCTGCACTATTACTTCTGTGACGTTGCACCAGCCCTCGATGTCAGATTCGGAATCATCAGGATCAAAGTCAATTAGTTTTATCGTGTTGGTACTCACAGGAGTTGATGCTTGCGACATCGCAAAAATCCGGGTAAACATTTCCTCCATATTCGACAATATTCTCGTTGCAGGGATGTTTTCTGCAGGCTGCGTGTTCCCTGTTTGTGGCCCGTGGGATCCCACTTCTGATATAGACTCAGGATGGCCTATATCAGAATCTTCCATGTTTCACGTGGGTCAGAAACTCGAACAGTCACAAATCGATTCTCCAATGATTTATTTCTCCTTAACTTCACAGATTAACAAAATATAACGCTAACACTCTTTAATTAGGCATAGATAACGATACTAAATTAAATCAACTTAGAAACTGTTAAAGATGGCGTCGGAAGTAAGCGATTCGTCGAGCGCGTGGTGCGTTGGCGGTTCTCGATTCCGAAGTGAACAAGATGGCCGCCCCGCTCCCACCGGTGTGACGTTCCGCAAGAATGGCAGCTGACAGACAGCTGACGTATGTCATGCTGCCATTCTGTTCCGACGTCGTCGACAGCAAACGTCAAATGTCATGTGTCGCGCCGTCAAATACTTACCTTCATGTTAGGAAGTGGGTATTAAAAAAAAACATACATGATGTGTAAACAAACATATTTTAGTAATATTGTCGTATTTATACGCAAATACGTTAATATAATCCTTTGATCTAAAATAAGCGGCATAGTTATTGTTCACACTCTTTAAAGGTAATTACGGGATAAAATGGAACGTCAAAAACATTTTTAGTACCTACTTCCTGTTAAAAATAGCAAAGCGGAAGCTACGATTGAGTACTGTTTTCTTGAGAATTATGTTACGCAAGTAATACTGAAATAATAAATCCATAGTAATTTAGATCTAAATTTTTAAATCTTACTGTAAAAATTTAAATCATGAACATTTATCAATACCAGAATTACCAGAGGGCAGAAATTGGACATGTCATTTACAACCGTCGTCAAAATATTATTATTTTGTATGGTCAAACTGCTGCGTATATACAACATTATTTTTAGTATGCGAAACCCGAAACACGTGTCTAGTATTTTTATGTAAAGAATCTATGAACAAATTTCAAAACTGTATCATGAAAAAGCACAAAGTTATAAGTTTGTTAAGTTACCTGTTTGTCCGTACAAAAACATGCTCACCCGCGCCGCTCGCGCCGCGCCGTCTTGCGCTCATTGATAATAGCACCTAGGTACCTAACCTTTCGGCACGGAGATTGGATAACCTACTTAGTGTCGCTCGCTGTCCAACTTTTAACCTTTTTTAAATATTTTTGGGACAAAATATAACATGGGGTAAAAATTATTGGAATCGATTCAGTTACTTATTCTGAAAGAACTATATTCAGGTTTCGCATATACTAAAAATAACGTTGTATAGTCAGCGCGCATGCGCGGTCCTCGGCCTCTATATTGTATGAAGGTTAGACTTCAGTCCGAAAGGTCTACGGTCAGTGTGCCCGTGCCGTAAACGGTCTCCGATTCATTATAAAAATATGAATGAATGAATGAACGAATCAGCACCGATCCCACCGTGGTTAAACCAGACTTAAACTCGATTAATCGAATGAACCCCAAGATTCGCACAAGCTCCTGTAGCCTCATGTTCATGGTGCTTCAGCGACCATTGCATATTAAGGAATAGACCGGGGGGGTAGTAATGCTAGGGAAGACGTGCCTGTTGGATAGGTAAGGATTTAAGAGCCTACCGGATATGCATCCTAGAGTAAGTAAAGTAGATTATTTATAAAAATATGTTGAATAATTATTATACGGTCATTCCCGCTGTCTTACGGCTCTGATCGTGATCAGCGAGGTATTTGCGTAACACATTTACAATGGCAATGCCATTCATTTTGACAGTTCAAGAACATTACGTTGTTAAGAACACGAATTTTTCAAACAAATGAAATAAATGGATTAAGAATTTATTAGTACAGGATGTCCGGTAATTAATTCAGGATAACCTCTTCAGGGGTCATTGTACTTATCATTATGAACAACTATTACTATGGGACCAAACCTGAAATCGCGAAAAAAGAATCAGCAGTTTCTTACATTTTGACGAGTTAGGCGCATATAAATGTAGGGAACAGCAGATTTTTTTTCGCGACTTCATATTTGGCCCCGTAGTAAAAATGGTTCTTATTAATAAGTACAATGACCCCTTAAGAGGTTTTCCATTGATTACCTACCGGACACTCTGTATATTCAAGCGGTTTTTACGTCTTGACTTCATATATCTTTATTATTTTTAAGTTTAATATTAATGTATTGTGTAATATGTATACCAACCCGCACTGGGCCCACGTGGTAGATTACGGCCCACTCCCTCTCACAGAGAGGAGGCCTCTATCCCAGCAGTGGGAACATTATAGGCTGATGCCTATAATGTTCCCACTGCTGGGATAGAGGCCTAATAATAATCATATTATTAACGTATTATTATACATATATACCTACTGGAACCATATACCTTTCGGAATAAATTCTCTAAATCATGCTGAACACTGTGTGGCAGCATCTACATTGCCACATGCGAACTAAGCATCAAACTGACGTCACTTTGGAGTCACCAGTATAGAGGTATGAGGAACAGGCTGTAAAGTTCACTCATCCTCCATAGAAAAGGGCAGATCCTTCGATCGTTTGGTCGGTGGATCCTCCAGGAGGGTGTAGCGGTATCTACAACCCTACATGTGAACAACGCATCATACTGACGTCACGCAAAATCCTGCATCTCGCAAGCAGAGTTTACCGCGCAACTAGCATAGATACAACGGCCCGACATGAATCAGCGGGCAGTTGCCCGTCAGACACAACACCCGTCTGATCGGAGGATCCTCCCTTTTCTATAGAGTATGAGTGAACTTTACACCCTGTTCCTCATAATACCTCTATAAGGGGTCTGATGGGCTACAGCTCTACCCCTACGATTGATAACGGGACGTTGTTTATGCTAGTTGCGCGGTACACTCTCCTTGCGCGATGCAGGATTTTGCGTGACGTCAGTATTACGTGTAGTTCGCATTTGGTGATGTAAATGCCACCACAAACGCATAAAAATCCGCTGCGTGATTTAGAAGAACAACGCGGTCACACAGACACGAAAAGCGACTTCAATTTATAATTTACTAGTTTCATCCGCATAAGTGTCGATCCCGTGGGAATATCGGGATATAAAGTATCCTATGTGTCAATCCAGGGTGTCAGCTACCTCCGTACCAAATTTTATCAAAATTGGTCTAGCCGTTTGTTCGTGAAGAAGTAAAAACATACAAGCAAACAAACTTTCGCCTTTATAATATTATAGTATGATATCTCATACTATATTAACACAATTATTTCCATGGTTCCAGTTCAACCACGGCGTGTGGGGCCTGCCGCCGGTGGTGTGCGACTGCTACATCGCCATTGACGTCATCTGCTCCACCTCTAGCATATTCAACTTAGTCGCCATTTCCGTTGACAGGTAAGTTCTATTTTAAACAAGCAAGTGTTGGAGGTTCTTTCTCATGTTATGTTATAGAACCTCTTAAGGTTCTTTAACAAACATGAGAAAGATACTCGAATATTAGTTTTTTATTAGATATGTTTTTATTGTTCCGTATCTACCCTAACTAAGGCCCCGCTGCCCGTCCGTCCGTCTGTCTGACAGAAGGTTGTATCTCATAAATTGTAATAGTTGATCTTATAGTGTTTTCTCAGAATTTGTATTTTTATTGACACTGTAACAAGAAATAATAAAAATTAATGAAGTTAAAAATTAAAGGGGGTCTCCACACAATAAACGTGTTTTTTCGGCGTTTTTTGCCTTGTAGTACGGAACCCTTCATATGCGAGTTCGATTCGCATTAGATTCTACACTTGTAATGTTTGTAAAAGCTCCTACAAACAGGCGCGACAAGCGTCTTAAAGTGGTGTGTGAGACATGTGACATCTACCAACCCGCACTGGAACCGCCTGGCAGATTACTGCCCCCTCTCACTGAGAGGAGGCTTGTGTCCCAGAAGTAGGAACATTATTGGCTGATTGTGCTAATGTTTGTAATAAGTAGGCACTCTCAAAAGAAAATAATATAATAATAATAAAAAATAATAAAATCTTTATTACTAGAAGAATGGATACAGTAAATCTCCTTAAAAACAAACAATTTAGGTCTTAAGTAATGTGCACTTAGGTGTCAAAGGAGTGCTTTGGCACTCGTACTAGGATTACCCTGTATCACGAATGCCATCACCTTCCTCCGGACTAATTAGGATAGTTCTTAAACAATTGAATTTTGAATAAATTCTAAACAAATAAAATAAAAGTTAGATTATAATTTACAAACAAAGATTTTAAAAGGAAAAAAAATAAAAATAATAATAATAAAAAGTATGTGTGTTGGGGTGTGTGTGTGTGTGCGTGTGTGTGTATGTGTTTGTGAGTGTGCGTGTGTGTGTGTGTGTATGTGTTTGTGTGTGTGCGTGTGTGTGTGAGGGGGTGTGTGTGTGTGGTAATGTTTCCAAACTCCGGAAGGTATGAGTAAGTATGCGTTGGTGAAATAGTCAGTTAACCCACTAATTGTATAAGTCTCTCAGTTTCTTCGTAGGTGAGACCCTTCAGCCAGTCACTCACAGCGTCCCTGCATTGCCGTCGGGTAAGCAAGCAAATATTCAGAACAGCATTGAGTTTGTTGTAAACGCGTGAACCCAGTATCCAATAATGCCGCTGAGCAAGAGCTGTTCTATGTCTCTCCGTGCTACACAGTCTCGTTCTTTTGCGCTTGCCTTCTCGTAGCCGTAAGGAGTGTGGTATAGTGGCATGTTTGCGTAATGTTATTTGGAGCACAAAGAGTTGTCTAACAGTTAATACCTCACACTCTTTATAGAGAAGTGTGGTAGGATATCTGAAGGGTTTCCTGGACATGACCTTAAGAACTGCTCTTTGCGCTCTCTCAATTCGTAACATACTGACAGCAAAGGTGCCACCCCAGACAGAGATACAGTAGCCAAGCAGAGATTGGGCAAGCGCAAAGTAAACTGTTTTCAGTGTTTTGAGATCTGCCACTGATCTGAGTTTCTTGAACACGAAAATAAGCTTGCGAATACGGGGGACGAGTTCATCAATGTGTCTTTTCCAGTTTAGCAGACAATCAACCTGGACTCCAAGGTATTTTATATTTGAGGTCCTCTTAATGCGGAGGCAGTCACAATGGGCGTTTGCAGAGTCGCAGCAATGCGCCTGAATTTTATACGTCTCTGGTTGAGGTTGGCTTTTTTGCGAAAGGGAGAAAGTTATGAATGCTGTTTTCTCTAGATTAAGTGTTAAGAGATTGCCAGATAGCCAATTCATAACAATTCTAAAGGTGTCTTCTGCATAAACTTTAGCCTGCTCCCAGTTCGGACCATCAATGAGCAGTGCTGTGTCATCGGCATATGACAAGAGTTTAGTATGAGGTAGGGCTAACGTGCATAAATTGTTAATGTAAACTAAGAACAACGTTGGACCCAGCACGCTGCCCTGGGGCACACCGTAACTGACAAACTGCTCACTGCTGACAAGAGTACCAATCTTAACGGACTGACTGCGTTCCTCTAGATAGTTGCGAAATACATCGAGAGCAATTCCTCTTATGCCTATGGATTCTAGTCTATCGACAAGGATGGGCACCGAGACAGTGTCAAAGGCCTTAGACAAATCAAGAAACAAGCCGATGCATTTGTTGCCATTATCTAGTGTCTTACTGATATGCTCTGTCAGATCAATAATTGCATCTTCAGTCGACTTACCACGTCTAAATCCAAATTGATTTTGTGCTAAAACCTTATTAGTGTTCAGAAAATCAACCAGACGTGCATTGAGTACTTTCTCTATTACTTTAGAAATTGTGGTCAATACTGAAATCGGTCTGTAGTTCGTGACGCTGCCTCTATCCCCACTCTTGAAGATAGGATGCACAAGAGCTCTTTTGAATACCCTAGGAAATTTACCATGCAAAAAGCACAAATTAATAACATGGGTTAGGGAAGGTAAAATAAACTTGCGTATTTCCTTTAAGAAATTGGCTGATATTCCATCCCATCCTATGGCACAATCGTTGCGGAGTCCCATGATGACTGTCTCAACCTCTCTCTCGTCAACATCTAGAAGAGCCATCGAGGTACCTGTGGAATTTGGATCTTGGCTATTCTTTGCCGGGGGCAGGGGAATCTGTGAGGAACTTTCATTGGCCTCATTTTGCTTACGCATGATAGACACAGCTAGATTTTTCCCTATGTTAACAAAGAAGTCATTAACTGTATTTATAGAAGAGGTTGGATCATCTGAAATGTTTAGTAGTTCGTCAGGTGTAGATTTTTGTTGTTTAAGCTGGGCAATGGTCTTAATAACATTCCACGTAGCCTTTGGATCACCTTTTGCTTTTTCAAATTCATTCTGTTCATAAGCTCTCTTTAGTTTTTTTAGAAGTTCGTTACAAAAGTTGCGGTAACGGGTATACGTGACTCTTTTGATCATATTTTTATTATCTTTTTCTGATTCTATGTGCAGTTTATCGCGATTTCTGATACATTTTAAAAGGCCTGGTGTTATCCATGGTTTGATAATTATATTCCTATGTGAAATTGTGACATTTTTAGTATTTGTTTTGACTATATTTGATAAAATGGTTACAAGGTTTTCAGCCGCGAAATCGGCGTCGTTTGATGAAAGAATTGAAGTGAAATCTGTATTTTTAACATCACCTATTGCGGATTGAGTGTCGAGTCTATTAACAATTTTCGTAGTTTTAGTCTGGTTCAGCTTAAGATCAACACAGAGCAAGGTTGGAGAATGATCAGTGATACGCGTATCCAACACAAAGACCGTTGAAATATTATTAGTTTTGAGCATCACATGATCGAGACAACTCTCACCCCGGGTAGGTATCTCATGTGCCGGTAGGAGGCCGTGAGAAGCTGTCAGACTAAGGTACTCATCGGCCCGAGAATCGTTCCTGTTAGGGCTTATGTTGATATTGATATCACCCATTATAATAACCGTATTGAATGAGCTTAAAGAAGTTAAAACATTATTTAAGCTACTCAAAAAGCTGTCAATTTGTTTGTACGAAGGCGAGTGATACACGGCAACAATAGCGATACTCTGTTGTTTGAATACTAGACAGTTTCCATCAACAAAGGTAGGCTCAGTACATGTACATGAGGCCAACTTAGAGGACACATAGACAACCACGCCGTCGTTTTGATTTGAAAATCTTGATTTATATGAGACATAACCATCAAGGACGGGTAAGTTGATTACTTTACTTAGCCAGCATTCCGATAAAACAATTATATCGCAGCTTAAGTCCATGCTCATTAGTAAAACATTGAGCTTATCGTAGTTACAATTGAGACTGCGTATGTTCATGTGTAAGATGTTCGTAGTTGTGCCATTCCTTAAATGTTTAGAACATTGACCAGGTTCGGTAACAAACGATGTGGCAATATTAATATTATCAATGTTATTCGCTACTGTATTTAAATTAAAGTTTAAAGTGGCCATTGATAAATAGATAAATTTAATGTAATTTTCTTTGTATGTGAACAAAATATGCTAAAATAATTCACATTGATTAAATTATGACTTAGCAGAATCACTGAATTAAAATGGGTCAGGAATAGATGTATCTCCGAGAACAAACATTCAAACAACAAATGTATAACATCGTTACAATAGTAAGAGATTATTTGTCTAAAGTTTATATTTTTATTTCCGATTGTGGGTTTTTTTATGTGGGCGTTTTGGTTATGTATTTGTGTGTGTATGGTGGCGGTTTGTGTTGATTATCATATTCTCTTGTTTTTTTTTTTCTAACAGGGTTCTTAAAAATCTATATACATAACTAAACATACATACACTCGAAAAGCATAACCCTCCTTCTAGCACAGTCGGGTAAAAAAGAGGTTTTAGGGTTTCGTACCGAAGGGTGCCAACGGGCCCCCTATATTCTTTTGCCAAACCGATACTTGTGCGATGGCCGTTTTATGTGGATGTGACGCATAGCTAGGTATTTTGAATATTTTCCTTCAACTTTTATTTTTTTTTGTGTTTCTTCTTTACACGTCATATTTAGTGCAAATAAATACAACATTATTTTTAGTAGTATATGCGAAGCCCGAAACACGTGTCTAGTATTTTTATGTAAAGAATCTATGTACAAAATTTCAAAACTATATCATGAAATATCACAAAGTTATAAGCTTCTTAAGTTACCTGTTTGTCCGTACAAAAACATGCTCAACCGCGCCGCTCGCGCCGCGCCGTATTGCGCTCAGTGATAATAGTACCTAGGTACCTAACCGTTCGACGCGGAGATTGGATAACCTACTTAGTGTCGCTCGGTGACCAATTTTTTTTTTAACCTTTTTTAAATATTTTTGTGACAAAATATAACATGGGGTAAAAATTATTGGAATCGATTCAGTTACATATTCTGAACAAACTATATTCAGGTTTCGCCTTTACTAAAAATAACGTTGTATATTTTCTTTCTTTGTTACTACACCATTGGGTGAAACTGGGTAGTTGTGACACTTGCATTAATAAAAACTTTGGAGTGAAATTTAATCTCACGTCAAGTTTGTAGTCTAAAATCTTATTCTTACGACACTGTAAGAAAAGTTAAGTTTTATCATATTTTCTTCAATAAACGTAACGAAATATAAACGCCATTAAAACTTTGCCAGTTACAACGCGTTTTCAAAGACGACGTTTTAACGCCACTTTGACGCAAAACGACGTAAAATACACATTTCCTACGAATTTACTTTTATATTCTTTGTGAGATAGAAACAAAGTGTTTGTTGAGAAAAATGTTAGAATAATTTAGCACTAGCTGCTGAAAGTGGTTTTGTTTATGCTAAGTGTTCGGCCAGACTGGGGCGCAGGAGCGGGGCGGGCGCGGGTGCGGGAACGCGCGCGGTCTGCCTGTCCGCAGTGGAGCGCGGCTGCGTTCTGCGTGGGGTCAACTAGACGTTTCTACTAGAAAAAGCTCTAACTAGTTTGTGAACCCCGTTCCCCGCGCGGGCTGCCCGCGGCCGCACCGCGCACCTACTGCGACCACTTATATGAACGAGCTATGGCGTAAATTGCCCGCGCGCTCCCCGCTCCGAGCAGCCCGCGCCGCTCACCGCGCCCGCGTGCCCACTATGGACAATCAAATGAAGTTTATATGTTTGAGTTCGCGCGCCGCGCCTGCCCCGCGCTGCCAGTCTGGCCAAACACTAATACTTGTCATGTTTTGTAGTAGAATAATTTAAAGTCATGTAGATCAACCAGTCGGTATATTATTTTACTGAACCAACGTGTCAATTTATGTCTGTTTGTTAAGCCAATCACAGTAGTTGGCATGAGATTAATATTTACAGGAACAGTCTGAATTTTGTCCTCACAAAAAATTCTCTGAAATAAACATAATAGTTAATGGTATGAATATTGCATAGAATACATACAGATATATAAACTCACTCGTTTTTCCCATATGGTTAGATAGAAACTATAGAGCGCTGCTTGCTTCGATCCTTATAAACACCTTTTCAGACTGGTTATACTCGCACGGCAAACACAAAGAAACACTTGAAAATTAAGAACCAGCTGCGCCCCACGGTTTCACCCATATAAGTCTCGATCCCGTGGGAAAGTCGGAATAAAAAGTATTTCATGTCCTAACTCAGGTCATGGTCTACCTATGTACCAAATATCATCCAAATCCATTGTGCCGTTTTAACATGAAAGAGTAACAAACGCACATACAAAAAATCAAATCTTCTCTCTTTTTATTAGGTATTATTAGTTTAGACAATAAATAAATCCACTTAGACACTATTCAACGAACTTAAAACTCCCTGTAAGCACTAGATAACCCCACAATTTTCCAAGGTCAGAAATAGATTCTCACAATACTAACTAATCCAGCTTGATTAGCCTTCAACCCTATTTACTCCAGATATCTCAATGACCCCAGTCACACATATCTACGGGTGACTTCCGTAGCTGCTTCAACTTGCCCAGACCCCACCCTCCCCTGTACCCAATATCGTGACTTAGGGCTTATATGTCACGTATGATCCCTTCCGGGGCAGACAGGAAGCGGCCATTTATCTACCACTAGATGCTGCCGATTGTTTCCCGCGACTTCGCCTTTCTGACCTTTTTAGGGTTCCGTACTTCAAAAGGAACCATTTTTTTTGAACCCCTTAAAAAACCGGAAACGGAACCCTTATAGGATCACTTTGTTGTCCGTCTGTCTGTCTTTCTGTCAAGACCCTTTATCTCGGGAACACGTAGAGGTATCGAGTTGAAATTAAAACCATACACCCAAGTCTACAGTCCCTTGAAGCTGTGAATAAATAAAACTTCTAAGTTAACGTAAAAAAAAGATACGGCCGTTTATGCCGCAAAAAACGTATATTTTGATACTCTCAAGGGAATCAGAATTTATAGAGAACTTCCCGTTGATCTAGAATCATGACATTTGGCAAGAAGCAATGTCATGTAGCACAAATAATGGAAACAATCCGAAAACCGTAAATTTGTAGTTACATACCTACAATTTTTTTCTTTTTGCTTGGGTCCCGAGGGACGTAGCGTGATCTTAAACAGACATAATTATCTGTGTATGGATAATAATTCCTAAAGGAAGCTTTAAACATAAATCATCATCTGCCTAGCCTTTTCCCAACTGTGTTGGGGTCGGCTTCCAGTCTAACCGGATGCAGCTGAATACCAGTATTTTACATGGAGCGACTGCCTATCTGACCTCCACAACCCAGCTACTGGGTAATATGATACCCCTTGGTAAGACTGGTTGTCAGACTTTCGGGCTTCTGACTACCCGTAACGACTGTCAAAGATCCACGAATGACAGCCGGGACCAACGGCTTAACGTGCTTTCCGAGGCACGGAGGGGTCTCGGTATGTAAAGATGGTCACCCATCCACAGACCAACCGCGGCAAGCGTAGCTTAACCTGATCGATCGACCTGTGCGGCTGTTATTATTTGGCCACTGGCCCCTGTTTTAAGCTTTAAACATAAATCTATGAGGAAAACAGTTGTTAAATCGTTACTAATCTATTTAAATCAATATATCTTCTAGCTTTATGTATATGCGCTAATAATAAAGGTGAAGAATTTGTTTTAACGCGCAAATCTCTGGAACTACCAGTCGGATTTGACAGAAAATATTTGCTTTTGATAGCCCAATTCTTGAGGAAGGCTATAAGTTAAAATAACACTATGACCCTTAGAGCTTGGCCAGACTGCAAACGCGGGCGCGGGGAGCGCGCGGGCAACTCACGACGTAGCTCATTCATACAAGTGGCCGCAGTGAGTACGCGGGCAGCCCGCGTGGGGACCGGGGTTCTCAAACTAATTCGAGCTTTTTTCTAGTAAAAATAAGTCTTCTTCATCCATATTATATTTTGACAAACACTGGAGAAGACAACACCTAGAACGAAGCCGCGCTCCACTGCGAACAGGAAGATCGCGCGCGTTCCCGCACCCGCGCGGCTCCCCGCCCCGCGCTGCCAGTCTGGCCGAGCACTTAGGAGCCAAGCAAAAAGAAAGAAGGTCAGAAAGATCGCGAAGCGAAAATGAAATGACACTGCAGGGAAGTGATGTGATGTGGCGGGGTGGGTCGGAGTTACAAGGAATCTCACGTAGAAAAAGTCGCGGGCAGAAGCTTTTCGACATCACGCTAGGACTCTATGGGTGCTGGGCAAAAAAAAAATCGTTTATTTGCGCCAAACATGACGCGGAAAAAAACACACGCGAAGGGATACCCACCCCCTCGCGTGTGTTTTTTTGCAGAAGAGCAAGAAATTTTACGTGGACGAAGTCGCGAGCTAGTTTGAAATAGATAAACTTTAGCATAGCTTCTCATTTGGCAACATCACCACGTTGATTACGCTGCCTAGATTCCAAAAACCCCAAACGTAAACACGCCTACCCCTTTTTACGGTAACACACTTTCCATGCCTTAACCATTCTTGGGAACTTATTTGAATACAGTCTGCTGTCCATTTACTTAGCATAATCCCAGAGGCACCTTTTCCGTTTGTCGCGAGCAGCGAAAGTGAAGCCAATCTTAAAACCAAATCTTTGTTTTTTTTTCCGAATATTGTTATCTATTCTATGACTTGGCTTAAGGGGGAGAGAGGGGGTTAAAGTAGAATAGAATAGATTATGGTAACCGGTAATTCAAATTTTGTTACGTTTTTTGCATTTTGCAGGTCAGTGTTAAGGGGCCTAAAAAGACCACTTTGTCAGAATCATAAAAAGATAACATTATGAATCACAATATGGCGAAGACAGTCCGTTTTTAGGGTTCCGTACCTAAAGGGTAAAAACGGAACCCTATTACTAAGACTTCGCTGTCTGTCCGTCTGTCTGTCTGTCCGTCTGTCTGTCTGTCTGTCACCAGGCTGTATCTCAAGAACCGCGATAGCTAGACAGTTGAAATTTTCAGAAGTTATGTATTTCTGTTGCCGCTATAACAACAAATACTAAAAACAAAATAAAATTTATATTTAAGGGGGGCTCACATACAATAACCGCCATTTTTTTACCTTTTTTTGCTCGATATCAAAAATGGCAACAGGTAGGCACTTGAAATATTCACAAAATACTCAGTTGTATTTAAACTTTAATAATAAATAATAAAATTAAAATAAAATAAATATTTAAGGGGGGCTCCCATACAACAAACATGTTTTTTTCGGCGTTTTTGCCTTGTGGTACGGAACCCTTCGTGTGCGAGTCCGACTCGCACTTGGCCAGTTTTTTCTTTTTCTCGCTGCACTACGTAGGTATAATCAAACAGATTGGAATTGGATTTGGATTAGATTGATTGGTATTTTAGCACAGACAAAAATTCGAAGACATGTGATATCCAACAACCCAGGGCCCGCGTGATACTAGGCCACTCAGAAAGATTTGCGAAAAAAGTTTTTATTTAAAAGAGAGTGGCCAGTTATAATCTAATTTTGAAAATATGATTATTTGTAAGTAAAAATAGGTACCTTCCAATTTCAAAATTTCCCTCCACGTTGTTTGCGAGCTACAATTTGAATCGTGTCTCATAAAATAAAATAAACCGGCCAAGTGCGTGTCGGGCCACGCACAGTGTAGGTAGTAGTAGCCCGATATCACAATGTAGTACGATTCTGTTGTTCTTTATTCTGAATAAAAAAAATACATATTTTGTTATTCAATTCAAGTCTTATAAACAAACAACTACTTCATCTTAGTCACTTTAAAACATTAATACTCATCATTTCAGCCGAAATGCACTATCATCGTGAATTTTTTTCAGATTTTTCAAGCCACCAGTTTAGGTTTTAGAGGGGGGGAACGCCCTACTGGAACAAAAATTTGCATTTTAAAGTTTAATATTTCGTAAATGAAGCATTAAATCGAAAAATAATTTTAGCAACCCCTAAATCATTTTAGAAGACCTATTCAACGATACCCCACACGATGTGGTAGACGACGAAAAAATATTCATCCCCACTTCACATGTAGGGGAGCTACCCTAAAAAAAAATATTTTCTAGAATTTTATTTTACCACATTGTCGGCGTAATTGATATACGCACTCCTACAAAATTACAGCTTTCTAGTACTAAGGGTCTCTTAGCATAACCTCGGACAGACAGACAGACAGACGGACATGACGAAACTATAAGGGTTCCTTGTAGGAACTACGGAACCCTAAAAAGCAACAATTTTCTAGTCTAAAATTTTGGTAATGGAAAAGGAAATGCGGTCGGAGAGACTTTTTGAAAAAGCCTAAGTAATAAGTCATAATCCGAAGTTTGGCTCCCGCCTATTTTCTCCTCCAATATTGGACCAATTTAATAGTAGATTGTTATACAAGGGTCGGAAGGAATCAATTCCCATACGAGGCATTTAGACTATAATCGGCTATAAACCGAGTGGGAATTGATGACTTTCACCCGCGTTAAACACTCTACTTTTCATTTCGAATTTAAGGAAAGTAAAAAATAGTAGTTTTTCTAAAATATTTATTGATAATAATTACATGAATAACAGGTACCTATTTATTAGTCATTTTTAAATCTGAAGTATGGAACACACCACGTCACCGCCACATGAGTAGATTCTGTGTCACCACCGCGGGCCGTCCCGCTTACTAGGGCCCGTATTATTATCATTCTGTCTGCATTCTTACTTTTACCATTTTTCATAAATTACTTAGAGAACACGATAATCTTGATAAAAATTACTAAAAATTGTGTTGCGACGTGACACTTTTTAGTGCTGACCGTCCGCCGAACTTTCTTATTTCGATTCAAAACTTGCATACAGCCTAATCGATACTCGCAATAAAAAAAAATTAAAAAAAATTGTAGAAACTGAATAAAAACTCTTTAAACTAACAAAGTGTATTGAAATGTAAAGTGTTTGCAGAATATCCAATCCATAGAATTAATTAATTATCATCATTCTCAAAAAAACTTCTGGAAAGCCTACCTAAAATATGTTTACTGGGAATTCTGTAGTAAACTATTAGAAAGTATCAAAAATAAAATCCACAATAAATAATTGTCCAATAAATTAAAATAATTTTAAACAGCGAGCGCATTCCGAATATAAATTCAATTATTATAGAAGCATTTCGGCGCGAAATTCAGTAAATGAGGTACCTATGTCCGCCTGTCTGTTATTGACATGATATTAGAAGAGATTGAAATGATATTAGAAAAGCATAAATCATTACTATAAACAATGCTTATTGTATTTATTGCTTAAAATAATTTTATTTTATTTTCAAATATCGATTACATTCGTCATATTAATTACTCGAGTCAATCGAAATTTAAAAAAAAATTGTTTGGAATAATCGCTTTCACACATCATTGCAATAAAAAAAAAACAATAATGGTCGGCGATTTTGAACACAAATTGAGTAGTGGTAATGATTAATACGTATTATTGAAGCTGTGTTTGAATATTACGTTAAAACCTGGGCATTTTCGTGTTGTTTATAATATTATCAATAACATTTTTCACATTTTAAATCTTATCTACATCTGTGTGTGTGAAATTTGTGAAAAGTAAAAATGTAAACACACACGATTGGCGCGAAACTTCGACATTAGATATCAAAAAAACTTCATTACCACTACTTATTTATCTTAAATTATGGATAAATTCGTCAAATAATTAAATGATGTATATTCACAGCCCCATACGGTAAAGTCAGGATGTTCGAAATCCCCAATTTTTATGTTTTTTAGTTTCGACCACAACTGACATCAAAATGGTGATTATCGTACCTATGTATGTTGAATTTATTCAAGGTAAATTATTAACTTGTGCGCTAAATATGAAAGATTTAATGGCGTTAACATATTAAGCTTTTTATGCAACTCTCCTAATTAAAGCACATTCATAAGATTTGATGGGTAGCATAATAAACATTTACATTATCATTAAGGGTGTCGTATGTCTGACTGAGCTGACTACCTAACTAAATTTAGTTCTATTTTTAAATTTCATTCCCACCCTAGGGAGGGAAGCAAGCCTCGAATTATGACTTTTTACTTAGGGTTTTTCAAAAAATCTCTCCGATCGCATTTCCTCATAAGTGACAATAGTCACAGTCTGTCAAGACATGACAAAAACTATTGACAGAAACATTCCCAAGTCCCCGGCTAAACATTTAACACACCCAGATACATTTGAACCACTTCTCACCAACCCAAATTCAGTTTCCTGTTCCAGAAATCTATTTACAGAACCAGGCGGTTCAATCAAAGGAAAAAGTCTTACAGTAGCTCCTTCGTCGTTCAATTTTGTCCGACACACCTATTTCATCATTATTTCCTTTCGCTTAGCTTGCGTAGTAATATGTGTGGGACAGATCCCTTTTTTCATTTAGCTAGTACTATATACTAGCTTCTGACCACGACTTCGTTCGCGTGAAATTTCGACCCTCCGACCTATTGCATCGCATCCCATCGCTCGCCCATGCTACTACTTCGTTGTCACTTAGCGTTCTTTCTGACTTTTTTTATTTTTGCTCAGCTCCTAAGGGTCCCAGCGTGATGTTAAATAGCCTATAGCCTTCCTGAAGAATTGGGCTATCAAATACAAAAAGATTTTTTCAAATCCGACTGGTAGTTCCAGAGATTAGCGCGTTCAAACAAACAAACTCTTTAGCTTTATTATTAGTATACAGGGTTACTGGTAAACCATTAACAACCTCTTAGGAGGTCATTGTACTCATCATTATGAACAACTTTTACTATGGGACCAAACCTGAAATCGCGAAAAAAAATCAGCTGTTCCCTACATTTATGTTCGTATAACTCGTCAAAATGTAGGGAACAGCTGATTTTTTTTTCGCGATTTCAAGTTTGGTCCCATTGTAAAAGTTGTTCATAGTGATGAGTACAATGACCTCTTAAGAGGTTGTTAATGTTTTACCAATAACCCTGTATAAAGATAGGATTCGCAAACTGTCACACGTGCATGCTAACCCTGGGAGGTATCATTGGTTTTCCCTTCATGCGTCAAACAGCGGTGCTATTCTGTAAAAATCTCACCGTGAAAACTTAGGTGAAGTGAGCGTGGAGTGAGCTGTCAATAGTGTCAATTCCTAGCAAAAACAAACTCACTTCACCTAAGTTTTCAGGGTGAGATTCTCAAACCTCAATCGACCGGCTGGGCTTAGCTACCTGTCTACGTCCAATACAGGCTCTATGCATGTGTCCACACACGTATTTTATTAGACAAAATACTGTCGACAGTAGGGTCATATATTTTACATATCAACAAATAAATAAAATTGAAGTGCTTGTAATGTCAAAATAACAGCTTTTTACTAAATCCTATATCCATATAGGTACACTTATGATGGTGTATACTGTATATGGTACTTATAACAGAAAAACAATTTTTAAGAATATTGTCTGTCTGTATGTTTCCGGCTAATCTCTGAAACGACTGGATAGATTTTGATGAAATTTGGTATGGAGATACTTTGAACCCTGGAGAAGCACAAAGGCGTAGTACTTTTGACATACCACGCAGGTGAAGTTGCGGGCGGAAGATAGTAATAAAAATATTTGTAACGAGACCTGAAAACTGAATAATTGAAGGTTGGGTTGCCTTCAAGTTCCTACCTATTATTATGCAACACGTTTAACCAGTCAGTCTAAATTAATTAAATTAATTTTTATTTATTTTATAATACATGTAACAAGCGTGTTTTCACCTTATTATTCTTTCTGCTATTAAAGTACCTACATCCCATATTGTGTTAGGTTTTGTATTTTTAAACAAATGAGCGTAAAAATTGCCTTATTTTTGTTTCTTCCGTTCCGCATTTGCCTTTTCTCTGGTACTCTGTGGCCTCACAAAAACGGAAACGATTTTTTTTGAGGCTCAAATGTAATTAATGCGCAAGTTAAAAATAATATAATAGGTATTATTATAAGACAGTTGATCATTAAGTACTTTCTTAGTTAAACATATTATTCTGTTTGTTTAAAAAATATAGTAATAGGGAATCTATATTCTACTCTGTTACAGTTCACTTTAACCTCCAAGTCAAGTTTTCCTTGTAACTTCCTAGTTTTTTTAAGTCTTCCAAGATTTGGGTTTTATTTCTTAAAAATGGACCAACTTCAGATAAGTACTAAATAAACTAACAAACTATAAACAAACATACTATTTACCTACGAGTAATTTAAAACCTGTCTGTGTGGTGCCGGACTTAAAGAATAGCACCACCCCATACTTCCCGTGGGTGTCGTAAAAGGCGACTAAGGGTCGTACCGGAGAATGGGCAGCAGCGTTCCCTATGCATTCCACCACCATACTATACTGCGATCGCCATCCCGCCTGCCAAGCGTGGCGATTATGGCAAACCCCCCCCCCTTTAGGGGAGGCCTATGTCCAGCAGTGGACGTCTTTCGGCTGAAATGATGAATTTAAAACCAAGTTAATTTATCAGAATCATTGTTAAGGTTTCACTAAAACGAAAGCATGGACATGTGCATTCTTCCCACCCTCACCTACGGAGCGCAAACATGGTCTCTTACAAAGCGTTAAAAGTCCGCACTTGGAGTCTGCCAACGGGCTATGGAATAAAGTATACTAGGTGTCAAACTCAAAGACCGCATTAAGAACTCTATACTCCTCTCCAAAACACACATAGCTGACGCTGGCCGCACAGCTGCTGGACTAAAGTGGAACTGGGCTGGCCATATCTGTCGCATGTCGGAGCAGCAATATGCAGTGGATCCCCAATGGCAGGAAACGACTGCGCGGCAGGTCCAGAAAGAGATGGCGGGATAAGCTGGACTCCTTCTTAAAGGATTGGCCCACAATCGCAATAGACCGGGAAAAGTGGAAAGAGGGTAGGGAGGACTTTGCCTTGGAGTGGGACGACACAGGCTTAATAACTATTATTATTAAGGTGCTCTTCAAAGTTACAAAGATCATGCAGACAGTATATTAACGTCTACAGCACTATTTATTACAACCACCAAATTCTCTTTGATCCATTCAACAATATCGCTATGCTCTGATTCTGATTCAAACAAACTTGACACTTTTACAGATAAGTTGACAATAGTTCACCGCACTGTCTATGAACCTCTGACCTTTCGATAGCCCATCAACAAACCAGCGCATTGTCTCTATTTCGCTCAAAGATCTATAGTCCGGTCTTGATTGCTAAGCTTAATTAAAAACCCATACAGTATCGCAAGTTATGCATCCACGTGCCTATGGGTTAATTAAAATTGATGTGTTTAGATAATTGGATTCCTGTGAACTACCACAGGAATCGAATTAATCTATGATAAAATATAGTTTGGAAAAGTAATCTATGGTCTGTCACTTACTAGGTACAGACGCCAGCACATCAAGCTACTACAATCTGTCAAATTTCATTAACAGATTTTCATCTTTATCGCTAAAGCATTACGTTCAAAGTTGATTGGGAAAATTTGACAGTATCAGTCTGAACATGATCGAATTAAACTAGCTGCCGAAACTCCACAGGCTTTATGGATATCGATATCTAGTCACGAATAAGGAGGGGCTCGTGGCTAAGTAATAAGAGCTGCATGGGTCGATCGATCAGGTTAAGCTAAAATAAGCAGGTCAAAATTTCAATATTTGGAAGAGGTGCTTCCCTTTTTCTTATTCAATATTTCTGACATTACGAACATAACTTTTTTATTTTATTCAATCCAGTTTTAATTGTTGAATACTGCAATATAAGATACCTCTTCCTGTTTGGTAGTAAATTATATTAACATCTTAAATAAATTGCAAACTATAGTTTTGTATAATTTAGAAGCATTTTTTTTAAATTTTGTAAATGTAAGAACCATGTTTCCGTTTATTATGATTTTTTTTTTTTTTGATGTTGACTTGAAAGAGCATGGCAGTTGAGAACGTGTCATGCTCACTTAAATGTCTCACCGATGGTGGCGCGTGTGTTGGATTATTCGGTTCCCTACAAAATGGTTGAGCTGGATGGTGCTGATCCACGCGTCATGTTCGTGAACGGGTGCCGTCGGTTGAGACTGGTCATCTCTTAACTGCCAAGGCTTATTTTTAATCTTATATTTTGAATTGTTTCTTCATTTGTCTTTTTTTTTACATTGTTCTCACATATAGAAGCAACAAGAATAATGTACCCAGGATTTTGTAATAACTTGATTTAAAAGAGTGTCCATGGAGTTTCTTGCCCGTTCTTCTCCATAGAGATCTACGTTTTGGAATGGGCAACTAGCTTCAACTTTCTGACTAACTGACAGACTATTTAATTTTGACAATTCAAAAGTGCCTGTACAAGGTTTAATTGAAATAAATGCTTTGAGTTTGAGTTTGCTACGCTGGCCGAGGTTGGTACGTGGATGGGTAACCATCTTTAGATACAGAGACCCCTCCGTGACTCGCAAAGCACGTGGAGCCCGGCTGTCATTCGCAGATCTTTGACAGTCGTGGCTGACCACGACTGTGAAAGATCACCGAATGACAGCCGCGCGGGCTCCACGTGCTTTCGTACTTTTAGGCTTCTGACCACCAGTCTTACCAAGGAGTATCGTATTAGGTACTCAGACACTGGGTTGTGGACGTCAGGTAGGCAGTCGCTCTTTGTAAAATACTGGTATTCAGGTGCATCAGGTTGGACTGGAAGCCAACCCCAACATAGTTGGAAAAGGGCTAAGCAGATTGATTGATCTAATCACGAATAAACAACTAGCAGCTACAGGAGCAATGGCCGCTGTTATTGTAGGTAAACAAATTAAATAAATTACGAATGAAAATTAAATTATTACGAATCACATCAACAGACAACGTAACAAAATATTATATTTATTGATTGAATTACGTACCTTTATAGCCAAGATTGCCTCATCAGAGCACACGCCCGTAACCTATGTTGTCGGAAACAAGATAGCCTGATCAGAGCACACGCCCGTAACCTATGTTGTCGGAAACAAGATAGCCTCATCAGAGCACACGCCCGTAACCTATGTTGTCGGAAACAAGATAGCCTCATCAGAGCACACGCCCGTAACCTATGTTGTCGGAAACAAGAAAGCCTCATCAGAGCACACGCCCGTAACCTATGTTGTCGGAAACAAGAAAGCCTCATCAGAGCACACGCCCGTAACCTATGTTGTCAGAAACAAGAACAGTCAGCGTAGCCGAAATGAGCATGGGATATACAGGCTGGGTAAAAAATCGTGGATCAAACGAAACAGGGCGTTAGTTGGGGTTATATGCAGTAAAAAAAAAGTATCATCACTACTAAAGTGCTTTTAAGACACCATGATTTATAGAGTTATTCCGGTCTGATCCCCTGAATCCCCCTCCACCCTCCTCGATCTTCTGCTAGTTCTTCTGTTTTAGTCTCTGTCTTATCCACTATAAACTTTCTCATTCCGGTCTGATCCAGTTTTTACCCGACTGCGTCAGAAGGAGGGTTATGTTTTTCGAGTGTATGTATGTATGTATGTATGTATGTATGTATGTATGTATGTATATTTCTTTGGCACGCTCTGTAGCCTAAACGGCTTGATCGATTTTAGCTTGAGAGGTGCCGTTAGATTCGTCTTAATTGTGAGAGTGACACTGGGTATATTAAAATTGAAAAAAAATTAAAATGGCCGGTTTTTGGAGCAATATTATGTCGTCAAAAAAAAATTTTTTTTCCCAAAACCTATCGAGTGGGGTATCAAAATAAAGGGTTTTAAAAGGTGATTACAAAAATATATACAACTTATACGTTTAAAAGTAATTCGAAGTGACAAATCGTAAAAAACACGTACCAAGAACTAAATTGTCTGCGAAATCTTTCACATTTATTTTGTAAACCAAAAAGCTGGAAATAAAAAAAAGTTATTTATAAAAATAAAAAACCCGACTGCGGTAAAAAACTAAAAATCTAAAAACAAGCCCATTTTAAATTAATTAAAGTTTGGAAGCAGGCGGGACCCTTAGCATTTTTAATATATTTTCAAATTCAAATGGGTCCCGCCTGCTTCCAACTTTAATTAATTTAAAATGGGCTTGTTTTTAGATTTTTAGTTTTTTACCGCAGTCGGGTTTTTTATTTTTATAAATAACTTTTTTTTTTTAAAGTTACTTAAAAACATTTTCGAATTGTCTTATTTAAATTTTGCTCTGTTCTGTAAATTTAAAATCGGTCTAATTTGGCTGTAACACTATTTTTCGAAAATGTTCTTACGTAACTTTTTAGACCTTTGTATCCTGCTTATGCGTACTCGTATGAAGTTTCATTAAAATGGGTTCATTCATTTCGAAAAACAAGGGCTTGAATGTTTATATGAAATGCCTTACGGCGTAAACGCTCTTTAAATACAGCATAAAGCATATTTATATTCAGTTGTTTTACCAAGTACCTTCCATGCAAGCAGGTTCGTAATTTGTTAGGTTTTCAATCCGAACTTATATTCCTCCGATCTCTAATCAACGCTTTACCTCTTTCCTCCTCGTTCCATCCCCACTTTTCGAATTTGATCCTCAATTCGATCAACCCTTCCAATTACCAACCGTATTACACATCCAGCGATAATCCTTCGGAACCTATTGTGGACCTAAATTGATCTTTTATCAACTGGTAGTTCGAGCCAGTGGGTCGAGACTGATAGCATAGAGCGCACGCCTCATTTGTAGCCAGTGAACCAGGTGTGTGCCTGGCATTATAATAAAATTATGTGTAGAGATATTATACTGAGTTATCCTGAGAAAAAATCAGGTCAGACGCTTCTAGTGGGGGACGATATTCGAGCAACAATGTTTAACTAAATATTTTTCTGATAAATACAGCTAGATGAACAGGTCTTGCGGTAAACAGCATTAGGGTAACGACCACGGAAAAGGATCGATTTGAAACAGCTTGTGAACTGTCAAAAATCTACTGGATAAAGTGCCTCCAACCAGCCCGCGAAATTCAAATTTTCTTAGGTTTTTTGCAATTTGCAGGCCAGTGCTAGTTTGTATGTTGATTAAAATATTATGCGCGGCTGTAAGACATATGAAGTTACAGAATTATAATCATCAAAATCATCAATAAAACGCTCTAAGTTCATAAAGCTGTAGGAATTACTTTTTCTGGTTTTTTTTTTTGTTCTTACACCTTTATGAAGTTGGAGGGTTGCATTGGTGATTTCGATGATTATAATTCTGTAACTACATACGTCTTACAGCCGCGAATAATATTTTAATCAACATACAACCTAGCACTGGCCTGCAAATTGCAAAAAACGCAAGAAATTTTGAATTTCGCGGTCTGGTTGGAGCATTCCCCTTAAAGTTATTTTTGCCATTGCCAATCATTACTATTATAACAGACCTCCAGACCGAATTGCGGCCATGGCGGCCAATCTTAACGGAGACTAGGTTTCGGCGCGGGAGATATTATAGTGCACAAGTTTGCGCAGACACAGATGCAATCTCTCTTCTCTCACTCTCATAGTCCGATGGGACGGCACGTAATACGACACGACCGCAGAAAGATCTGGCGTGGACCAGCGGCTTAAGGGATTTACAGGACCTAAACACAAAAACCGCAACTTTTAGAAACAATGAAAGTATATGATCGACTACAGTAAACAAAACCAGAAAAATATATGATATTCTTCAGGATATAGGCTAGGTTGATAGTGTGTTAAAAACATAATACAACTAATTTGATACGATAGAATAAAAATCATGAAGATACCTCTAAAAACTTCCTTTTTACAATAAAAACCATACTAATATACATAAAATCATTATGATTTTTTGTCAGATTATTCTACAAGCAACATAATAAAGCACTAGTGTTTTAATTTTTTAGTCCAAGCAATAGATTTTTTGTAAATAGGTATTTGCTTCATATTTTGCAATAAATTACCAGCGTTGTGTCATCGCGGTTCTCTTTTTTTTCTATGCAGTCCGACAGTGACCGCGCTTTAGCTCATGTAAGCCCCTTAACGTGCTTTGCAAAGCACGGAGGTATCACACCGCTAACTTCCAAAGCCCGGGCTTTTACTAAAAAAATCCTAATGGAAAAACCCAATAACCCCAGGCTCAGCAATCGCGCTTGCAACCACGAGACCACTGGAGCAGTTATTGTTAGTATTGTCAATAATTACTATTACTACCAAACCATGCGCGCATGCGGACTTCTTTGCATGCGGTTCAGACTTTTCTCGCATTTATCTTTTTGATAGCGAATATTTACGCACACTATGGAAGAGATTAAAACAGAAGACGAACTAGCAGGGGCTCGAGGAGGGGGGAGTGGAGGGGTTCAGGGGATCAGACCGGCATAAATCGGATATACAAAGTGTCATCATAATTTCCAACGAAACCCTTTCTCTTCCCATAGTTCCCTTGTAAATCCCCAACTTATAGGACATCATGCTAAATTGCACTATTAACCTGTGTGGAACCAACACCATATCACAATTATCCTCTACCATGATAATATGGCAAAACCCTTCCAAACTGCCTGCACAACTAAAAACAGTATTAAACACTCCCCAAAACTGTGGAACATGCTGATTAAGGCACATCCAAATTGCCTTAATAAGGCAGGTTAAGTGATGTTTTCTGGACAACTTAATGATTACGATCTTAACTTAGGAAACAGCATGTTGTGATGCTCGTAATAAGTAAGTGGTACTTAGATGTTATGGGAATTGAGGATGTTTCATAAACTTATGGGTATGTAATAAGTTGCTGTCAGTGTGGGCTTTTATCATTTCTTACGTAACGATAATATCGTACAAATATCAACTACTAGCTTCTGCCCGCGACTTCGTCCGCGTGAAACTTGTATTTTCCTCTTAAAATTTCGAAAATGTATGTTTATGATCTTATCATTTATTTAGATAAATAAGTATTCGGGTCAATTTTTAACTTTATAGATCAAAGAGTTTTTGTATTTTTCAAATAAACTGTATCCCCGCTTTTTACCCCAACCGGGATGGAATTTTGAAAAATCGTTGGGGATGTGTTCATAACTTGACTCAAAGACCCATACCCATTTTCGAGTTAATGGAAGCAAGCAGTAAAATCCAACCCATAAACTTTATTGCCCTTTTCCAACTTGGTAGGAGTCGATTTTTAAAAAACCCTAAAACACATTTTTTTATTTTTAACCTACGTCAAAAAAAGGAGGAGGTTCTCAGTTCGTCGGAATCTTTTTTCTTTTATGTACGTTCCCGATTACTCGAAGACGGCTAGACCAATTTGAATTTTTTTTTTTTTGTTTAAAATGGTATACTATCCAGGTGGTCCTATTGTCATCAGGTCAGGATCTGATGTTGGGATCCTGGAGAATCCTATAGCGATTTGGGTATTTTTTATAGTAACTCGTGCATTTGCTCTCGAAAAGCACTATTTTGTGAAGTGGAACTGATGATGAAGCCCACAGATGGCCACCGGAACTACTCAATAATAAGTATTTCACGGGTTGCGATTCGATTACTTTAACATGGTGAAATGGAGCTGATGGTGAAATACCAGGAGAATTCCTCAACAATTAATGTCCCTGCATCGGGAAAAGCAATATTTTGGTAAAGGCGATGAGCAAATTGACATTAGGCTATTGTAATTTAGATAAATTATAAACAGACCCACTAAAAAGCGAGAAATAAAAACGTTTTAACAAAAAAAAAACCGACCTCCAAAAAAACACTACAAAGTGAAAAATAACTTTCATTTCGGAAGTCGGTGGCAAAACACTAAAATACAGATCCAAAGACACCGACTTCCAAAATTAAAGTTATTTTTCACTTTGTTGTGTTTTTTTGGAAGTCTATAAAGTTTGTAAACCAAATAAATAATATTTTTCATATCCCCATAGGGATGGAATTTTGAACAACCGTCTGGGATGTTTCGATGACTTTTTTTTTTCGTATGGGAAATCATCAAATTTTTATTTTATTTATTTATTTTCCCAACTTACATCTATCTTTACAGGGCAACCTATTGCGATAGTGTACTATTATCTAATCTCTTATCCTAACTTATTACTAACTTCTTATTATAATTAAATTTTGTAACTTATTACAAACAATGCATTCTTTGTGAACTCACTCAGAGAACAACAGAATAGGTCCGAGTCACTAGCGATGAGGTTGAGAGTGCGGCCCTCCCGCTCTGGGTGGAGCGGAAGGGAGTGTCAGACTCTTACTAACTAAAACCCACCCATGTTCCTTCCTTAGCCCTTTATGTTCCGGGACAGCAAAAACCCTTTCGGACAATCCCGCTGACCCGGCAGGATGTTTCGTTGACTTGACTCAAAGATTATTTATACCAATTTTCGAGCTAATCAAGCCACGTAATAAAATACTCCCCTGTGAAATTGACTACCCTTTTTCACGCAGTTAGGGGTAGATTTCCGAAAAACCCTGATACACATTATTCTTTATTTTTAGTTTTAAGTATACATACTCAGTTTCGAGCTAATCGGACAGCGCGTTAAAATTCTTCCATACAAATTTTGACACCCCCAATCTCTCTTTACAGGGTAGTTTAGAAAAACAAAAATTGCCAATCTTCATAATTTACTTAGATAAGTATTCGTGCCAAGTTTCAAGGTTATTAACTGAAGGAATAAGATTATTCATACAAACAAAATCCCCCTTATCACCTGCGTAAAGGTTGAATTTCCAAAAACCCCTACTTAGTGGATACCTACTCTTCACAAAGAACACATCATCCAAAATTCATATCTCTAGGACCAGCGGTTTAGGCTGTGCGTTGATATCTCAGTCAGGTCATTGAATTTTATATAATATAGATTACATAATTAAAAACAAAATTTCATCCCCCTTTTCATCTTCTTAAGGGTTGAAATTCTAACAACACCGTTGTTTTAGCTTCCAACCATAAGCCTAGATAATAAATTTTGTGATTTTTACTTCGAAAATTAAGGACTTTCCATACACAACTTCATCCCCCTTTTTAACCCTTCGGGGGTAGAATTGTCAAAAACGCTGAGACACGTATAAATTAATTTTTAATCCGCAGCCTAAACACAAAATTTGAAGATCCTAACTTCAAAACTGACGGACTTTCATACAAACTTCCATCCCCTATTTCACCCCTTTAGGGGTAGAATTCCCAAAAATCCTTTCTTAGTGGATACTTACTCTATACAAAAAATACACCCTCCAAGTTTCATGACTCTACAACCAGCGGTTTGGGCTGTGTGTTGATATATCAACAATCAGTCAGTTTACCATTTTATATATATATATATAGAAGAAGATATAGATTACATTCATTTTATATATATAGATATACACATATATAGATTTAGATTTTATAGATATAGATAGATAGATTTGATAGACTTTTATTTATTTATACTGAGTATATTATTATACTGTATTAAATAAATAAAAGTCTATCAAATAGTTGATATTTTATGATAAAAAAAAACTTTGTTCCGTCCTCCTGCGAGTATTACAAAATGTCGCTTAGACCAATTAGCCTTTCAACCGTCGATATTATTTTGGAAGACCGCGTCCACAAAATACAAAGAAATACGTGGACATGGTTTCCGTACCTCCATATTACTTCCCTGTTATTGTGATGCCGTCGTGGATGTCCACGGTTATATCGTCACGTTGGAAATTATAAAAACTCCCAGTGGTTCAACATTTGCGTACACAAATAATGTAGGCACTTACCTTAATTTAGTGCTATTGATTCTATAAACCAAACCTGCGTGATAGAATCAGGAATGAGGAGATCCGCAGGAGAACCAAGGTAACCGACATAGCCCGAAGAATTGCCAAACTTAAGTGGCAGTGGGCAGACATTGCTCGTAGAACAGATGGCCGATGGGGCCGAAAGGTTCTGGAGTGGCGACCGCGTACCGGAAGACGTAGCGTTGGAAGGCCTCCCACAAGGTGGACCGATGACCTTGTGAAGGCCGCAGGAACCCGTTGGATGCGGGAAGCACAGGACCGGTCAAGTTGGAGTTGCTTGGGGGAGGCCTATGTCCAGCAGTGGACGTCTTTCGGCTGAAATGATGATAATGATGTGATTCTACAAAATTACGATAAGTGAAATTGAAGCTTCAAATTGTTTTCAGAATCAAGGGTAATCTGGTTATTTTGCTAACTTCTCTTTTCTCTAGTTACAAACGGTTTTCCATTCTAAAAGCTCAATTATTGGCAAGTACGCCCAAATTGGAAAGTTATAACCTTAATTCTATTATAGGACACACCATGGCAACATTGAAGGGTTTTGTCGATACCTTACCAACTTTCGAGAACCGATATGAATTTTAACCACCTTCTACACCGAAACAACAATACAACAACAACACAACACACAACAACTTTAAACTTGAGCTGGCCTAACTTATTATGGAGTTTCAATAGAATAAGAGGTCATCTTATACTGTTTTTTTAGGGTTCCGTATAAAAACGGAACCCTATTACTAAGACTTCGCTGTCTGTCCGTCTGTCCGTCTGTCCGTCTGTCCGTCTGTCCGTCTGTCCGTCTGTCTGTCTGTCTGTCACCAGGCTGTATCTCAAGAACCGCGATAGCTAGACAGTTGAAATTTTCACAAGTTATGTATTTCTGTTGCCGCTATAACAACAAATACTAAAAACAAAATAAAATTAATATTTAAGGGGGGCTCCCATACAACAAACGCGATTTTTTTGCCTTTTTTTGCTCGATATCAAAAATGGCTACAGGTAGGCACTTGAAATATTCACAAAATACTCAGTTGTATTTTAACTTTAATAATAAATAATAAAATTAAAATAAAATAAATATTTAAGGGGGGCTCCCATACAACAAACATGTTTTTTTTTCGGCGTTTTTGCCTTGTGGTACGGAACCCTTCGTGTGCGAGTCCGACTCGCACTTGGCCAGTTTTTTTTTTTTGTTGGTTTTTGTTTTTTCTACTGACGTGCAGCCTACCGTATCACTATCCGAGACGAATTCTTTATAGGCCCACCGCTTAATGAGACCCTGAGGTAGCAGCGCGGTACGGGAGGAGTGTGGTGGCGAGATGCGAAAGCTCTATGATTCGTCAACTTGTGACAACTATCACCCCTCCCGCACCGCGCAGCTACCTCAAACAACGTCTCAGTTAGGCGGTCGGCCTATAGCAACGGCCTTTATAGCCATAGAGCCACAAGGTTATTTTGGCACGCGGTCAAAATCGGAACTAATGCCGCCATCTTGTTTTTTTATTACATTTCAAGTGACATTTCACAAAACAATTTTACAAATGTTCACCAACACTCAACGACATTCGAGCGCTATAAGATCCTTGTAGCAGTGTTCCTCAGTCCTTTTGCAGTTATTTTACCTCTGTCTTTGAATCACAAGTCAAAATCACAGTGGTCTTTATCGTCGTTGTAATAAGGTTGCTGTTGGGTTGCTGTTGGGTCGCTGCCATTGACAAGCATGTCAAAATCGCAGTGATCTTTATTGTAGTTACAATAAGGTTGCTGTTGCCAGAGATAAAATAATTGTGAAAGGACTGTACAAACGCAAGCACATCAAGCTACTACAATGTGTCAAATTTATTTAATAGATTTTCAACTTTATCGCTACAGTATAAGGTTCAAGGTTGATTGGGAAAATTTGACAGTTTCGGGTAGGTTGATGTGCTGGCGTCTGTACATTCCAATATATTTATGCTAAATAAAAATGCTTTTCGAAGTAAAGTTATCAATGTACTGAGCAATTTAGGTATGTATATCTAGTAGTTAATACTTGTTTATGAGTTGGTAACGATTTAACATGTTTCGTAGAATGTAAATAGTAGTAAGCTAGTTGCTTACCGATAAGTCCTCATGTGGAAAATGTTGTGGTTATTACATTGATTTTGTTTTAATAAAAAAAAAAACGAAAAAAAGAAAGAGAGAAAAAAAAAGACAAAGGGAGAAAGAGAAAAAGAAAAAAAAAAGAAAAAAAAGAGAGGGTAAAAAGTATTCTATACAAGTAGGTACCTTACTCATAGGAGTTATATTTAATGTAAATTTGGTTTTTTTTTTAAATAAAATAAAATAAAATTACAAGTGACAATTTCACAAATGTTTACCCTCAGCGCCCCTTGTAGCAGTGTACTTAATTCTTCTTTTCCTTGTCCACAGATACATAGCAGTGACTCAACCAATCAAATACGCGAAGCACAAAAGCAACTCTCGCGTCTGGTCTATGATTGGCGTAGCGTGGCTGGTCTCCGGCGCCATTGGCTCCCCCATAGTCCTGGGCCTGAACAATACGTTTGACAGGCGACCTGGCGACTGCCTGTTCAATAACAAGGACTATGTTATTTACTCCTCACTGGGATCCTTCTACATACCCTGCATCATCATGATGTTTTTGTATTATAGTATTTTTAAGGTGAGTATTCATAACATTTTTTTTAAATCTATACATATAATAAAATTGTAGAAAAGTGGTGTCTGTACAATGGAAATATATTAAAAAAAAGTAGCAGGGGTTGTTATTATATCGATGCCGAACCCGAAATTGTAATTAAATTTTTTTTTGTCTGTTTGTCTGTTTGTCGGTTTGTCTGTTTGTCTGTTTGTCTGCTGTGTTTGTGCACGCTAATATCAGAAACGGCTTATTCGATTTAGATGCGGTTTTCACTAATATATTGTAGTAAGCTTCACTTAACATTTAGTGTTTATTTCATGTCAATCGGTTCATAAATAAAAAAGTTATGTCAATTTAAAGAATCACGGCGAACATTTGTTAAGGTATTCTATCAGAGTACGTAAACGCCTCGCGCCTGCGCGTCCGTGGCTATATATACAAGGTGTAACGGAAAGGGGGTATCAACCCTGAAGGAGGTGAATGAAGATGAAAAAAAAAATTTGGACCTCCCATAGTAATAGCACATCAATGATTTACTATTACTATGGGAGGTCCAAAATTTTTTTCATATTTCGACCTATGTTCTTTGGGGAAATTTGTTCAGTTTCATGAGCACATTCACCTCCTTCAGGGTTGATACCCCCTTTCCGTTACACCTTGTATAAAGCGCGCTGATAGCCGCGCCGCTGCCATAATTCCGATCCAGCCTGTCCCTTGCTGCCCTCTCCCAGCGACGCCCTAAGCCGAGCTCCGTACCCCACAGGGGGTGCCCTTAGCGTGTAGTCGCTTAGTTTTTAAGTTTATATTGTGTAGTCAAGTTGTGTATTATGCCCTGGCTGGAGGCCTTAATTTATTGAGGCATCCACAGGAAAGCCAGGTTAAGCAGTCGACAACCCCTCAGGTTGAACTGCGAGATGACCATTTCAAAAGAAAACGCGCCGCTGCCATAAGGATTCAGTTATTCGTAGCGAACGCACGTATCCTGGAGAGTATAGGCGAATAGTTGGATTCGATTATTGCGATTCACTTGAATACTGACTGTTTGCGTATTTCATTTATTTATATTTTAGGATTTGTAGGTTAGGTTCTTTTTCTTAATTTTCTTTAAAATTTTGTAAGTATTTGGTATAGGTTAGGCGGTTCTTTCCTTGATTTTTGGGTATTTACTTATCTTAATTTTTATTTAGGGTTTTGTAAATAAATATTGTAAGCATTTATTATTGGTTGGGCATTTCTTTCCCTGATTTTCGGTATACATACTTATCTTAATTTGTATTTAGGGTTTGTATATAAATATTATAAGTATTTGGTATAGGTTAGGCATTTCTTTTCTTGATTTTCTTTATTAAGTATAAGTTCATTAGCTTAGGTTAGTAATTATTTTTTCTAGCAATTCTTTTGTTTTATAAAGTTAGTACGTTTGTTTGTGTAGAAGAATAGCACCACCCCTTACTTCCCGTGGGTGTCGTAAAAGGCGACTAAGGGTCTCACCGGAGAATGGGCAGCAGCGTTTTCTATGCATTCCACCACCATACCATACTGCGATCGCCAACCCACCTGCCAAGCGTGGCGATTATGGCAAACCCCCCCAAAATTGGGGGAGGCCTATGTCCAGCAGTGGACGTCTATCGGCTGAAATGATGATGATAATGACGTTTGGTTTACACGTCTTAACACTTATTACCTAAACTGTGATATTTTAGACTGTATAATAATCTGTAAGTATTTATAATTTAATTGTTTACGATAGTACGTGTTTACTAAATAACTGTGTCTTAAGTAGTAAGTACTATTTTATTGTAAGAATGCCTCGAAGAAGATCCAACCTCTCCCAATGTAGCAGAAATGCTAAAAGGATGAGATTAGTTCGATCACAGGAATCTGAGGAAGGTCGTGAGGCAAAAGGCTCTCTGCACCAGGCTAGGTTTCGTGCTGCAGAAACTTCGACTCAGCGAGAATCTCGACTGAGTTCAAATCGTTCTCGAATGATGATAACTCGAAATAGGGAAAACGGGGAACAACGAAAGGCACGTTTATCTGTCGATCGCGAAGCTCACGCGCTATAGCGTGAGTCTGAGACTTTTGCTGTCAGGGAAACCCGCCTGAGCTCCCAGAGAGTACGGACAACAAATGCTCGATCCCAGGAGACACAGGACGAACGGGAAATACGTCTCACTGCCGATCGTGAAGCTCATACACTATCGCGTGAGTCTGAGACTTTCACTGATAGGGAAATTCGTCTGAGTTCTCAGAGGGTTCGGACAGCAAATGTTCGGTCTCAGGAAACACAGGAAGAACGAGAAATACGTCTCACTGCCGATCGTGAAGCTCAAGCACTAGCGTCTGAGACTTTCACTGAAATTCGCCTGAGTTCTCAGAGGGTTCGGATAGCAAATGCCCGGTCTGTAGACGGTATATGTAATTCAAAATATGCTGCCCGAAAAGTCACTATTCCACGCGGACGAAGTCGCGGGCACAGCTAGTCTAACCATAAAAACTTAGGTGAGGTGAGTTTGAAATGAACTAAATAAAAAACAAAAATAAAAACAAATAAATGTTTTATTCAGTATTAAAATTGGTAAAATTATTACATAAAGTCTTAGAAATTGTTTACAAAGGTATAATAATGTTAGATGCCTGTACTAGGATAAACCTGTGTCACAGGCGGCATGAGCATACTTAATGGTAACTGTAGGACTATAAAATTCTTAACAATATTTAACGCTTATGTCTTATGTAGGTGTCAAGAGAGTGTGCTGTGTTCCGTGTTTCCCATTAGTAAATAATTGCCATCATTACGGCAAAATTGATTAAAAGGGCTGGCAGGGATATAATCTTGAAGTCAAACGTCGCGCGAAGACTTATCTTGCGCGCACTCTAGTGATAATCCCTAGCATCATATGGAATGACAACCTCACTTAAAGCTCGCTTCACTCTAAGCTTTCACGTTGATATTTTTACAGAATATATATTTCTATGGAATTACAACTCACTTCGCCTAAATTTTCACTGTAAGATTTTTACAGAATAGACCCGCTCTTCTAGAGTCAGATCAAGACCCATTATTGTCATTGCTAAGAGCTTGTACACGTCGTGGCGCGGAGGAATGATTTATACAAAAAAAATCAGCTGTTCCCTACATTTATGTTCGTATGTAGGGAACTGCAGATTTTTTTTTTCGCGAGATCATGTTTGGACCCATAGTAAAAGTTGTTCATAATGATGAGTACAATGACCTCTTAAGAGGTTGTTAATGTTTTACCGATAACCGTGTATACTGAATGCATAATTCACAGTTGTATTGAATTCGGCACTTTTGATAGTGGTGTTTCAATTCGCCTTCCCTTTTCATATCATGAGGTCATATTCTATCAATCTGCTAAAAAGGACGTTATAAAAATGTCGAGTGCTTACAAGCTTGATATGTCGCAGGTGGATTGTATGATTGGTCATTATACATACGGCGCCGTCAGTTTGCATACTGTCGCCGTTCGTGTGTTAAGCCTAAGGTAAATTGGTGACGCTTCTGATCGCATCCATTTCGTCAAGAGTCATATGTTAGGGTAACCATGATTATTAACAAGTTTGGCGGTAAAAACTGAGCAGTAAACGAAGTAGAGTCGTAACAAATATCGAGCCGTTACCGCCAAATTATCGTAAGCGACACTGCTTTTTTTATCGTAAGCAGTATTTTAAACCATAACGGATCTATCCCTGTTGACATTTCCCGCCAAAATTAATATGTAAATGTCTGAAAATCATTAATATATGTAAAATTTCAATTTACTAGCACATTTCTTTTTAAAAATATTTAAAAAAAACCTTCTCCTGTAAAATTTGTTTTTTGTCGGTTGCGCTAAAACGGCGGTAAAGGCTCGATATTTTAATGGGTCATTAAACAATTACTTATGCAATTAATTATTTTGAAGCGGTAAATCTAACGTATAAGTAGCGCTCGCCGGCCGGTACCACAGCACCGCTTGCTCAGCTCGCCCGTGGTTGGTCACAGTTCTAACCTAATCACCATTGGTCTGGCTGCCCTGGCTTAGTTCATCATCATCATCATTATTTCAGCCGAAAGACGTCCACTGCTGGACATAGACCTCCCCCAATTGGGGGGTGCCCCATAATCGCCACGCTTGGCAGGCGGGTTGGCGATCGCAGTATAGTATGGTGGTGGAATGCATAGAGAACGCTGCTGCCCATTCTCCGGTACGACCCTTAGTCGCCTTTTACGACACCCACAGGAAGTATGGGGTGGTGCTATTCTTTAAGTCCGGCACCACACAGACGACCTGGCTTAATTACTGCGAAAAATTTGTATGTGTATGTACTGCCGAACTATTTACCTAACTGCCCATTCATTTATTTCACTACTTGAGTATTTTTTGTACTGACATTACATGATGAAATAACCGACCAATTTTCTTTTATTACAGACTAGTAATGTTTTACTGTCACAAACTGTCACTGTCTAATTTACCAACCGCCGAAAAATAAAATTACTACCCGTTAATTTATTTAATTGATCATAATATCCTCCCTAATGTTTAAATTTTATTACAGTTGTAAAAAATATTACCCTTTATTTATAAGCAGGAATCCGTTGAACGCCAGTTGGCATGGACACTTGAGCGTATTTTACGAGCCGGATAACTGCCTAAAACTTTTTCTCTAATCCACGGCTTATTAATGTTCCATTTTGAGTTTCCTAATAATTGTTCAATATTGTTTATAGTAAACGTCTTGAAAATCACTTGTTTTTTGCGGTATGCACTTGTTTTCATCTTTATTTTCGGAAACATTCGCACTACTCAACGCCATTTTTGTTGATTTGTTTAACAGCTCCTCAGGTGGTAGAAAATGGTCAGCGGGATTGTCCGAAAGGGTTACCGCTGGCCCGGAACATAAAGGGCTAAGGAAGGAACACGGGTGGGTTTTAGTCAGTAAGAGTCTGACACTCCCTTCCGCTCCACCCAGAGCGGGAGGAGTCATTTGATGATTTCCCATCCTCAAAAAAAAAAAAAAAAAAAAAAGGTGGTAGAAAATAGAATTAAAACGGTGATCGAATCATCAATTGCGTTTCGCGCTACGTATATTATTATGTATAATGACGAATCATACAATTTGCCTGCCACATATGGACACGCTTGTAAGCACTTGAAATTTTAACAATATTCGCAAATTGATAGAATATGACCTCATGATATGAAAAGGGCCGAATTAAAAAACAATTGTCAAAAGAGGTGAATTCAATACCACCATGAATTGTGCATAAAGTATACAAATCACACCACATGCGAACAACGCGTCATACTGACGTCACGCAAAATCCTGCATCTCGCAAGCAGAGTTTACTGCGCAACTAGCATAATATACAACGGCCCGACATGAATCATAGGGCAGTTGCCCGCCAGACACGACACCCGTCTGATCGGAGGATCCTCTCTTTTATAGAAAAGTATGAGTGAACTTTACACCCTGTTACACCTACCTCCATAAATTCATTGAGGACGTAGTACGACTGCGGCTCCCCTGATATCATCTCCAAAAATCGTTCATCGATGCTACGCTTTGCTAGTGCTGCTCTTATCCGACCTATAGATCTATAAAACAAATGATAAAGGTCATAGCACACATCAACTCGGAAAGGCATCGTCGCTGTATCTACGAGCCATTCAGTATTCTTTGTATGAAACTCCCTACTGCAACGCACACTAATCGGAATCGTAACGTAATCGCCTCGTCTCGGGACAAGCTCACAAACCGCGGTGCGGTGCGTGGTCACCTTACAGTTCTTGCGCTTACGTTTCTCCGTACCCGAGCTTACATCTCTTTGTCTACCCTTGCAACTCCCGCGGCCTGCCTGCAGCACCATAAACCAGCGGTCGGCGAACCGTAAGCGCGGCGTCGCCTATAGCCGTAGCCAAGTCGACGTATCGGAGCTGCTGATCCGCTTTGGTTACGTGCTTACGTTAGTTTGACGACGAAGCAGCACGGCGATACGGTGACGATCCCTTTCAACTTGAAAGTTTAAAAGCAAGTATTTTCTAACCACACGGTCACCATGCGTTAGTGAAATACGTAGTAACATTTTAGAAAATACATAGGTCGCAGATAGATAGATAAACCCACCCAACTAGCACAAACTGCTGCTTAAGAGCTTTGGAGCTAATCCGATTATTCCCAAAGGCGCCAAGCTCAAGCGCCAGAGCGTGCACTGCAGGCCTTATGCAGCCTCTTTGGAGCCAAAGGGGCACAACTTTTAGCAATCTATAGTTCCATTAGAACTTTATAATAGTGGCATAAAAGCGCTACAGGAGCTGCAACTAATAATTAACACCACACTAAAGCTCTTGTGGCGCTTATTGAATGAATGACAGGTTTAACTGAACGAATAAATGATCACTGATCAATCACCTTGCCTCTCATTTATTAAATACATCTGTTGTTCCTGAGTCAGACATTACTGAATACAAATAAATAATAAGTGAAGTGAAGGTAGGTGTTTTTGAGCTATATTTTGTATTATATGCAAGTGGCTACAAACGCAGATCAGTTTATCGTGCATATAGTTGATATTATTGGAGTATTTTTAACGCACCTCAATAATTACCTCAGAATATCGTAAAATATGTAAAATATTATTATATAAATATTATTATATCACATACCTACACGATATTGAAATTACATACTTGACTATATTTGTATTTATTAAGTTGCTGGTTCTATATTTAGTTATATTTTACTACAAATAGCGATAAAAACCTATAAATTTCTCAAGTAATCTTATATAATTGTCTTGTAAACATGTCGTCTATAAGAAGCAGCTTTAACTTGCAACTTCAACCTTAATACTTCCTCTCTGCGCGTCAAAGCGCTAAGTTTCACTCTTCTGAAGGTCTAAGTAATACCTGTACCACTAATGCAGTTCAAGTCTTTACAATCACTTATATTTCGTACTTACTGCAGATATCAAACCACACTAATGGTTATTTGTTTAGAGATCCGTAGAACTCGTTGAAAACCCTAAAATACGATGATCATTTGTAGCTGCTTCTATATTTTTCGCTCTTTCAATTGTTTAACACTTACTATGTCTTACGATGTTTTCAGAATGCCTTTCAAAATAATTCAAACTTATATGAACAACAAAATAAACAAGAACTTTGCATCTGTTCATCTAAGTGGGAAAAACATGGAGTGTTACACTGGCCGAACAAAAAAAGTAATAAATTATGTAAAATAGAAGATTCAACTCCACAACCAAACTGGACTAAAATAAACTGCATTGTTAAAAGGAACAATATTATGTCGTACGAAATTGCTGACAAGCAGTTGACAGAAATGTTAGATTGTTCGATAACAGAACAAGAAGCCACAGAACTCTTACCAGCTTAGGTAACTTAGAATCTTAAATTTAGAAAGTATAATTTACTGTAGAATAATTTAATGGGACTTCATGCAAACTTACACACTGATTATATTGAGGTGGTACTCGTACAACTAATATGTTGTGCAAATATTGTTTATACTGTTGTTATTTTAGAATTTACCTAGTTTAATTATTTAATAATGTCAATTATGGGCCAATTTGCCAATAAAACAAGTTGATTTTATATCAAATATTTTTTTATTTCAATTCACCAATACAATTATACAAGAGGCGCTTCGCTTGTACTCGTTATAATGTGTGTAGTAAAGGAACAAAATATAAATCCAATTCATATCGGGTGACCACAAGTTTACATTTAACATCACACGGCGAACACACGTATTCTGAACTTAAAACTGATGTAGTTGCTTTTGAAAATATTTAGATAAGAGGAGATGATTGGAAGGTCAAAAGAATTTACTTAATTATCAAATTTCTTACAATAAATATGTATTTGATTTTCTTCAACTTTGATACATATCACCTCCATCACTTCTTTTTTAATAGTTAAAAAAATTTTATCTACCATTTGATTAGATAAAATAAAATCATTGAAATGTAAAACTAAATTCTTTGTGCTTTTTTTTACATACGGGTCCAGTTTAGAAGAAAGAAACAATAAATTACGCAAAGAAGGTTATTTTACTTTATTTTTATAATATGCCACACCAAGCTATAACTTACTTTTCCTCTGCAACTGGTCCGTTATCAGTAATTGAGAAAACAAAATCTACGGGACCCTCGCTTGCGTTTGTTGAACTCGAATTTGACGCATTATTTTTGTGTTTCCAATTAATCCCTTAAAGAATAAATTAAATGAATAGAGTTTTATAAATACAAGCTAAATTACTCTCACGTAATTGAGTTAAAAAACTTACGTGTTATTTAATATTTCAATTACAGAATTCTAACACAGTTGCCTTTTTTAATTTCTGCAGATTCTGATAAACTCTCCGTACTTTCTTGCGATATCCACCACTTCTTTGTTTGAACTTCCATGCTTTCAGATCCATATTTCTTTTAAACTGGCTTAAATATTTTATAAAATGTGATTTCTCCTATAAAAATAGCAGAATATATCCAAATGAGTAGGCAATGTCCATTACTCTCCTGCTTCTATTGTGAAGCCTTAATGTCGCTATTAGTAAAACAGTTGATCAAATTCCTACTTAAGTCTGCGCAAAAGAACAAATCACTTCTGCAATGAAACTTTCAGTGGCAGAACAGTGATAAATATATCTTTTATACAGTTCCGTTAAAAAATTTGCAATTAAAGTCTTTATGCAGTTCTGAAGCGTACAGCAGCGGCAATAGAAGCTTTTTAGCAGCTTTAAGCTTTAACATACATGTTTTAACTCTCTTTTAAAGCTATAGACGGCAAATGGGTTGTAAAATGAACTCTTATAAAACCTAGAGTGGCATTTGGTTCAGTTTCTGCTACCCGTAGTGATATTTACAGCTATGAGCAGTTACGGAAGCAATAGTAGAACTTAAAACCACTTTCTGAACCCTTAAAGCGCTAATGTACAGCTAAAAGTTGCAAAATAGGCTGCTATTTCCACTAGTGTGCTAGTTGGGCACACCTTCCTCTCAAAAAGCAGTAAGCAAAATCTACAGAACGCCATCTGCTACGATCCTTACTTTCCTTTTGCCTCGTTTGTAGGTTCATACAGCTGAAGGGCAATTCTTGTAATTTTAATAACGTTCACAATCTAATGTCAATCTCAATCTGTCAAAAATTCCTCTTATTTACCAAAATTTTTGATAAGTTTTTAACATTGATTGTCGCTAAGATGAGATTGCGACAGATGTTAAAGCGCCATTCCACCAGTGTGCGGCACTGTGCGGCACAGTGTACGACACAAATGTTCATTCTAGTCGACTCACTCAAGCAAACAATAACAAATTGTGCGCGAACATTAGAAATGTTCGCGCACATCTGCATACTTTTGTGCGCGGCGCACACATGCACACAAGCAGTGGACTCGCGTCGATTCGTACACTCTTGCTGTTCGCGAACTCAGTCTTTCTTCCGCTAACGGAGTGAAAACATTTATTTGTCCTGTTTCATCATGTTCGCGCACAAGTGTGCTACACTGTGCGCGTACAAAAGTTACGCACAGCTTTGCAGGTGGAAACAGAGACTATCGGATCTGCAGCTCAATACGTGCACTGTTGGAGTTCTACACAAAATGTTTGTGAACAAATGTGCTGCACACTATTTTGGTGGAATCGCACCTTTAGAACGTTTTTAAGGACGGGCATTGCCGGTTGCGAGTACTACACTCCTGACCTTTCTAAACATCATCATCATCATCTGCCTAGCCTTTTCCCAACTATGTTGGGGTCGGCTTCCAGTCTAACCGGATGCAGCTGAATACCAGTATTTTACATGGAGCGACTGCCTATCTGACCCCCACAACCCAATTACTGGATAATACTTTCATGTCCTTTCTTTGGTATTGTTCGTCGAATCGTTGAGCTCCTTAAGTCTTGAGTTGAGCTGCACGATTTCTGACAAATGCGTGCACTGACTGGACAGGTCCTCTCAATCTGTGTGGTTCTTTCTTCAAAAGACCGTCTCAGACATCGATCTACATGGTCTTCATATAACCTGACCAAGATTATGTCTGGACTTTAAAAGAGACTGTGACCTCTGAGTTTGTTTCGGCCTTTCTTCTCAGAGTAGTCAGATAGGAAACGCCGACCTCATCTAGTTTTAAAAAAACCATGATTGACGTGTAAAAGTGTTTGTACAAACCTACTTACAAAAATAAAATCATTTATCATTTATACGATACCCCTTGATAAGAATGGTTGTCAGACTTTCGGGCTTCTGACTACCCGTAACGACTGTCAAAGATCCACGAATGACAGCCGGGACCAACGGCTTAACGTGCTTTCCGAGGCACGGCACCTGACCTTTCTAAACAACATCATCAATAAGGTCACTATATGTCCTCCTAAGAGTGCCGGATTAAGACTACTTGATGCCCTAAGCAATCCACGCCTGCACGCCCTCCTATCCACTAGTCGCCTCGTATTTTTTCAAAACAACGACGAGCGATTTATAAAGATTGGCGCACATCTCTAGCTAGAGTGACTTTAGGGTCTTGTAATATCTTGCTGATAAACAGCCTTGCCTTTCATGTGCTAGCGAATACTGTTTTTGTGCTGTCTGGTGCTTAATTTGCTTATGGGCTAATCCGGCACTGCTCCTAGTGATCTCCTCCTTGCGTTTTCACTTACATCTGCCTTGTTAATAGGTATAGGTCATCAGGGAAAAAAACTATTTACCCTAAGAAGGTCTGTTTCAAATGACATACTCTCGGTAGCTACAAAACAAAAACACAATCCGTCCCTTTGACTAGAGTGGACTAAGCCAAAGAACTGTGTAAACATGGAAAATAAATAAAGCTGGGACCGTGGTACTGCGTAGTAATAGAACTAATTAATAACTGCTATTAGTACTATTAAGTAATATACTACGCTATAACAAGTTTCAATAACATATTTTCTTTCAAGTACGTAGTAATGTTATCATTAATCACTACAAAACCGATCACAAATAAAGGACGTATTTCTTGCTTAGAACCAAAACAGTGCAGAAATATTATATCGACGGTTGAAAGGCTAATTGGCCTAAGCGACATTTTTTTTTTTAATAAGTAATAATAATAGGTACATTAATTGTAAATGTGCTTATTATTATTATTATTTTAAATATTGCAAAAAATGTCGCTTAGGCCAATTAGCCTACCGTCGATATGAAATCTCATGGTTGCACAGTTTTATATTTTTTATTTAGATATAAATTTACCACAGAGGTTAAATGTCTCCCATTAAGTTTAATATAAAATGCATGCATTAGATCAAAAAGATACTGGCTGAAAATAAAAATCGGCTGAATAAAACCGACTTGGTAAAAAAAAAACAAATGGCGCGCATTTTGTACCATCATTGTAAAAACTTTGATATTTCATATTTAGCAAGAAAAGTTTTAAAAAATTAAAACAGACAGCGATAGCGATATGAATTCAACTCCAGAAAGTATAAAAATAACCGCAAATGAAATCGTTAATAACCTTTTGCCGCAAAAGTCGCGGGATAAATATTTAAAAACTGTTTTCATTAACTTGTGTTTTTATTTTGTGTTGGTATATTTTATCACGGTAGGTACTCGTAGATTGGTAGTTGAAAGAAAAGTAGATTACGCACCTTAAGTGAGTAATTAATGCACTAGTGTTAATTTAGTGACAACATGACACTCGTCCGTTAAAGCTCGATGTAACAATCTACTATTGTTGACTTGCCTAAACGACGATAAACTTTTCATTTAGATCGTGTAGGTACTATACAGAGTACACACAAATTAAATTAGCTAGCGAAACGTCTGAAGTAACTGTTACAATCACAATCATAATAAATTCCCAAATCTATATTCTTGAAAAAAGTCTTGTAATTATCATCTTAAATAGTGCAAACTATGTTATTGCCTTAAATTAAACACGAAATAGAAACGAATAAATTTGTCGTATCAGTTTTTTTTTTCAAATCTTTCAAAACAAATAAGATCAATAAAATTAAAGTATAAATTTTGGCGTGCGCCCGATAAGCAATCCATTCATCGGTGAGCTCAAACCATGAAGCAAGTTGGCAACGTGTTGAACTAGCGGTATTTACCTAATTTTGACAGTTCCTACGAAAAACAGAGCGCCCGACGACTTTGCAAATAGCTCGCCTACGCGCACGTATGTGCATCCTTTTCCTTAACAACATGCTCTAAATTTACTTTATAGCACGCTGAATTAGAAATTTTTGTTTGTCGCACCTATTCAATTTTGTCCTGTATGTAAAACTTTCGGCATGGACACTTTTTCACGTGACTAAGTACAGTCAGGCAAATTAGCGATATAAATCTTTGGTCAGCGCGTTTAAATAATTAGTCTCCTCAACAGGCAATACGACAAAGAGCGAAAAAGCAGCGAATAGCAAAGAAGACATCAACAGCACTAAGTTCCGCTGTATCCAGCGGTACAGCGGCAGTAGTAATAGAGAATGTGGCGCAGACGCAACGGCTGGACGGGACTATGAATGACGCGCCGACCGCGTCAGGGAGCAATGAAGATGAGGAGGATGAAAAGTAAGTAGACACAACAGTAGCTGCAGTTTTAATAAAAAACACAAGTGCGAGTCGGAATCGCACACACCATAAGGCAAAAAACACCGAAAACAACACCTTTCTTGTATGGAGACCCCTTGAATTTTTAACTCAGTTTTTATTATTATAGCGGCAATAGAAATACACACTGTGAATTTCAACTGTCTACCTATTACGGTTCATGAGCGCTGTAATAGGGTCCAGTTGGCACCCCTTTTTTTTTGCGGATGGAGTATCATCAAATGACTCCACCTGCTCTGGGTGGAGCGGAAGGGAGTGTCAAACTCTTATTGACTAACACCCACCCGTGTTCCTTACTTAGCCCTTTATATTCCGGGCCAGCGGTAACCCTTTCGGACAAACCCGCTGACCCGGCAGGCTTCGGCCCTAAGGGGCCACTCAATTTATGCTGACATCTATCGGCTTTGGCTTGGCAGCAGCTTAGAGTGCAGCAGTAGACGTCTTTCAACTGATGATTGCGATGATGTTGAACACCTAAAGGGAGAACCAGACGAAATAATTCTCTTAAATTATCCCGATTTAGAAATATCAGGTAAAATTCGACCCTTTCCGCTGAGAATCATTATCATCATTTCAGCCGAAAAACGTCCACTGCTGGACATAGGCCTCCCCCAAAGACCGCCACTTCGATCGGTTCGGTGCTTCTCGCATCCAGTAGATTCCTGCGTCTTTCTCCAGGCCATCGGTCCACCTTGTGGCCTTTTAATGCTACGTCTTTCGGTACGCGGTCGCTACTCCAGAACCTTTCAACCCCATCGGCCATCTGTTCTGCGGCCAATGTGCCCTGCCCACGGCCACTTAAGTTTGGCAATTCTGCGGGCTATGTCGGTTACCTTGGTTCTCCTAAGGACCTCTTTATTTCTAATTCGTTCGCGTAGGTAAACTCCAAGCATAGCCCTCTCCATTGCCCTTTGGTCAGTTGAGCAAGGAAAGAATATTCCAAACGAAGACTATTTTGCTTCTGTGATAAACGCAACGTGCCAAAAGACTGTTAACATTAGTAAACGCTCTCAAATGACTTCCGAATCTTTATACACATATGAGTTTGAATCCCAAACGTTTCCCCTGCCAAGAGCTTGAACATCCAATTCCTTGGATACTTCTCTAACAAAAACTTGAGGAAGTAAACATGACTATAAACATTTCACACTCAAAAGTTTTAAACTCCCTGAATATTTAGGAAGTTGTACTGAAACTCCCTCCACGTGTGCCGATATTAAAATCTAGGTACGTCTTGCGCAATCCGAAGCCTAACTACAAAACTTCAAAAGTCTACAATTCCACAACATTGTTTAATTGTAGAAAATATTGCGTAGCACAGAAATTACAAATATATGTAAATTGTAGACTTGTCACTAAAATTTACATACTTGAAAGGGTTTTCTGTTACAATTTATGTTGCTAAACTCTTGTGGTACAGACACTTGTCAGACTTGCAGTAAATTGTGATCGTAAAGTTTTGTGGTATAGGGCCCTGGGCAGTCAGCCCCGTGTTCAGCCAACTTACGAAAAACTTTTTGTTGGCTCCTTAATACAGCCAGGCCTTTATTCGTATTACATCCTTGATGCGTCATTTTATAATATTATACTGTTATGAGTCAAGAGCAATGAGAATGACATTGGATTGACAGAAGCTACCAAAACAGTATGAGCAGTGGTGGCCCAGTGGAAACAGCCGCGACTTACGACTTGTGTGTCGTAGGTTTGAACTCAGAGTGGCGTTTTAATTTGTGTAAATCATTTCATCACCACTGCTCTCAAAACGATGAAGGAAAACATCGTGAGGAAACCGGCATGTCCTAGAACCGAAAATTCGAAGACATGTGACATCTACTAACCCGCCCTGGGTCCGCGTGGTGGATTACGGCCCACCCCCTCTCACAGAGAGGAGGCCTCTGTCCCAGCAGTGGGAACATTATAGGTGAATATGCTAAGCTACCGTAAAGCTTATGTCAATGCATTGCAACCGATAGCCTCTTATCTAGGTCTTAAGGTTCAGTGTATGGCAGTTCCCTACAAAATGGTTGAGCTGGATGGTGCTGATCCACGCGTCATGTTTGTGAACGCCCGCCCGTCTGTTGAGACTGGTCATCTCTTAACTGCCAAGACTAATTTTGAATACGCTAGAGGGCGCTGAGACGTAAACATCAGATGTGATTGTGCTCGTAAAAAATAAATGACTAAAAATATTAAACACAATAGTTAAACAGTGTGCCATACGTAAAAGTGAATAAAGACTCCTAAAATAGCAGTAACAGTGTTATCGTTGATTTAAAACACCGGGTAATTATAAAAAACAGTGATATCCACATATGTAAACATTGACCAAAAAACATAATAAACTTAGTGTTATAATTTATAACAGTGTAAACATCTGAATTTTAAGTCAACTGCCTACAAAACAAACGATCTACTACTCGTTTCTAGACAAAGATATCAAAACAGTGATCAAATTAACATATTGTTCCCGCAAAAAAATCGTTTTTTATTCAAACATTGTATCTACGTGAATTGAACATAAGACTACGCAACGCCATCTAACTGAAACCTCATATATTCACTAATTAATTGTTGCCACTGTTGTCAAAGTGTTATCGGACTAAAAAAATAACAAATTGGCAATTAATATTTGTAATAGCGACATCTATTATTAAAAGAAATACCTGCGAAATTAAAAAAACCCATAACATCGCAAAATTAGCCAGGTCTTTCAACTGCACGAGTGGCTTAACGGTGAACGAACCGACTTGGATTCGCACAATTGGTTGCGAGTTCGAATCCGACACCTGCGAAGGAACACTTTTTGTGGTAATTTAAGTTTGCAATATCATCATGGACTTCCTAGGAAACATAACATTTCGTCGCACACGTACCACATCGGAACCCAAAAATGACACTAATGAAATTATCTCTCAAACATTAAATGAGACTACAAATAGTATGCCGGGAATGTCGGAAGATGAGGAGGATACACAGTTAAACATCCTTAAGGCTGAGATTGAGAACCTTAGATCTCAATTAAAAAGCGCACATCTAGAAATAGAAATATTATCACTGGAAAATAGCTCCTTAAAGCAAAGTAACGCCGATTTATTGAAGAAAAATGACATGTATAAAAAAGTCACTAGTAGTCCGATAAAGAAAAGGGTACAAACACCAAAAAGAAACAAAATTCTTACAAACAAGGTGACCAGTAAACCACAGAGTTTGGAAAGTTCGGACTGCCGCACGTCGACTGCTGAACACCCTATTGAAAGTTCAGTACCATCATTGTCAATTGTTAAGAGTAATCTATGTATTATAAGTAGTGAAACATCTAATAGACTATACACAATTTGTCAAAGAACTAGGTTAAGTAATTGTAATATATGTCATTATCGTATGCCAAATTGTAGTCTAAAGCAACTGCTAGATAGTCTTGATAAGAAAGTACAAAACTTTACCTACTCGGACTACTGTGTAATTTATGTTGGGGAGGAAGATTTTAAAAAGACGCAAAATTACATAGAATTAGTTACTTTTATTCGCACCAAAATACAACCTTTAACCCACACGAATTTCATAGTATGTCTGCCTACTTTTAAATATATGGAAAACAAAAATGTAATGTTTAACAGCAGAGTTGACATGTTTAATAACTTAATGTTCATAGACGTGGAAACATATAATTATGCGTATCTGTTGGACTCCAACCTGAACCTTCCGTACACTTATAACACTTATAATAAGCGGTATGGAAGTTTGAATAATAAAGGATTGAATATTGTGCTAACCGATTTGCAGGATCTCGTTCTAGATTTAAACTCTGCAAACGCGTCGTCAGATGCTGGCTGTCCCCAAATAAATAATGCGCCGACTGAAACTCAATCTCAGGAAAATTCCCAGTTTTTTCTTTAGTCATTATTTGTATATTCTTCACCAAAACATAGCGGGACTTATGAATAAGTCAGATTTATTGACGGTTAAACTAGAGGAGCTTTCCAATACAGCGATTAATATAGATATTGTCTGCATAACTGAACACTTTGTCGAAACTGGTTATGAAAATTTCATGCATATACCTAATTATTGTCTCGCTGCCTTCTTTTCAAGAGACACTAAACGAGGAGGAGCGTGTATCTTTGTTCGAGCAGGATTGCATTATAGAGAATTAACTGACATTTCAAAACATTCAGTGTCAGGTGTTATCGAATGCTGCGGCATTGAACTTCTGTCTCATAATGTCATAATAATGTGTGTGTACAGAATACCTAAACATAACTATAACATTTTTTATGATAAATTGGATGACTTATTACGCAAAGTCTGTTCATACTCGAATAAAAACGTAATTTTGACCGGCGATTTCAATATCGATATCCTGAAAAGATAAAATTACATATGAATTTGAATACTTTCTTCGACAGTACAATCTTAAACTTTCACTCTTTGAACCAACTAGATTAAGCAGTAAATCTTGCATCGATAATTTTGCACACTCATTTAAACGTGGATGTAAAGCAGATGTGATGGATTTAGTTCTCTCGGACCATACAGCTCAATTATTAAAAGTACCTACTAATAAAAAATTCACTCTAAAATACTGGAAAACTAAAAAAATTGACTTATCGGCGTCTAATTTAGCTAAGTTTAAGGATTGCTTGAAATGTCTATCTTTTTCGCAAGTTTATAAAGCAAAAGACGCTAACGAGGCGTATGACAATTTTATAGATGAATTTTTACTTTTCTACCACTTATGCTTTCCAGTTAAAATTGTGAAGATTAATACGAATAAGAAAACGAAATGGATGTCCCGTGGTATAAGACTTTGCAGTAAAAAGCAAAGACAACTACTTTGGGAATATAGGCTGAAGCCTAATTTGGATAATAAAGCTATTTTTAAAAAATATTCAAAACTTTACAGGCGAATTATAAAACTAACGCAAAAAACACAAAATAATTATCACGTAAATACTGCCCAAAATAAATCGAAAGCTGCATGGCAAGTAATAAATAAATCGAAATATAATTTACCACAAGAACCAATTTTATGTATTAGTAATAAGAATTTGACATTTTCACACCCACTTGACATTGCTAATGAATTTAATAAATATTTTATTGAAGTTATCGAAAATAATATTCAAACAAATAATATATCGAATAATAAGCAACACCTGAGGGACAATGTTTCACGTCAATCCTTATTTATGTTACCAGTCACATGCGATGATATAATCAAAATTATTAACAGCCTCAAAAATACAAATACCGTTGGATTTGATAACATATCAACTAAGGTTATTAAAGAAGTTAAGGAGATAATAGCGCCGTTACTTTCGCATGTAATAAATCTCTGTATTTCCGATGGTATATTTCCAACTAGTCTAAAAAAAGTAATAATTAAGCCACTATTCAAAAAAGACGATAGAACTGAATTAAAAAATTATAGGCCAATTGCAAAAATTCCTATATTCTCAAAAATCATCGAGAAAGTACTCTATAACAGTATATACGCCTATTTTGAAAAATTTAATCTATTTTGCAAAGAACAAAAAGGATTTAGAAAAAATATCAATATAAACATGGCACTATTTGACCTACTATCAAGTGTCCTAACATCTGTCGATAAGAAAAACAGGGTTTGCGCTATTTACACAGATATGACAAAGGCATTTGATTTTGTGGATCATAAAATTTTACTACAAAAACTATATAGCTATGGCATTAGAGGAAATATCCTTAAACTTATAGAATCTTACCTAAGCGATAGACTGCAATGCACAGAAATCACAAGAATATGTCCAGTAACTAAGTTGCAAAAAACATATACCTCGGCAGCAAGGTTAATCAAATATGGAGTGCCTCAGGGTAGCGTATTGGGACCCCTGCTATTTTTAATATATATTAATGACCTACCAAAAATAACAGGGCACGAAATGGTATTTTTTGCTGATGATAGCACAGTTATTATAAAATGCAACAACCCTAATAATTACGAACTTGACATTAATGACACTCTCTCGAAAATAATTAATTGGCTTAAGGACAATAATCTTGTAATAAATCTTAATAAAACTAAAATTATGCATTTCCACCAACGGCTTGTAAATACTCCAGTTAATGTCGCCTATAATCAGTCTAGAATAGAAGAGGCTAGCATTGCAAAATTTTTGGGTATCTCAATTGACAGCAAACTGACCTGGAAACCACATCTGGAAGAAGTTTGCAAACGATTAAGTAGATCAGCGTATCTTCTATTTCAACTGTCAAAAAAAGTAAATACTGAAACACTCTTAACGGCTTATCATGGATTGGTAGCCTCGGTTTTGCGTTACGGTGTTGTTTTTTGGGGACAGTCAACAAACCGAGAACTTGTTTTTAAAATGCAAAAAAGATGCATACGGTCGATGCTTGGTTTAAGAAGGACTGACAGTTGCATCCCATATTTTAAAAAATACAATATTTTAACCTTTCCTGCATTGTACATCTTGGAAATTTCTTTGTTTGTGAAAAATAATCCCCACTTATTCATAAAAATGGCCACAGTCAAGAAATTACCCATACGTACTCAATATATGAACACATTATGCAATGTTAAATGTAAAACTGCACTGATGAAAAAAAGTTTCTTTGGTATTGCTCCCCAAGTTTTTAATAAAGTTCCCGATGCTATTAAATGTATGCCATTGCAAAAATTCAGAAACACTCTACAGAAGCTGGTACTTGAAAAATGCTATTACACATTAGACCAGTTTCTAAATGACAAACTTAATTAATCATAATTCTGAAATTATTGTTATGTTATTATTTAATTATTATGCAATTGTAAGTTTTGATAATTTTTATTCCTGTTGACATTGTATTACTTTTTTCTTTTTATGACATTTAGATTATTTTGTTTTAATTAATTTCTTTTATCTTTTTGTACTATTTTATTTAACTTTTAATTTTGACTATAGCATCACAATTTTGTATGCCTTTCGGCGGAACATAGGTTGGACCAAACACTATAATATAAGATCATTGTACCCTATGTTCACAAAATAAATGAATTTTGAATTTTGAATTTTTGAATTTTAATATTATATTTTGAATTGCTTCTTCATTTGTGTCTTTTTCTTACATTGTTCTCACTTAAAGAAGCAACAAGAATAATGTACCCAGGATTTTATAATATCTAGATTTAAAAGTGTCCATGGATTTTCTTGTCCGTTCTTCTTCATAGAGATCTACGTTTTGGAATGGTCAACTAGCTTCAACCTTCTGACTAACTGACACACTATTTAATTTTGACAATTCAACAGTGCCTGTACACGGTTTAATTGAAATAAATGCTTTGACTTTGGTGAAGTTTGTCACGGTCAACTGCACCTTACTTGCCAATATCTATCCCTCTTATCTCTCTTCTTGTAGATAATAGTTCCTGCCGAAAAGAGAGAAGGAGACTGAAACTTTATGATATAGTTCTTACAGCTTCGGGAAGACAGAGATGGGGGCGTATGCCGAGGAGCTGGTCAACTCCAGGTCTGCCAGATTCATGCTGGCTGCTGTGGTGGAAGAGACTGGGCTGTAAGTATTCTTGTTCAGTACAATTTGACCTTGATCTCGATTAAGTCCAGGGATTTAGAAAATCTTCATGACCTTACACATGAAAAACATTTTTACAAAAAAAAAAAACTGCCAAGTTCCAAAAAAAACACTACAAAGTGAAAAATAATTTTTATTTCGGAAGTCGGTGACGTTGGTTCCGCATTTTAGCTTATTGATTTTTTTTTCTTTGTAGTGTTTTTTTTGGAAGTCGGCTGTTTTTTTTTTTTGTAATTACGTTTTTATTCTTCACTTTTTCGTTGGACTTATCATCCACAGATTCATATAACACACTACTTGCTATATAAATATCAGTCACAGGAAGGTATTAAAACATCATCATTAAAAATTAAGTGGAATAAAATCATATTATTGAAGCTAACTCCACGACCTCATTCCACCGGCCCCCTTCTGCCTTCGGTCATCCAAACGCACTGCAAGTTATAATCCCTGCCTAGTTGCTATTCCACCAATTCGCACTAAGCGTTTTCAAATGTCTTTTATAATGCGCACAGCAAAAGAGTAGAACTCTTTACCTGCGTCTGTGTTTCCGAGCGCATACAACCCGAATCTCTTCAAAGTAAGAGTGAACAGGCTTCTTCTGGGTAAGCTTACTGCATCGTCGACTTTGTCTCTGTCACCTCTGACCTAGACTAGAGTCAAGAGCAAACCTATTTCAAATAAAAATTAAAAAAATACTCAAAAAGTACCCAAGCAAAGTTAATAATATTAATATGGGACCACCCCTAATTTATAACCACCCTTTATCCATTAAAAAATAAAATGTTGCAAATCGGCTTAAAAATAACGGAGTTCGGAGGTAACAAACATAAAAAAATCAACCGAATTGAGAACCTTTTTTTGAAGTCGATTAAACAGAAGTGTGATTGGGGTTTTAAGTCCTTTATCCATATAAAATAAATAAAGTGTCTACTAAGTAAATAACGGGTTATTTTAGATTGACTGAGTAGTTAAACACCGCAGACGACGATTTCTAAACACGATAAAAAAAAAATTGTCGTTTTTTTTTGGGAGGTCAACAAACGTTATTAGTGTTGGTGGTAGTTACTTGAAGTAAAAGTTGACAAAATCTGTTTTCTTCTGTTTAAATATCGATTTATAACAGGTTTTTTAAAATGATATTTCAAATGACTATAATAACAGCGGTCGATGATCCCAAAAAATATCAACAAATTTAAAAAAAAATGTTTTTTTAATTTTTAGATATCGCGTCTGTGAAGTTTAGCTAGCCATTTGAATAGAACCCTATAATTAGGTACGTAACCTTTCTCAATTTCTGCTTCATTTAATTATCCCACGGTATACGTATATAGTACTATATATAGGATTCCCTTTAAAACTCTATTACTGGCGACCAAGACCTCAAATTAACCTGCACTCAGGAGAGTTCTTTCATCATAACTCCAATAGAAAATCTAAAATACTTCAAAAGATTTGAAATGGACTAAATTGAGTGCAGCACTCACAAGCGGTTCGTTGGTTTCGAAAAATTATCGCCATATTGGAAGCCATTTTAGTTCAGAAGTTCAATTTTATAAAGTAACAGGTGTACTTAGGAATAAATCTGGCTTTATGTGGCTGTTATGATGTCAATAGTCTGGGAATGTCTTTATCGATTTCTGTGTAGCCTTTGACCTTGCGTATGTGATCTCTGAAAGTTTAGGCGAAGGGGTAAACTGTAATTAGATGAAGGCCCATTTAGGGAAAACATTGAAGTAATAGTGCCAACATTTTTGTTCAATGTAGGGAGTAGAATCTAGTAGTAGTGTAATGCTAGCGGCGCAAAATGCAATGTTCCCCGCGCATATAGTTTTGCGGTAAGGCCAGTCGTTTTCTCAGCGCCGTGGCGATAACTTGTGTTCTATATACAAATGTAAGAAGTGTCATTGTGCCTAAGTTCATGGTCATTTGAATAGACTGTAACTAGTACACTTGGATTTTATTTACTCTCCTTTCTCCAAACACGATACTCAATAAGGTCCCAACATTGGTGACCCCGACGTGATCTTAGAGACGTGATTGACGTGACAATACAATAAGTAAGTCTTAAACCAACATAATCAAAAGTCATTAATTCAAACTAGGCTGAGAATCAGTACTTTTTGAACGCCAACATTACATTAAGACAGTCGCACAAAACGTCGCCCTTCACCATTTCCTAGTGCTATCCCTGGGAGAAGAAGTGGCGCAACAAACTCCCCAGCAGGACACCTGTCTGTTCATTTAGAAGAACTTGATTCTATACAATAGGAAGTAATAATAACAGCCGCACAGGTCGATCGGTCAGGTTAAGCTACGCTTGCCGCGGTTGGTCTGTGGATGGGTGACCATCTTTACATACCGTGACCCCTCCGTGCCTCAAAGCACGTTAAGCCGTTGGTCCCGGCTGTGATTGTAGGTCTTTGACAGTCGTTACGGGTAGTCAGTAGCCCGAAAGTCTGACAACCAGTCTTACCAAGGGGTATCGTGTTACCCAGTAACTGGGTTGTGGAGGTCAGATAGGCAGTCGCTCCATGTAAAATACGGGTATTCAGCTGCATCCGGTTAGACTGGAAGCCGACCCCAACATAGTTGGGAAAAGGCTAGGCAGATGATGAGTAATAAGTAATTAAGATTACCAAACACAAAACTTTAAATTAAATAATTTTCCTTACGTCAGCTAACAGACGCCAATGCACCAACAAAAACACTTCTTCTTCATGCTCGCACTACAGTTACAAGTCGCGCAACGAGTTATGAGCGCTGACCTTGAAAAAAACAAGCGAAACAAACCCTTATTACTAAGACATAAGGGTTTGTGACGTTTGTTTTCTTCAAGGTCAGCGCTCATAACTCGTTGCGCGCAGTATACCCCAATTGAGGCGTGGTATTTACAAATGGCCTAAGTGCCAAAAAGGAATAATACCAAAACTTTGTCTTTCAAAAGTACTATACCTACATAAAAGCCATACTATACCTACATAACAATTAATCAAAATTACTTTAAAAATACTGTCTTGCTTTATAGGGTAAAATTAAATTAGCTAGCGAAACTCTGCAGACGTGAGGAGTATTGATTTGTAAACACGATAAAATGATTGAAAAAAATTAACAACAAAAAAACGACTTCCAAAAAAAACCCTACAAAGTGAAAAATAACCTTAACTTCGGAAGTCGGTGTCTTTGGATCTATTTTTTAGTTTTTGCCAAAATCTTTATTTCTCGCTTTTTAGTGGGTTTGTTTATCATGTATCTTAGTTACAATAGCCTAATGTCAACTTGCCCATCGCCTTTTATAAAATATTGCTTTTCCCGATGCAGGGACGTTAATTGTTGAGGAGTTCTCCTGGTATTCCACCATCAACTCTATTTCACCATCCGCATTGTGACGAGCATAAAGTGCTTAGCAACCATATTAAAGTAATCGAATCGCAACCCGTGAAATAATTATTATTGAGTAGTTCCGGTGGCCCTCTGTGGTCTTCTTCATCAGTTCCACTTCACCAAATGGTGGTTTCCGAGAACAAATGTACGAGTTACTAAAAAAAATACCCAAATCGCTATAGGTGTGCCTATAATATTTGAGGAGTTCCCTCAATTCCTCATGGATCCCATCATCAGAACTGGATTTTGAAAAAAATGGAACCATTCTGGAAATATATCCTATTGAATAAAAAAAGAATCGAATTGAGAAACTCCTCCTTTTTTTGAAGTCGGTTAATAATAAAAAAGATTTGTTGATTTTTAGGGTTCCGTACCTCAAAGGAAAAAATTTAACCTTTATACGATCGCTAGGCTTTGTTGTACGTCTGTCTGTATGTCAAGACCCTTTATATCGGGAACGCGTGGAGGTATTGAGTTGAAATTAAAACCATGTACTCAAGTCTGTAGTCCCTTGCAGCTGTGAAAAAATTAAACTTCTAAGTTAACGTAAAAAAAATATGTATATGGCCGTTTATGCCGCAAAAAACGTGTATTTCGACACTCTCCAGAGAATCAAAATGTATAGGGTACTTCCCGTTGACCTAGAATCATGAAATTTGGCAAGAAGTAAGGTCATGTAGCACAAGTAAAGGGGAAAATCCGAAAACTGTAAAATAGTTAAATTTTTCATACCTACAAATATATACGGATCCCTCGGCGCGCGAGTTCGACTCGCACATGTCCGGTTTTTTTTATGGTTTCAACGACCGCTGGTGGTGTTGTTATTTAAACTACGAATTGAGAAATTTATCGTGTTTAGGTATCGATACTTTTTACGAGTATCACGTCTGTGAAGTTTTGCACATAAAAAACTGATTTTTTCACTGATATTTCAAGTGAATATACTAACTGCGGTCGATAATATATAAAATAAAAATAAAAAAGCCTTTTAAAAAATTAACATTAAAATATATAGGTATATTTTTTTAATTGAAATAAAATTTGAAAAATTAAAATAGAAACAAAATTATAGAATTCAATAAAGTATACATATTTTTTGTATCCATTAAAATTAATTCAGAATAAATTATCCAATTAATAATGAATTAGCATAGTTCATTTATAAATTATTCAATAAATTTCTACCTAAGTGATAAGATTAAAGTTTTGTGCAAGAACCCCTCCTAGATGGAGGCCTCCTCCAGAGATACTCATGTGTCCCTGTTGCTTGCTACTCTTGTCCAGTCCCGGCCGGCTATGTGTATTATTATCGTCTGCCCATCGTGTTTGCGGCCTCTGCGGTCGATGAGCCCGCTAAAAAAAATCATCAATTTTTTTTTTTTTATCGTTTTTTGATAAAGTCAAAGTCAAATCATTTATTTCAAATAGGCAAATTAAAGGCACTTTTGAACATCAAAAATTACAACAAAATAGAATTGATTCTAGTCGCCCATTCCAAAAGGTAGTTTTCGTATGGAGAAGAATGAACTAGAAACTCCACCGTTACTCTTTTAAAAAGTTTTACAAGGTTTTGTATACATAATATAATTATATGTGAAGACGATGCACCTAGAATAAAATTAGTCTACCACCTAAGGTAAAAAGAATTAAAAATGAAGCTATGACAGGTAAATCAATTATGTGATAGATACATGGTGCTCACATATTTACAAATTATTTACAAATATTGTAAAAGTAGATGATATCGATATACATCACGAATGCCGAGTTTTCTTATCTAATTTAATTTGACCCTGAATAATTCCGCATTATCAGGGTGACACTCGACTTAAGAAATGGTGGTGTTTTTTTGTTATTTAACTGTAACAAATAACAAAAAAAATACTGCGTATACCACTTACTTACTTAAGGCTATTTCCTTCTGAAAAATATATTCACGATTCACGCAATTACATTACACCGTTTTACCGCAGTAGGGCAAACAAACAATGCTATTAATCAGTTCTCCTGTTGACAGTAAATCCAGTCAGAACCGGTTTGTTTAACTTGATTTGTGGAAGCCATCTTGCTTCGATTCTGGACTAGATTAGTGTTTACTGGACTTCTGACGGATTTTCCTTATTGTTCAGGCTATGAATGGACTATTAGTCTTCATAATTTCATGTGCTAATACGTTTGGTCCTAGTATAAAAGTTTTTCTGAGTTGCGGTCCTTTGAGTCGTACTACAAAAATGATATCACTGCCTTTTGGCAAACTGCCTTCTAAAAATTTTAGGGCTGAGCTAAAAATGCTAACCAGTACGCTATCCTTAAACGTTAAAAGTTTGAATTGATTTACCCCAACACATCGGTCATATCGATTTATTCTTTAAAAATCTTACCGTGAAAACTTAGGTAAAGTGAGCTTGAAGTGAACCATCAATAGTATCAATTCCTAGCTATCAGTTCGCCAATTCCCGTAACTGTAAATATCCGCAATCTCGCAATCCCGCAATCCCAACTCAACAATCAATGTCATAAAAAAAAGAAAACAATAAATATAAAATAAAAAAAAAATAAAAAAATCATAAAAACTTGTCAAAAATGTAGGGAAATTAGAAGTATTTTTGACAGATTGAGACTGACATCAGACTGTTAAAGTTCATAAAATCCTGTATTCCCGTTGTTCCCGTAGGCCATGTCCCCGTTAAAGGGGACAAAGGGAATTTAATAAAATAATTAAAATTACTTCCCGTTGTCCCCGTACGTTGTCCCCGTTAAAGGGGACAAAGGGAATGTAATAAAATAATTAAAATTACTTCCCGTTGTCCCCGTACGCTGTCCCCGTTAATTTAGTGTAAGGGAGGTGTCCCTCAAACTGTGAACTTCCTTAAAATTAGGAGAATTGCCCCTCGGGTGAATTGACAGTTTAGGCGGTGGGATTTTAAAGACTTAATCGTTGGTACTTTTACAGGCACTTTTCCCACCAAACACTTAATGATAAATGATTTATTTTCTGTAAGTAGGTTTTTACAAACACTTTTACACGTCATCATATTTTTTAAACTAGATGTGGTCGGCGTTTCCTATCTGACTACTCTGAGAAGAAAGGCCGAAACAAACTCAGAGGTCACAGTCTCTTTTAAAGTCCAGACAAAATCTTGGTCAGATCGTGTGAAGACCATGCAGATTGATGTCTGAAATGGTCTTTTGAGGAAAGAACCACACAGATTGAGCAGACCTGTCCAATCAGTGCACGCATTTGTCAAAAATCGTGCAGCTCAACTCAGAAATTGAGGAGCTCAACGATTCGACGAACAATACCAAAGAAAGGACATTTGGGTAGGCCGCGTAAATGTAATCATTGCGACAACCCATTAATGCTACATCTTTCAATTTATTAATCCCCAAACTCTTCTATGATGTTCAGCTTCTTCATTTATAAAAACCTGTAAGATCTTCTCTTCCCCACAGTATAATGGCGAACCTAGCGTCCCCGATCCCGATGATGGATCCCAACACGAACAACGACTCGGGGTACGCCCCCTCCAATATGGAGGCTGATAAGGAGCACACACCACCAGCCTCCCCCACCACTAAGGAGGAGAAGAAGACAGAAGATGGCACTGAGGTTCCTAAGCCTAAGCCCGAATTAAAGTAAGTAAAACCTCTACAATATTATAGCTTGTGGCGTCTTATTAGCTTTTATTTTACATATCTCGGGACCATGGGGTCCCGGTCCTTTGGAAGGCGTATGAGGCCAACTCGCAGAGGCCCCTTAGGAAGTTTTAAAGAAATTGGGTTCAAACCCACGACCTACAACTCGTAAGTCGGGCCCGTAACCACTGGGCCACCACTGCACCAATTTTTTAATATTTCCATACAAAAACTGTGAGACGTCCATTTAATTTCACTGATAAAATCAAATGGCGCAGCAACCCAGAAAAAAAAGTTCCATCCGCGTCTCCTTGCCTACCTCCTGATCAAACACGATGAAAATAAAACACAATCCCTTCCCGCCAGCAGAAATTTTAACCCGCTTGGCGTATCAATCAATCAATCAACTCAGCCTATTGCAGTCCACTGCTGCACACAGGCCTGTCCTCCGCCTGGCGTATATTTGAATTTTAATATTTTGTGTTTCTGTTCCACAACAAAATTTGGAAATATCATGTAGTTACTCATAATTATTTTTTACCTAAGTCCTATCAATTTAATGAAAAACATCTCAGCACTAACTTGAATTTGATGCGCTAGGATGTATAAATATGAACTATATGCATTTATTAGTTAATCACTGTAGTGACAAACTTATATTTTTTGACACCAACACTTTTGTTGAGTATTTAAAATCGACTAGGGGTACAGCGTATCTGCCTATTAGTTTTAGACGTCAAATAGCATGTTCTATGTTCTATGTTATGGGTTTGGTTTCCGCACTTAGTCCTTCAGTGGACCATTGTGCGTGGGCCATGGCGGCCGTCGGTGGTTATTCCAACCAGCCCACCTCCCTCCAGAAGCTGATCAAATCTCCTGGTCTGTCAAGAACATCTGTATACGATCTAGGTGTCCCGAGGGTTTCTGACCTTATCTGGGTGACGCCTGTGCACTCAAACAGCACATGCGCAACGGTTTCATCAGCCTCCATGCAAGCCCTGCACAGGGGACTGTCTGTTATGCCTAATGTGTAAAAGTGTTTATTTAGTGAGCAGTGTCCCGTGATGGTCCCCGTCACCAGGCGCAGGCCTTTCCTGTCCAGTCGTAGTAAGCGCCTGGTTAGCCTGCCATCCAATACCGGCATGGCTTCTTTGGACTGCCTGCAGCCTGGTGACGACGTCCACCAGCTTTCTGCTTGTGTGTGGGTGTGCTCCTGTAGCCACCTGCGTAGTTGGTTGAAGGGGATGGGCACGATAGGTTCTGGTCCACAGACTGACATACTGGAAGCCCTTCTGGCCAGCTCGTCAGCTGCATCGTTGCCTAGCGATCCACTGTGTCCTTTTATCCATTGTAGTGTCACTGTATTGCGGTTCGATACAGTTACCCGCTCGAGCGCATTGTGACATTCTAGTATTAGGTCCGATGTGATGCATTTTTTGTCTAAGGATTGGAGGACTGAGGCGCTATCAGAGAGTATGCGAACATGGGTGTCCGTGACTCTCCTGGCCGCTATGGCATAAGCCGCTTGCATTATGCCCACACACTCTGCTTGGTAGACCGTGTTGAGCATCCCCAGCGGTTTGGATATTTTTATGTTGAGGTCGTGTGAGAAGACTCCGACTCCAGTTCCGCAGTCAGTCTTTGAGCCATCAGTGTAAATCCTCAGTTCTTTCGGGCCTGAGTGGTCGCACCGCTCCTCTTCAAGCACTATGTTGTAATGCTTTTGGAAGCAGTATTGTTTCGGGGCTCTGTCGCAGGGTGATGCCATCATTGGCTGCAGTTTGATCGCATCTTCTTTTAGACGTATGTGTTTGACCCTAGAGTCTTTGCTCAGGGTCCCTGATTTGAAGAGCCTAAAGGCAGCCAGGGTCGCCTCCTCCCTCACTATGAGGTGTAGAGGCGGCAGTCCAAGCATAGCCTGTAGGGCAGCAGTGGGTGTAGTTTTCATGCAGCCAGTGATTGCCACACACGCGAACCGCTGCAGCTTTTCAAGGTCTTTTTGGGCTGTGCTCAGGTCTGTTCTGGGCCACCAGACTAGTGAGCCGTATGTGATGATTGGTCGGATGACTGTGGTGTATAGCCAGTGAGTAACCCTGGGGCTAATCCCCCAATTCTTGCCAAGCATTCGCTTGCATTGCCACAGGGATATGCTGGCTTTCGTGGTAATATAGCTCGTGTGTTTTGCCCAGTTCAGCTGTTTGTCCAAAAAGATGCCCAGGTATTTGGTTTCAGTTGATAGGCTTAGGGTTGTACCAAAGAAACGTGGTAGTTGTAGTGTTGTCAGTTTCCTCTTTTTCGTGAAGAGAACCAGTTCAGTTTTTGTGGGGTTCACTGATAGTTGGTGTTTACCACACCAGTTTTCCACTATTTTCAGGGCCTGGCGCATTAGATTGCACAGTGTGTTTTCGTGGGTGCCATTTATTATTATGGTTATATCGTCGGCGTATCCTACGGTATAGTAACCTTTGTCGTTGAGTTCTTTTATTAGACTGTCTACGACCAGGTTCCATAGAAGCGGCGACAGGACGCCCCCTTGCGGGCAGCCCTTCGCTACTATGGCTCTTGTGGTGTCGTTTACGGTCACTTGTACTGCCCTTCGTTTGAGCATGTTGGTGATCCAGCCGCTCAGAGACGGGTCTATATTGTGTCTGTCTAGGGCCGTGCTGATACTGTTGAAAGTGGTTTTGTCAAAGGCGCCCTCGATGTCAATGAAGGCTGCCAGTGCTGAGCATTTGTGGTCCACTGCGCATTCAATTTTGGATACCACGCTGTGTAGCGCAGATTCCGTTGATCTGCCTGTGGAGTACGCATGCTGTTGTTTGTGGAGTGGCTTTGCCCGAAGAGGTCCATCTCGGATGTGTCGATCGCAGAGCCTCTCTAGGGTCTTTAGTAGAAAGGATGTGAGGCTTATGGGTCTGTAGGCCTTGGGTTGTGTGTAGTCGGCCTTGCCCGGTTTTGGTATGAAGATGACTTTCACTTCGCGCCAGGCTAGGGGTATGTATCTTAGTGCTATGCAGGCCCGATAGATTTCTACCAGGCGTGGTGTGATATGGTCAACACCCCATTGTAGTAGGGCTGGGAAAATGCCATCTAGTCCTGCGGACTTATATGGCTGGAAAGTGTTAATGGCCCACTTTACTCGGTCTTCTGTTACTAGGTTGTGGGCACTGGACCAGTCTTGTTCCGTTGGGGACCAATCTGGCACATCTTCCCAGGTCCTGTCCTCCAGGAGTTTGCAGTCTGGGAAGTGAGTCTCGAGAAGGACCTTGCTGGTTTCATGGTCTGTTAGTGTGTATGAGTTGTCGGGTTTCTTCAGCGCGCCAAGGGTTCGGTCCTGATCTGTTGATAGGATCTTCCTTACTCTTGCGGCTTCATTATTGGTTTCGATGGATTCACAGAATTTCCGCCAAGCTGTCCTTCTGGCGGTTCTGATTTGCTTTTTGTATCTGTATTGGGTTTCTTTGTATAGTTCCCAGTCTTCCGGAAGTCTGGTGTTTTTGGCTCTGTTAAATTGTTTCCGAAGTGTGCTTCTGAGTTTACTAAGTTCCGCGTTCCACCAAGGATTTCTTTCACTGTTGGTACGCGGTGCCCTTAGTTTGCAGCATGCGTGGTATGCTTCGGTTAGGTACTCTGACAGCTTTGTCACAGTGTATTCAAGTTGTGCAGGTTCTCTTATAGTTATTTGTGATAAGTGCCTAGCTAGTAGGGCGGCTAGGAGACGCTTGTACCCGGGCACATCGGTGCGCCGTGGATTTCGCCTCGATGTTGGTTTCCCTATAATGTTATTTAATGTGAAGCGGATTCTTCTATGGTCTGAGCAAGAAGGTTCGTCCGATACGTGCCAATTTGTTATAAAATTTGTCGCGTTTTCTGTAGCAAGTGTTAAATCAATGATCGTTTGTCCTCGGACTGTGACCCAAGTGGGTTCAGAGCCTCGGTTAACTATGTTAAGGTTAGTAGAGAATAAATAGGTGGATAGTACCTCTCCTCTGGAGTTCGATGCGTCGCTGCCCCAGAGCGGGTGATGGGCGTTCGAATCAGTGCAGATGATCAGGTCTAACTTGGTGCGCTCGCAGTGCTGTACCAGGTCGGCCATTTCTTTCGGCGGGCAGTCTGTATCCTCGCCCGGCATGTATACCGAGGCTAGTACAACATCTGGGAATTCTCCTTCGGTCTGGAGCCTGACAGCTGTCAGATCTCTGGAACAGAATTGAGTGAGTAGCGTGGTAGGGATATCTTTGGGTATATAGGCACAGGTTCTGGGTTTATCTGAACTGTGCGTGTTAAGGATTAGCTTACCTCCGATGTTACTGAGGCCGCAGATTCTGTTGTTCCTGATCCACGGCTCTTGGATCAGTGCAATTGTTCGGGGGTTAACCTCCAGTGCCCTGCGTAAGCTAGCCGTGGCAGTCTGGCTATGCTGGAGGTTAGTCTGGATGATGTTGAGTGGTGGTGACGGTGATGAGGGGGGGAGGTTAGTCAGTGGTGGATCCATCGGACAAAACCTCCGCCGTCTCCTCTCTGTACTGGTCGTCGTGTTGACCACCCGGCGACGAAGCAAGAAGTTGCTCGCTCCAGCCGGGGGATGCGGGTGGTATGCTGGCTACGTCGTCAGCCATCGCCGCGCGGGCCATGACCTCCTCAAGTTGGGCGATGTCTGCGTCGTCCGTCTGTGTCGCTGTCAGTGTCGTCGTCGGGTCCGTTGCGCAGTCCGAGGGCTGGGTCGTGGGCCAGAAGCGCACGTATATCGAACCCAGTAGGTACGATATCCGTCGCTCCCGCCCCATGACCCTTTCCACTTCCTCCGGTGGCACACCCAGGGTCAAATGAGTCCCGTAGTTGTCGCCACCGACGGTAGTTGCCCTGTACAGTGACCACCGGGCTATGTCGTACCACGTATTCTGACGAATCAGAATACCGTGGAGCCTCTGTATGTCACCTCTATAGCGAGGGACAAAAAGCGAGGCTCTGACGCGGGTGGGCACATCGGACTGTCGAAGTACCGTCAGTGTGAGCTCAGTATCGGGGAGTTTGAGGAGGGGTACGTGTCGGGTCAACCATGTCAGGGCGTAATCGTCCTCACACCAAATCTGTACTGTGCCCTCCGCTACCCGTGGGTATCCGCGGAAGGCAGGGAGTGGTGCTGTCGGGTCCGAGTCAATCAGTGCATTTTCCAGGCCTGCTTTGACCAGCTCGGCCTCGTCTTTTGTCAAGTCTCTGGAGGGGGGAGGGAAGCAGATTGCGACGGCGAGCCTCGCAGGAATATCCTTAGTGGCCCGCGCGTAGGTCCTCAGCTCCCCCTGGGCAGAGTGGACCCTTACGCGTTTGGCGTCTCCCTGGAGCGTACTCGGTGAAGCCGAGTCGTCAGGGCGTTCCCTCTTCGCCGGCCCTGTACCGCTCGGTCCAGGCTGCGGCATGGAGGTGCCTGTCAGGGTGGTGGCGTCTGGGCGCAAGGATCCACCTCGCCTACCCCTATGGTGTTTAAGTCGGGATTTGTCCGTGTCAGTGTTGGTGTGATGAGGTCGGTCGGCGCCCCCGGCAGACTCTGTCGTGTGCAGGGGTTTTTCGCGCTGGGTTTCCCCTTCGCGGACTGGCCCCTGCACGCGCGGTTCCGCGTCCGGCTGTTTTTCGCGCTGGGTTGCCCCTTCGCGGACTCGCAGCTGGTCGCGTGGTTCCACGTTTGGCCGCTTTTCGCGCTGGGTTTCCCCTTCGCGGACTTGCGGCCGTTCTCTTTTTTCCGCGTCCGGCCCGTTTTCGCGCCTGGTTTCCCCGTCGCGGACTCGGGGCTGGTCGCGTACTACCTCTTCAGCGTCCGATCGCGCATCGCGCTGGCTAGTGCCTTCGCGGGTGCTGCGCTTTCGGTCGCCTACTTTCCTCCCCCGGCCTGTGATTTTTCCGCGCTTTTTCAGCAGGCGTACTCTATCAACCGGGAGAGTGGTAGGGTCGCCAGATTCGTCAACCTTCCCCATCACTCTCTGTCCGTGTCCTTCTAAGTCTGGGTTGGTGATGCTGTTCCGCACGATGCTCTGTTGCCAGAGGCTCGAGGGAGGCATGCACGTCGTAGAGGGTATTGGCGCGTGGGTCGCAGCCGTGGTAGGGTTTAATGGCGCGTTAGTCGCAGCCGGAGTTGTATTTATGGGCGCGTAAGTCGCTGCCTGTGTTATGGGCGCTAGATCAGCAGCCGGCCGTGCTGAGGAGCACGGCAAAGTTGTGCAGTCGGTTGCCCCCCCCAGAATACGTTGGGGGCTGACCGCCGTAGCGGTGTGGGATTCCCCGGCTTGGCCGGGACCCACCTGGGTAGTTACTTTTACCTGCTGCATTTTTCATTGATGAGGGGGTGGGCTTTTTTGGAATCGAGGTTACCCGTCCTCTGGGACCGAAGGGATGTAGGGATAGGAGGGAGGGTGTTTGGTGGTGGGGTATAGGTTACTGGGGGGTCACCCTAGGCCTGGGATTTGGCCTAGGGATTTAGGGATTGACGGAATTATAGGGATATGGAAGGGTTGGAATGATCAGGATTAATTGGTACATGGGATAAGGTATATGGGTTACCCTAAACCTGGGGCTTGGTGTTCGGGCACTTCTCTTGTCCGGGATCTCTTTCAAGATGCTCCGGCTGCGAGATCAACCTTATGCAGTCGGTCCCGCAGCCGGAGTTGGGCTATCCGCAACCTGCCCACCCGCTCGGTTGCAGGAGAAGAAGTGCCCGGCAGTCTGGGTCGCTCCACCACGGATGTACGTATACATTCGTGTTGGTTCGGTCCAGCTAGCCCCGAGGTCAAATAGCATGGCTATTAGCTTTTATTATTAACTCAGACATAAGTAGTATGTCGAAGTCGGATGTAATTAGCACCACAAAAATTAGTAATAATACTAATAATAAGGTGGTCAGCCACAATAATTTAAACTAGTCAGTAAGACAACAGAAGGTACCAATAATAATATTATTAATCTCACCTACAACAAGGTATCTTCTAGCACTCAATTAGTAAATTGTAAAAAAGGGGCTAAGCAGAATTCCTTGAAATTGTTTCATCAAAACATTCAAGGTTTTTCTTCCAAAATATTAGAAATTGAATTGTTTTTAGAAAAAACAATGTTTGATATTATTTGTATTACTGAACATTGGTTGAAAGATTATGAAATGATGATTAATTATGAGAACTATAGTGTAGGCAGTTGCTTTAACCGAAAATCCATGCTGCGTGGTGGATCATTAATATTAATTAAAAATTGTGTAAAATACAAGACTCGTAAAGACATAGTGGAACTATCGGTGGAACATAGCATCGAACTGTCCTGTGTTGAGCTAGATAAGCATTTTATAGTGTGCGTTTACAGACCTCCAAACTATCAAAACTACTCTATATTTGAGTCAGTAATGGAAGATGTCTTAGGAAAACTTGCAACTGGTAATAAATCAATAATTATTTGTGGTGACTTTAATGTTAATATTTTGGAAAATAATTCAAATAGCAGTAGATTGTTAAGCCTCTTCAAATCATTCAATCTGTCAAATGTGTTTTTGGAACCAACGCGAATAACTACGACTACTGCTACATGTATTGATAATGTTTTTTGTTGCTGTGAATATTTAGATAAAGCCATTGTAAATTATCTCCCTTCGGATCACAGTGGTCAAACCGTGTCTTTTGAGTGCAACACACCGATACAAAAAGTGCAGATTCAAACTAGACCAATAACATCGGGTAATTTGAATAAGTTTAATAACACTTTAATTAGCAAGTTAAATGCTCAGGGCCTAAGTATGACGAATGGTAATATTTTGTATAAAGAATTCTTTTCATTAGTGCAAACAGAGTTCAATAATTCCTTTAAGAAGAAATCTAAAACTATTTGCCCTAAGTTTTTATTCAGTGACTGGGCAACAAAAGGAATCAGGAAAAGTAGGGAAAGATTATTTGAACTGTATGGCCTTAAGCCGTATATAAACACGGATACTTTTAATAAGTATGTTGCTACTTATTCTAAAATTTTTAAAAATATCTGCAAAGCAGCTAAAGCTTCTTTCATTAGTAACAAAGTTAAATCCGCAGACAATAAAATAAAGACAGTTTGGAAAATTATAAACAATGAAACTAACAGGAACAAAAAACATAATACTGATTACACACTGGACACTTCCCGCGGTCTCATTAGCGATAACATCGATGTTGCTCAGGAATTTGCAACTTTCTTTACCAATATTCCAATTAAAACTACAGAAACTTTAAATTCCTCGTCCGCACTAGCTATTGAATTATTAAGAGCGAATGTCTCAGCCTGTCCTGTGGAATTTAAATTTAAACATATAAACCCCATAGTCATTATAAAGGCATTTAAGCAACTTAAGATCAAAATTACCGAAGATCTGTGGGGCATGTCCACTAAAGTTTGTCAATCCTTTATTGAGACAATTGCACCCTATTTAGCTTTAATATTTAATTTGTGTGTAGATCAAGGGGTTTTCCCGGATTTAATGAAGTTCAGTAAAGTTATTCCACTTTTCAAATCTGGGGACAGCAAAGACACTAATAATTATAGACCCGTATCGGTTTTGCCGGTTTTTAGCAAGGTGTTCGAAAAAGTAATGTTAAATCAAATGCTCAATCATTTTAATCGTAATAACATCTTAGACGATCAACAGTATGGTTTCACCAAAGGACGTTGTACAACCGACGCCGGTGTCACCTTATTAAAACACATCTTTAACGCATGGGAAGAGGCACAAGATGCTATAGGCATTTTTTGTGACCTATCCAAGGCATTTGATTGCGTGAATTATGAAACACTGCTCTTGAAACTTGAGCATTACGGACTAGGTAAACTTGCTCTTAGCTTAATAGAATCATATTTAAATGATAGATTTCAGCAAGTTCAAATTAACGGTGTGAATTCATCGGTCGGAAAAGTCAAAATGGGAGTACCGCAGGGCTCAATATTGGGGCCATTCCTATTTTTAGTATATATAAATGATTTACCTCATTTACTGAAAAACCAACCACAAATGGTGTTATTTGCTGATGATACATCACTGATTTTTAAAGTAAGCAGACGTGCACAGGAGCTTGACGACGTAAATAACGCTATGCATGTGGTCCATAATTGGTTTACTGTGAATAATTTGGTATTAAATGAGAAAAAAACTAAATGCATTAGATTCGCTTTACCGAATGTTAGAAGTAATGAATGTCATGTTGTATTGAATAGGGAGACACTTGAATTCGTCGAAAATACGGTTTTTCTGGGGATCGCGCTTGACTCAAAGCTACAGTGGGGTCCGCACTTAACATCACTTGCAGGGCGGCTCAGTTCGGCCGCTTACGCTGTTTGGAAAATTCGCCAATTAACAGACGTGGATACCGCGAGACTGGTCTATTTTAGTTACTTTCATAGCATCATGTCTTACGGTATTTTGTTGTGGGGACGGGCTGCAGATATTGATTCTATCTTCATTCTGCAAAAGAGGGCTGTTAGAGCCATCTACAAGCTCAGCAGACGCGATTCTCTACGAGAACTGTTTAAAGAAATTAACATCATGACGGTTCCTTGTCAATATACAGGAAAAGTTTTTAACCAGTGCGCAAATTTTTTTTGGTGGCTCAGTGTAAGCAATAGAACACATTTCCATTTTTAGTTTATGACTTTTTTTTTTTTCATTTTTCCACTTTGTCCCAATTTGAAATAAGCAAGACATGGATATAATTTAATAGTAATACTATGAATGAGCATGAATGAAAACGCGAAGGCCGCCGGCCGCTGGACCTCGCCCAGCGCACGAGACGGGGGTGCGGAGGCATGCGGCGCGGCGCCGGCGTTTGATAAACAAAACGCATGCACATGCAGTACGTCACTTGCGGAAGCAGAGGTCGGATGTCCCTTCGCCGTCGCTGCGCGCGTGCCGCGTACTAGACTAGCGTAGTGACAATGTCTCATTTTACTCAACGCGAGTATTATGAAATGGTGCGAGTGTATTTGTTAAGCAATGAAAATTTACGAGCAGCACGAAAAAGATACGAAAGGGAGAGCGTACCTCGTATGCGAGCCCAAAGGATCCTCAATCCCACGGTCCCTAATGAGAGGACAATTTTAGCAGCAAACCAAGGTGTATGAAACAAGTGGGTCAGTGGGTCGTCTTCCTAGATGACTTGAAAGAAAAAATAATTAACGCTTTCAATGAAGTAAAAAGTGGTGTTAGTGTCCTAAACAAACTAAATGCTTACTTATTTAAACGTGCACGTTTATGCCTTGAAAAAGGAGGAGGTCACTTCGAACAATACCTAAAATTATTGTGATTAATAAAATGTAGAGGTAAGAAGAAATTATAAACAATCTTAGTGTCTTAGGTTCTCTTTGATTAGACATTGACGCAAATTGTATCATGTCGTACCTATCATACCTAAATGTTTTATTTTGAATGGACTAAAACGTAATACTTTCTTACTTATTATGTTTTATTTTCTGCATTTTGATGGTGCTAAGCCCATGAAAGTATGAAGGATAAATTGGAATTTACGAAAAATTACGTTTACAAATAACTTTACACAGTCTAAACTTAAAAAATTGTAGCGCTAAACTGGGGTCAATAATCCGCCGTCGCATAGAGCGAGCGCGCGTGAGTAGGTACTTCGATAGCAGCTGGCGCGTCAGGCGACCGGTCGACGCGCGGCGTGAATCGGGCGACCGGTCGACGGACTGGCAAGCGACGTCCATAAAATAAATTTCTGAGTAAACAAGTCTCGTAAGCGTTAACTTAATTTTTTACTATTGAAACATATCAAAACAAAAAATACGTGTTTATTAAAATATATTCAAGTTTATTATGTCAAAATTTGCGCACTGGTTAAAAACTTTTCCTGTATATATGGAAACATTATGTACGTTCGAAAAAATCTACATCTTTTTAGTAAGATAAGTGACAGGCATAATTTTAACACTAGAAATAGGGACAAATTAGATCAACCGCGTTTCAGATTGTCTAAAGTAAAAACTTCTTTTTCAACACACTTGCTCGTAAAGTGGCTCTTATTGAACCGCTTTTAGGTCCATAATGCAGTGTATTAAAAACGCGTGCTTTTTCTTTACTTTAATCCACATGTGCTTTATTTCCACAGATAACTATTTACTAGTCGGAGATGCGCGCTTTTTTAATCTCATTAATTCACTTTTTTTTAAATAGTCAGTGTGGAATTATGATGAAATAGAGTTCTGTGTGTGTGTATTTTATGGTCTTTGCGATATCGTTTACAAAAAATCTATAATTTATTTATATGTTGAGGTCGGTCAAACTGCAAATATGCAAAAGGAAAAAATAAAGATATTGTCATTCTGTCTGCATTCTTACTTTTACCATTTTTCATACATAAACTACATAAAAAAACGATCAAATCTTGATATAAATTACTAAAAATTGTGTTGCGACGTGACACTTTTTAGTGCTGACCATAGATACGTATATAAGAAGGTGTTGACCGTCCACCCAATTTCCTTATTTCGATCAAAACTTGCATACCTACAGCCTAATCGATATTCGCGATAAATGAAATAAATAAAAAAATTGAAACTGAATAACAACTCTTATAACTAACAAAAAGTATTGAAAGTGTTTGCAGAATACCCAATTTATGGAATTAATTTATCATCATTCTCAAACAAAATTTTACTAAGCCTACCTAATAAATATATACTGGGAATTCTGTAGGAAACTATTAGAAATTATCAAAAATAAAATCCACAATAAATAATAGTTGTTCAATAAATTAAAATAATTCTAAACAGCGAGCGCATTCCGAGTAAATTCAAATATAGAAACATTTCGGCGCGAAATTCAATAAATGAGGTACCTATGGCCTGGCTGTTATTGACTCTGTTTAAGTGAAATGTCCAAAAAACGATTGAAATGACAATAGAAAAGCATAAATCATTATTATAAACAAGGTTTATTGTATTTACTGCTTAAAATACTTAATTTTATTTAATTTCCAAGTATCGATTACATTCGTCATATTATCAATCGAAATTTAAAAAAAAAATCGTTTGGAATAATCGCTTTCGTACATCATTGCAATAAAAAAAACAATAATGGTCGGCGATTTTGAACACAAATTGAGTACCTAGTGGTAATGATTAATACGTGTTATTGGACCTGTGTTTGAATATTACGTTAAGACCTGGGCATTTTCGTGTTGTTCACAATATTTTCAATAATATTTGTCACATTTTAAATCTTACATTTAACTGTGTGTGTGAAATTTGTGAAAAGTAAAATGTAAACACGCACGATTGGCGCGAAACTTCGACATTAGATATCCAAAAACTTCATTACCACTAAGTACTTATTTACCTTAAACTATGGATAAATTCGTCAAATAATTAAATGATGTTGATTGAGACGATGATTCACAGCCTCTGTGGTGAAGTTAGGGTGTTCGAAATCTCCAATTTTTATGTTTTTTAGCCTCGACCACCACTGTCATCAAAATGGCGAGTATCGTATGACTTGAATTTATACAAGGAAAATTAATAATAGTAAACTTGTGCGCTAAATATGAACATATTATGAGGTGTTTATCCAACACTCCTAATTAACGCACATTCATTAAGATTTGATGTAGCATAATTCATTCTCAAACAGATTCGTGTGATCGGGGCGGATCGGTTTTGTTAGTACCATAGACCAATATAATATTTAAAATGAGAGTCGGTGCTTTTATTCACAACTGCGCGCGCATCGCTAGTGCTGCTTAGCACGGCGGCGCGCGGAAAAACAAAACTAGCGCGCCATTTTCCAAAGAAGTTAATATTTAACAATACAAGTCTGTGTTTTCCCTCGCAAGTGTGTTGAAAAACGTCGTATGAAACGCGTGTGCATTGATCATTAGACTCTCGGCTTTCTTATCGCACTCGCCTGCGGCTCGCGCGAATAATACCGCCTCGAGCATAATGATCAACATAGCACACATGTATCATAATGTACTATTATGGGTTACTGTGTAAAATGTTATAATAAAATACCATTCGATGTTCTTCAATTAAATGAGAAGAAATTTAAAACATGCATTAAACGCACACTATGTAGACAAGCATATTACAAGTTGGATGATTATATCGTAGATAAAAATGCTTGGCTTAATGCTGGTCCTGCTCCACAGGCACTTGGGCTCACTAGTTAAAATTTCAATATTTGGAAGAGGTGCTTCCCTTTTTCTTTTTCAATTTTTCTGACATTACGAACATAACTTTTTTATTTTGTTCAATCCAGTTTTAATTGTTGAATACTGCAATATTTGATACCTCTTCCTGTTTGGTAGTAAATTATATTAACATCTTAAATAAATTGCAAACTATAGTTTTGTATAATTTAGAAGCATTTTTTTTTTAATTTTGTAAATGTAAGAACCATTATGATTTTTTTTTGTTGTTGACTTGAAAGAGCATGGCAGTTGAGAACGTGTCATGCTCACTTAAATGTCTCACCGATGGTGGCGCGTGTGTTGGATTATTCGGTTCCCTACAAAATGGTTGAGCTGGATGGTGCTGATCCACGCGTCATGTTCGTGAACGGGTGCCGTCGGTTGAGACTGGTCATCTCTTAACTGCCAAGGCTTATTTTTAATCTTATATTTTGAATTGTTTCTTCATTTGTCTTTTTTTTTTACATTGTTCTCACATATAGAAGCAACAAGAATAATGTACCCAGGATTTTGTAATAACTTGATTTAAAAGAGTGTCCATGGAGTTTCTTGCCCGTTCTTCTCCATAGAGATCTACGTTTTGGAATGGGCAACTAGCTTCAACTTTCTGACTAACTGACAGACTATTTAATTTTGACAATTCAAAAGTGCCTGTAAAAGGTTTCATTGAAATAAATGCTTTGAGTTGAGTTGAGTTGAGTTGAACTAAATGATCCTAGAGCTGTAGTAGGGCGCACAGCTGACGTTTCGTAACGCCTAATGAAAATAAGATGGGAAGTAATAATGACAAATCCTTAATTGGAAGTGGTTGCGAGGAATTTAAGATTTGAGTAGGATAGGTACGAGATACTGTTTATTTTTACGTAAGAGGTATTCCTCTCAGAGCACTGATTTCAACCGCACTTGGAGGAACCGCACCTGAGCACTTCCACTAACCGCACTGAAACAAATTTTTGTCACGTGCGGTTCGGTGGGGCAATTTATCGTTATTGTACTCACCCAATTTATTGGTACTTCTTTTTGTGCAAAAAAGATACGAACAATGAAATACATGGTATTCGTATTTCTTTTTGTTTTTTGTGCAAAAAAAGATACGAACAATGAAAAACCGCTCGTTCCACTAAAATCCCCTAGACCAGTCCCCCAGGGGACTACACAGCACTCAATGTTCCACTACGATCCCCTATGCTAGGGGCTCTCTAAGTACTAATAAGTGCTATTCCTTTATAGTCTTCCTTCCTTCTAAATAAAAAAGCCACTTACAAAATAAAACAGTCATGTTATATCTGCTGGATTACTCTCGTGTAGCTACATAGTGGTCAGGTACAGTCACGAGCATAAGTATGTATATACTTGGCTTTGTTCAAAGGCGATTTTCTCCTTCATTTTTGAATTAAATTTTACATTATTAGGAACAAGTATTTTCGAACCCATAGGTTTATGTAAAGTGTCGTATTTCAACGTTGCATTCGTTATTTTGTGAAAAAATCGCAATTGAAAGTTGCCAAGTGTTGACATATTAGTGCTTGTGACTGTACACTTGACCTGGTGTGGTATACTTTCTATGACCTTTGTAATATCACAGCACAGTATGTATGACTTGTGGCTAATTAATAACTGCCGCACGGATATCAGGTAAAGCTACGTTTGCCGCGGTTGATCCGTGGATTGGTGACCATCAGGGTGGTGAGTCTTTACATACCAAGATCCCTCCGTGTCTTGGAAAACATGTTAAACCGTTGGTCCCGGCTGTCATTCGTGGATCTTTGACAGTCGAAACCTGACAACCAGTCTTACCAAGGGGTATCATATTGCCCAGTAATGGGTTGTAAAGGTCAGATAGGCAGTCGCTACATGTAAGATACTGGTACTCAGCTGTATCCGGTTAGACTGGAAGCCGACCCTAACATAGTGGGAAAAGGATAGGCAGATGTTGAGTAACTATGTATGGTAAAATCTAAGATCATAGGTGTCACAGATTTTGCCAAACCAACATTTTATTTAAATTTTTGTAATACACTTTTTTTAACGTAATCACTTTCCGTGTAAACTCATCAGTTCCAATGTTGGGTTTCCACAATCAAATCGATACAAAGTACTTTTATAAAAACTGTAACTACCTAATATACTAAAATGATTACAGCAATTGGGGCGCCGTTTTTCTCGTATGACACATACAATAATTCAGTTTTGAAAAAATCTGCATTTTACCAGTCCACATTTATAAACCGAGATAGCATCAGACAGGCCCTGGAAATAGCCCTGCCAGCACAGACATCAGAAACATGATAAATGACTAGCAATGTTTATACGGTAAGCCTACATAACTAATAACTGTTTGTTCACACACACACATACATAAAAATGTGAAACACATAGGTACTCGTTTCGCACATTGTATTTGACGAAGTTACTAGGAATCATCGAAAAGGTCGGATAAAAGTGACAGTGACAGATGACTGTCACTCTAGCAGAGCGTAGCACATTCTCATCATCATCATCATCATTTCAGCCGAAAGACGTCCACTGCTGCACATAGGACTCCCCCAAGCACGTCCACTTCGACCAGTTCTGTGCTTCTAGCATCCAACGGGTTTCTGCGGTCTTCACAAGGTTGTCGGACCCCCTTGTGGGAGGCCTTCCAACGCTACGTCTTCCGGTGCGCGGTCGCCACTCCAGAACCTTTCGGCCCCATCGGCCATCTGTTCTGCGAGCAATGTGCCCTGCCCACTGCCAATTAAGTTTGGCAATTCTTCGAGCTATGTCGGTTACCTTGGTTCTCCTGCGGATTTCCTCATTCCAGCACATTCTATTTTTAATAATTGGCAGGCAAAGCCGATGTCGACTATTCTGCCAGTCTAAAGTGAGCTGAAAAAACAAGATGGACACTTGTTTTTTCAGCTCACTTTCAGAGTTGATGTCAGGGGAGCCAGTCAGTCGTGCCACGTCCAAGATGAACTGCTATATTCTGGCACAATCCTGACGATACACATACGTATATCCATACCTGTTTCTTATCCAGACAAATACTAAGTGTCCATAAGAAAGAAAAAAAAAAAGAGAAAAGGTTTTAATAGATGCACGGTTGCGTGGCGGATGTCTTCTGATGACAGAGTTGATGTCAGGGGTAGCCAGTCAGTCGTACTACGTCCACGACGAACTGCTATACTCTGGCACAATCCTGATGATACACATACGTATATCCATACCTGTTTCTTATCCATACAAATATTATACAGGATGAAATTAAACACTTGCGACCAATCGAAATAGGAGGTGCAGTAACTGTTACATAATCAAAATAAATTGTCATTTCCCAAATCTAAATTCTTGAAAAATGTAATTGAAAATGTTGAAAAATGTAAGTGTAATTGTCGTCTTAGATAGTGCAAACTAAGTTATTGCCTCCAAGTAGACACGAATTATCGTGGTTTGAGTTTTTTTTCTAAATTATCAAAACAAATATGTAAATTAAAGTATCAATTTTAGCGCGCGCCCGTTAAGCAATCCATTCAACGCTGAGTTCAAACCATAAAGCAAGTTGGCAACGTGTTGAACTAGCGGTATTTACTTAATTTTTACCGTTCCTACCAAAAAAAAGATCGCGACGACGACATTGCAAATCGCTCGCCTACGCGCATCGTGCATTAACGTGCTCTAAAGAATCATGGCTGGATTTGTACAAGAAAATAAAGATGTTTAGAGAAGTTGGAATTGCAATTCTTATACTCTTGGGTGCCTAAAGAGTATCTTCAGGCATTTACAATATTTTTATAACCCCGCAGTAAAAATAATATTTATTGTTGAAAGTAAATAGTTTAACGAGGAGCTCATTATTTCAGAACGAAAAGGCGACTGTCAGTGTAAACAGCAGTGGTAAAGGTTTAAATCTTTAGATTCGCCCTACCGCGTTAAAATATAGTCGCATTTCTGATTCGTTTTTACAATTCTGATACACAATGACGCAGTGACTACACTTGATTATCATATAGACGCTATTTAATAATGTGTGAGCTCTTTTCAGTATGGTCACGTTTTACGGTGAGGGCAAATGTAGTTATTTAAATCTTTAGTTGGCGGGATTTGACTTAATGTCAATTACTGTCAATTTTTTTTTTAATAAATACAAAATGGGCGACGAGATGAAACGAAAAACTGACATGTTCATTTCGAAACATTTAATTATGCGGGGTTTTAAAAATATGATAAGTAGCTATATCAACCTACTTCCCTTTTATCAACATTGGAAAATATTTTGAACCTTATTGATCACTTTTTTTTGTACAAATTAATGTAAGGATCTCGCCATGATTCTTTACCTAATAGTACGCCGAATTAAATATTTTAATTTGTCGCATCTCTTCAATTTCATCCTGTAGGTATAGGTAGGTATTATAAATAGTTACTCCGTCTGTCTGTCTGTAACCTTTCCACGGCTTAAAGACTGAACGGATTTCGATGTTTACGTAGACCATGACCTGGTTTAGGACGTTGGATACTTTTTATCCCGGTAGTAAGTTCCCGTGGGATAATTACCGACCTCTACGCGGGCGAAACCGCGGGAAAAAACTAGTTATCTAACTAGCTAGCTAGTTATCTATAAAAGGTACCTAGAGGTAAAAGGAACCTAGCTGCTAAATTTTTTTTTTATTATTTCGGGTCGATTCAACCAAAACTTAAGACTAGAAAAAGGCTAAATCCCGTACTTTTTTAGAAATTATCAAAATCTAGCCGCAGTCTCACAATTTTAGCGACAGTCAGTGTCAAAAACTTGTCAAAAATGTACTCAGATATTTTTGACAAATTGAAACTGTAATTGGAATAAAACCGCTTTTAAAAATACAGTGGGGTAATTCCGTAACATACTAACAGTGGCAATGGCTTTCATTTTGACAGTACAACAACACTCATTGCGTTATTTACGTAGCTGAGCAGACAATTTTTTCCAACATATGAAGCAATGTATTAGCAATATCCTTCAAATTGATTCAGAAGTGTGTTACGAATAATTAGGATGCTGACAACCCTCGGAAGATAAACAAAAATAAGTAAAAGTTTTTAACGACGCAAAATAATCTATAAGAAGTGCATAAGCTGAGCTATTTTTTTATAAAGCAAAGGAACCGGCCCACTAAAGTGTGATTTATTCAAATTCCCCCAAAGAGGGTAAGTCGGGGTGTCGAATCTGGGTGAAACAATATTTGAAAGACCAGTTACTCGTAATTAAAAACAAACAAAGAATATTAACTTTAGAAGATGAGAAAGAGGCTCAGTAGGGGAAATACATGGTATACAAAGTGTAACGTTAAATGCGCAAAACCTCTTCAGGGGTCAGAGATGTCAGCATAAATTGAGTGGACCCTTAGGGCCGATGCCTGCCGGGTCAGCGGGATTGTCCGAAAGCGTTACCGCTGGCCTGGAACATAAAGGGCTAAGGAACGAACACGGGTGCATGGGTTTTAGTCAGTAAGAGTCTGACACTCCCTTCCGCTCCACCCAGAGCATAGGCGTCAATTGACGATTGCCCACCCAAAAAAAAAGCGATCTTTGTACTCATCATTATGAACAACTTTACTATGGGACCCACGCTGAAATTGCGAAAAAAAATCAGTTGTTCCCTACATTTATGCTCGCATAACTCGTCAAAATGTACTAAACAGATGATTTTTTTTTTGCGATTTCAAGTTTGGTCCCATAGTAAAAGTTGTTCATAATGATGAGTACAATGACCTCTTAAGAGGTTTTGCGCATTTAACGTTACACGTTGTATAATGTTGGCACAGTCAGTCTTAAAGACATGTCTTGTGTATACCTGCCTTGCCTTTTCACAACTATGTTAGGGTCGGCTTCCGGTCTAACCGGATGCAGCTGAATACCAGTATGTTACATGAAGCGACTGCCTATCTGACCTCCACAACTCAGTTACTGGGTTATACGATACCCTTTGTTAAGGCTGGTTGTCAGACTTTCGGGCTACTGACGACCCGTTGCGACCAAAAACCCACGAATGACATGCCCGGACCAACGGCTTAATGTGCTTTCTGAGGCACAGAGGAGTCTTGAATAGTCTTGATATGTAAAGATGGTCACCCATCCACGGAACGACTGCGGCAAGCGTAGCTTAGACTGATTGATCGACCTGTGCGGCTGTTATTACTTAGCCACGAATGACAGATAGAATCACCCCCTTGACAGTTGACTGAGGCTGATTGTACAGTCAGCAACATAATTCATCATGCATTACGCAATGTACAAAATCAAAGAAGCTTTTTATTAAACTTTCTGTCAGTTGTAGACTTTTATTTAAAAAGTAGTAAATTCTTTGTAAATATTTTTTTCGCGATATTCTGATTGATTTTATCAAGACTTGATATAAAAGCTTGTAAAGTAATTTAGCGAATGCTTAAAGAATGTCATTTTTTGTTTTAAATCTGTCAATGGACGATGTTGACGCCGTATTTGTATCCGAAAGTATCAACCGTACATGGAAACACCCATAACGGAATTGCGCAGCCGCTGCCAATAGTGGCCCCTCACCATGACGTGATAATATACAGACGCCAGCACATCAAGCTACTACAATCTTTCAAAATTATTTAATAGATTTTCAACTTTATCACCAAAACATAAGGTTCAAAATTCATTGGGAAAATTTGACAGTTTCGGGTAGCTTGATGTGCTGGCGTCTGTACATTAACCAATGGCGTAACCACTACATCACGCGATATACGCTGCCCGCCGGAGAACGGAAGAGAAACGTCACTTGCTCGACCGCCAAATACTTATCCGGCTCGAAGGACCAATGTTGGGGTTGTGACCCCGTCCCTTTGTAATGTAACAGTTTTGTGCTCTCTATTTCATATTTAAAACTAAGTCCTAATTTGTAATACTATTCTGTCGTTTTTCTATTGGTTTAACGCACATTAAACCCATGTCAAGGATTCCTAGTTTATTATTTAAAGTTTGTTCCCTGTATCGAACAGACGTTTTTATGCCGACCGTACAGAACACCCATAATTTTTCGTTAAATTTTCACACATTACACTCCGTCGACGTCATGTTGATAAATGGCATCCCTTAACTCTGTTTACCCTGCCAGGATATGAGCGTGACTCATCATCATCATGTATGCCACTTAAATATAATTGATGTTTAGAGTTTAATGACAGTTGAGGAATACCATCAGAACTTCGTAGGAACCCTTGGATCGTTTAGAGATATCTACGAGTATAAGCTATAGATTCGTCATTTAAAACTGTCCTTGGCGTTCATTCCTGTCCATAATTAGGGTTCTTCCACCCATACCATACCACACTACCCTTTAAGACTTCCGCAGACAGGCACAACGCGGCGATAGTAGAATAATGAATATGAGAACTTCATAGAAATTGTTCTACCAGGCGGTCGATTCTGTAAAAATCTCACCGTGAAAACTAGCGTGGAGTGAGCTGTCAGTGTCATCCCACCGATGCTAGGGATTGACCAAGCAAACATTTACAATCATAATCGAGATTTTAAATTAAAAAAAATATGTTATTCTTTTAGTGTTGAATGTCAATGTTTTATTTTAATTATTGTTCGTGCGTGACGTGCCTCAGGCTATATAAGGACTAGGTAGTCTAGGAAAAATTGAAAAAAAAACAACATTGCGATTCTGACAAGTTTCTGTTTTGCTATTTTATTTAAATACCCCATAAAATAGTAACGTTTTGACAACTAAATTACTAGCTTCGAAATTATATAAAATTATCAATAGCATAAGCAAAAAAAAAAAATTATTAAAATCTCGATTATGATTGTAAATATATGCTTGGTCAATTCCTAGTATCAGGTGGGATGAAACTGACAGCTCACTCCACGCTCACTTCACCTAAGTTTTCACGGTGAGATAGTTACAGCATCGCACTGCTGAATCGCGTCGCAACAACGTCGGCGTTGCGGCGTGCCAGTCGATCCTTTAAAGAACGCAAGTGTAAGATATGTATTTAAAATTAATGTAGGTATAAAACCAGGAGGAGCTCGTGGCTTAGTAATAATAGCCTTACAGGTCGATCGATCAGGTTAAGCTACGCTTGCCGCGGTCGGTCCGTGGATGGATGACCATCTTTACATACCGGGACCCCACCGTTCCACGGAAAGCACGTTAAGCCGTTGGTCCCGGCTGTCATTCGTGGATCTTTAACAGTCGTTACGGGTCGTCAGAAGCCCGTAAGTCTGACAATCAGTCTTACCAAGGGGTATCGTGATACCCAGTAACTGGGTTGTGGAGGTCAGATAAACAGTCGCTCCATGTAAAATATTGGTATTCAGCCGTATCCGGTTAGACTGGAAGCTGACCCCAACATAGTTGGCAAGGCTAGGCAGATTGAGATGTAAAAACACAAAAAAAAAACAATTTCATACAGATTTAAACCCATTGATCCCGAACAGCCCCTCGAGCCACTTACCCCTGCATTATTACATTGAATGATACAGGCATTGTGACAAATTGTACCACTTAAAAGTTAAATCTACTTGTAAAGGAACTCCCATGAGTTGTACTTGTTCCTAAATCTCGTTACAAGACTGAAACTTTTCCCTTCATGAATTCATACACATAGCCAATTTGTGTTATTTCAACTTTTTGTAACAAACAAAATTCTAAAACAAAACTCTTAGGGGAAACATTTTATTGGAACATTAGAACTTGTACTGTGTATTGATTTTATTTTTTATTTCTTATTTTGTGTCTCATTTTTATTTCCTACGCTCAGGAGAATACCCAAATTCGTGTGACACAAAGTTTACACAAATACCACCTTTGCACGACCGTATAACTTCTTAACAATAAGCTACAGAACATGGTTGAATAACTTCCTATGCAAACAACAAATAAAAGAATACACTGAATTTTAACGACACGGAAGAATTCATGCGAGATCAATATTATATCAACGACTCTGAGTTAATGTTGTGTTTAGTTGGTAAGCCCAAAACCATAACTTAAACAAATCAACTACCTCCACAAATACACATCTACACACACACAACTGGCGCATAAATATACAACGTGTTTTTTTTGATAAGGTCGGGCGGGGCTATTTCGACTATGGGGCTATTTCAACTAATGACAATAACTGTAGTTCTACTGTATTTGTACCAAAACGCCATCTATATCCAGGTAGGTGAACAGATTATTTATACAAAATTTCATAGATGGAGCTGCTAAACCGCGAACTGTTCGACCTACACGCTTTTTTTTGTCAGACGACATTTTGTGCATGTGTTAACAAAAGACGCACGTCACATTTTCCGTCAAAAGTTGTGTTTAAAACGCTTGTTTTTACAATATTAAACAGTGACTAGTGAAAATATAAACCGTAAATGGTTTTTCGCTCATTTGTTCTTTGGAATGATACGTTTTTGATGTGATTTTTCGTTAGTTTAAATAGCCCCACGAAAAGAAGAGGTGGGGTTATTTCGACTAACCTAAAGTCATAATTGCCCCGCTTCATTTTTGTATGGTATTGCGAAACACTAGTGATGTGATGATATCGATACTCTATTCATAACAAAAACATTGGCATATGCTGCGATAAAAATGTAGATACAGGGAACCACTGTTGGTAAATTAAATCTCTAAATGGTGATTAAGCCGTTTACTATAGTTGTGAAATGTAAATGTCATGCAGTTTGAAGAATTTCCTATCTTATCAAAAAAGTTTTTGTCCGCTTTTCTACTACTTTACGGCTTATTTAATACACTACTTTTGCGCTTTGGTTGTTGTATCGTTTTAGAAGGTGCGAAATTATAAGACAAAAAAAGTTAAACAGTACTCACTAGCTAGACGAACTGCTTACGGCTGTAGAAGATGTTCGCAATAAAAAAATGACTAGTTATCAAGCTGCTGATTTTTATGGCATACCACGGTCCACAATCGTCTCAAGAATACATGTAACATGTTTTATTTTTATTTTAAATAAATGTTTATTCATGGTTGTTGTTGATCTGATTTATCGATGATGTTGGTTGGCATACGTCCCTGCACTACTACCTATGTAAAAAGTCGAAATTGCCCCTCCAAGGTGTTTAAAGTATTTTATTACATTACTGAACCATGTTAGGAGACAATAAGCCATAGATTGGTATGAATTATTCCATAATATACTCAGGCTCTCAATTTCAAAACGATAACGGCTTTAGTACGATAAATATGTGGCATAGTTGAAATAGCCCCACTGTGGGGTAATTGTAACTATTTCTTCCCAATTTCAAAAATATCGTTCCTGTGAACATATAAGATGAGTATTCTGTATAAGACCTACGTAAGAAAGATCTCAATTAAAGCTTTTATAACATAAATTCATTAAATCTATCATAACGTATTCAAAGACAGGTGTGCAGACTTTTGAAGCTGACGTTTGTGTTTTTATAGTCGAAATAGCCCCGCCCGACCTTATCCCATAACTCTAAAAATCGCTGAAATCGCGAAATAAAAATCTGCTGCTCCCTACATTTTGACAAGTTAATGCGAACATAAATGTAGGGAACAGCAGATTTTTTTTTCGAGATTTCAGGTTTGGTCCCATAGTAAAAGTTGTTCATAATGATGAGTAAAATGACCCCCCAGAGTTATGGGATATCAAAAAAACACGTTGTATAGTCCCTTTTTTTTTGTACCTATTTAATTAACTTATATCCTACCAAAAATTCGAAGAAATGAGACATCTACCAACCCGCACTGGGCCCGCGTGGTGAATTACAGCCCACTCCTTGTAACCGAGAGGAGGCCTCTAGGTCCCAGCAGTGGGAATATTATAGGCTTATTATGTTATATATCCTCAAAATGAATTGTACTGCTCTAGTTTACTTTTACAAAGTGGCATTACAAAATTTTTGCTATAATATGCATCTAAGGACTGATGCATTGCCCCTTTAACACAGGTTTTTCCAAGCATAGGGATCATTAATCATTTATTTTGTTCAGAATCAGGCTATTTGAATGCTTAAATTAAGTGTCACGAAATTCAAATTAATTTATTTGCCAAATTGTAGGTTGACAACGTATACTCTTAAAACTATAATGGCCCATTTACATTATACCATTACATAATATCAATCAATCAACTCAACCTATCGTAGTCCACTGCTGAACATAGGCCTCTCCCAGGCTGCGCCAGAACACTCTGTCCTGCGCCTTCCGCATCCAGTCTACCCCAGCCACCTTCTTTAGGTCGTCGGTCCATCTAGCTGGGGGGCGTCCCACACTACGCTTGCCGATACGCGATCTTACACTCCAGGCCTCGTATTATATAATACATAATATCGTGTGCAAATATTTAATTTTATCATGGCTCAGCAGTGCTATACTGTAACCATCTCACCGTGAAAACTTAGGTGAAGTGAGCGTGAAGTAAGCTGTCAATGTCATCCCACCATGCTTGATGCTTGGGATTGACAGTATTGACATCTCACTTCACTTAAGTTTTCACGGTGAGATTTTAACAGAATAGCTCAGCTGTACTATTATTTCAAGTAAAGAAGAATGGGTAAGAGCGTACCCAGACACAAAATTAATTATAGCAATATTAACTGTGTCGATCTTTGTCAGTTGCCCTCATGGAGTAGTTTCATTAATCCGAAGAAAAAATGAAAAATTAAATGAATGTCTGAATTCACTTGGGAAAAAAGATGTGAGGAAGTAAGATTGATTTAATAACGGGAAACATTTAACTCATCCTCTAAAAACTTATTGACCTGCTAATGATAGGCACTTTTGAAATTAACGAAAAAAAAACACCAACAACAAATAAGAGCTAATCTAGTACGAATTTTAAGGAAGAAATTAATTAATTAATGTCAATGCAAGGTCAAAATATATTATATCAGTTCAAGATAAAGTCCAATATAATGTCAAATTAAGAATATATAATTAATTATAAATTACAATTATTACATGATTATATATACTTACAGGGTTTTTGGTTGCATCGTTTGCCAAATGGAATTGGCCGAAAGGAGAGGTCATTTGCTATCTCTTAAGGCCCAGTAACTCATTCCTTATTACACCGGTTTTTTTATTATGACTTTTTAATTTTTATTTAGAAAAATACAAGAACGCTTAAATTTAAAAAAAAGTTATGAGCATAGCCTTCAAATTTCATTTCAATTCTTATGTTTATTCTTGTATGGTTCTATGAAATACAAAATTACTTGCTAATAACATCTAGTTCCTTTTTAATAACTCACAAAGTTTTTGAAAAAAGGAAAAATATACTTAACACTCAACTTTAAATTGCTGTAAACAAAAAACTAAAAGCGATCGGGATCTTCGAATTCTTTTAAAAAGTTCTCTAGTTTGTCCTCTTTCCAAGGGTGTGCAATATACCAAAAAAAACTTTTAATAACTTCAGTAATTCGCTAAATGTGTAATCAAGACACATCAGGCTGATATTCGATATTACGGTAAGAACAAACAAACCAACCAGAAAACAAAAAAACCAGTGTAATAAGGAATGAGTTACTGGGCCTTAAGAGATAGCAAATGACCTCTCCTTTCGGTCAATTTCATTTGGCAAACGATGCACCAAACACCCTGTATAATGCAGTAAGATTGATATCATTTTTTAAAGTGTAACTGTTAGTTTCTTGCCGGCTCTTCTCCATAGGAAACGACTAATTGGAACTGTGCACCTAGCTTCTGACGTTTCATAATTGCCCATGTAGATTTATGTCAAATAAAATATATTGATTTTGATTTAAAACCGGGCATGAGAAATCCTCCTGAAAGGACGTTTCAAAATGTATTGCAAAGACGAAAGCAATCGTAGCAAAGAGGGAGCTACGACGTAGCAAATTGCTACGCCGTAGCGCTCACTACTACACAATATCGAACTCGATCTTTAGGAAAATGCTGGGTTTCTAGCGATTAAAACTTTATTATAATGACGTAGTCGAGCATAAACGCTTCTCAGTTACTAGTGATGTAACCTTTCGTAACCTCAAATCTATCGGATATTCGAAACTTAACCGCGCTTCCGCTATTCCGTATCCGATAATTATTTTGCAAATTGCTGCTGTGGTTTGCCTGCAAGTGAACAGTGTAATTACTTAACAGCGGTTACTAATTAACAAAACAATACAGTTCTGCAGCGCTTAGTTGAAAGCTTGTTTTGATTGCAATCTACGAGATTTAACTTTTTCTTTACAATTTTTAATGCATTTTCCACAGATAGACACAGACATTTTTAGAAAATTTTCAAATTTTATAGTAGTGTTTATTCTTTGTTTTCAATTGTTAGTGGCGATTCTATGAACCGATAAAATCAAAATATATAAAATTGGTATCGATACAAATTTACGTTATTTTACCCTTCACACGCCATTGCAATCAAGAACTTACAAATAGCCTTTCAAAGAACGAGTACCGACGAGCAGTGCACTGAAAGAAATAAGCAGTAAATAAAAATGAAAAAACTGCTCATCTGAACTGCTTTAAACAGTTTCATATGAGCTTATCGTTCAAAACGGTATTTTTTACTGATCCGAAAACAGTTTAAGGTTGAGGCAAAATGTTACCGTCATAGGTCCTGAAAAAATTCTTGATTGCAATGGAATTTGAACTTTTTGTCATCGAGCAGTGGTGGCTTAGTAGTAACGGCCGTGGCTTACTAGTTGGAGGTTGGAGGTCGTAGGTTCGAACCCAGACAGGCGCTTTATTTTGCGTAAATTATTTCATCACCACTGCTCTCAAAACGGTGAAATAAAACATCGCGAGGACACCGGCATGTCCTAGAATCAAAAATAAGACTTGTGACATCAATCAACCGCACTGGGCCCGCGTAGTGGATTACGGCCCACTCCCTCTCACAGAGAGGAAGCCTGTGACCCAGCAGTGGGAACATTATAGGCTCAGTTAGATGTAAGACCGCATCCGCTCGACGACAACGTCTATACCTAGCCACACATATCTATATATATAAAATTCAAAGTCCTGACTGACTGATATATCAACGCACAGCCCAAACCGCTGGACCTAGAGACTTGAAACTTGGAAGGTGTGTTCTTTGTGAAGAGTAAGTATCCACTAAGAAAGGATTTTTGGGAATTCAACCCCTAAAGAGTTAAAATAGGGGATGGAAGTTTATATGAAAGTCCGACAGTTTTGAAGTTAGGATCTTCTAATTTTGTATTTAGGCTGACAATTGAAAATTAATTTACACGTATCTCAGCGTTTTTGATAATTCCACCCCCGAAGGGTTACAAAGGGGGATGAAGTTGTGTATAGAAAGTCATTAATTTTCGACGTAAAAATCACTAAATTTATTATCTAGGCTTATGATTGGAAGCTAACACAACGGTGTTGTTAGAATTTCATCCATTAAGGGGGTGAAAAGGGGGATGAAATTTTGTCCTGACTGACTGATTATATCAACGCACAGCCTAAAACGCTGGTCGGTGCCGCTGGGTAGAGAAATTAATTTTGGAGGGTGTGTTCTTTGTGAAGAGTAGATATCCAATAAGAAGGGGTTTTTGGAATTTAACCTTTAAGGGGTGAAAAGAGGGGATTTTGTTTGTATGAAAAATCTTATTCCTTGAGTTAATAACCATGAAACTTGGCACGAATACTTATCTAAATAAATTATGAAGTTTGGCTTTTTTTTTTCTAAACTACCCCCTGAAGGGGGATTGGGAGGTGCCAAAGTTTGTATGGAAGATTTTTAACGCGTGGTCCGATTAACTCGAAACTCAGTATTTATACTTAAGACCGAAAATAAAGAATAACGTGTATCATCGTTTTTCGATAATTTACCCCTAATGGGGTGAAAAGGTCATTTTATAGGGGAAGGCTTTACTGCGTCGCTTGATTAACTCGAAAATTGGTATAAAAAATCGTTGAGTCGAGTAATGAACACATCCCAAACTATTTTACGAAATTCCACCCCTGTAGGGGTGAAAAACGGGGATACAGTTTATAAGAAAAATCTTATTCATTTGGTTAATAACCTTGGCAAGAATACTTGCCTAAGCAAGTAATAAAGTTTATCGTTATACGTTATCAAAACACCCCAACACCCCTTGTGTTGGGGTGTTAAAGTTTGTGTGGAAGAATTTTAACGCGCGGTCCGATTTACTCGAAACTCAGTATTAATACTTTTGACAGAAAATAATCAATAATAACAGCCGCACAGATCGATCGATCAGGTTACGCAGGCTACGCTTGCCGCGGTTGGTCTGTGGACAGGTGTCCATCTTTACGTACCGTGACCTTTCCTGCTGTCATTCGTGGATCTTTGACAGTCGCTAGGGGTGGTCAGAAGCCCGAAAGTTTGACAACCAGTCTTATCAAGGGGTATCGTAATTGGGTTGTGGAGGTCAGATAGGCAGTCGCTCCATGTAAAATACTGGTACTCAGCTGCATCCCGTTGGACTGGAAGCCGACCCCAACATAGTTGGGGAAAGGCTTCGATCATTAAGGCTAGGCAGATGAACAATCAATAGTAAGTGTATGGGGTTTTCGAAAATTATTGACCCCTGACGGCACAAAAAGTGGTAATTCAATTTATAAGGGGATCTTAATTAGTGCCTTGATAAATTCAAAAAAAATGGTACAAATAAATTTGGACTTAAAACTTGGCACAAATAATTATAAAGTTCGAATTTTTTTGGAATTCTAAACTAACCCGAAGGGGAGATTGGGGGTGTCAAATTTAGCATGGAAAATTTTTAATGCGCGGTCCAATTAACTCGAAACTCAGTACCTATCTAAGACCAAAATAAATAATAAAGTGGTTCAGGGTTTTTCGAAAATCTACCACTAATGGGGTGAAGAGGGGTAGTCAATTTCACAGGGCGGAATTTTATGACGAGGCTTGATTAACTGGAAAATTGGTATAAATAATCTAGATTATGTTTCGAAATTCCACCCCTATGGGGATAGAAAGAGGCGATACAGTATATATGAAAAAATCTTATTCATTTGGTTAATAAATTAGAGACTTGGCAATATTTGGGTCAGTAAATAATAAAGATTGTCACTTTTAGTTCAAAAAATCCCTCACAGAGGATTTGAGGGGTGACAAAGTTGATGGATTAGAAAAATATTTAACCCGCTGTCGGATTAACTCGAAACTCAGTACTACTAAAACAAAAAATACTTAAAAATAGTGATTTAGGGTTTTTCAAATATTTACTCCTACGAAGGTGAAAAATTCTACTGCTTACTTCCATTAACTCGAAAATGGGTATGGGTCTTTGAGTCAAGTTATGTACACATCCCAAACGATTTTTCAAAATTACTCTCCTGGGGGGGTAAAAAGCTGGTTATAGTTTATTTGAAAAATCTGATCCCTTTGAGCTATAAACTAAAAAATTGGCCCGAATACTTATTTATATATAAATAAATGATAAAAATCATAAACATACATTTTCGAAATTATAAGAGGAAAGTACGAATTTCACGCGGACAGAGTCGCGGGCAGAAGCTAGTCTCTAATAAAATAAATAAAATCCTGAACATCAACCCACTAACAAAAAATAAAACTAAGATTACCCACAGACAGAAAAGAACAATACTCTTGATAACCAAAGTCCACTCCCCAAGCACAATCTCTCTCACTCACACACACACATACACTCAAAACTCACACATAGACACAACCCACATCAAACACACACACACACGCGCACACAAACCACTCAAGAGCATGCATGTACGAAATTCCTTTAATTTTTACGTTATTTTATTGATATAGCATAATTTAGTAATGTTCCATATACGGATGAAGACACTGACTCCTGTAACACAGGTACCACCTAGCTCAGGAGTCAAGCATTCAAATTAAAATGTAACACCTTTTCTTATGTCAATAAAATTTTATTATTATAGGCTGATAATGCTAAAGAACGTACATCTCGCTCTCCAACCTCCAAATTTTAAATATCCGCCAAGTTTTGTTTGCCCATCCCTAGCCCAATCTAATTACATCGATAGGTGCACCCAATTACTACCACCCAATTGTTATGGTAATCCTCTTTGATATCGAATATAAATGCTAATGGCTGTTTTGAGCCCTGCCTACCCCCGGAAGGTTATTAAAGAGTTGTTCGTGAGATAGATTATGTTGAGGGAATATTTCACCGGTAGACCAGGGGTTCCCAATTATTTTTTTGTCAACAGTTCCCAAATTGATCTTTTTTTTGGCGGATCCCATTTTGATAATAGCAAAATGGAATAGCAATTTGATCTGTCTTGTCAGAATAAACATGGTGGATCGGCTAACTTCGTATTTCGGAACATGCAATTTGTTGCAACAGCATTTATTTGTTTGTGATAAAGTTGAAATTGCAATTGTTTTTTTTTTACCATTACTTTTGTCATTTGATTTTGTATGGATTCCGATGTCCGCTGATGTACAATATTTCTTCTGAAATGCTGTACCTTGTGGGAATTCTCAATATTTACGTTTAAATACAATACAATATTTTCAACAATATACAAAAAAAAGCGGCCAAGTGCGTGTCGGGCCACGCACAGTGTAGGGTTCCGTAGTAGCCCGTTATCACAATGTAGTACGATTCTGTGGTTCTTTATTTTGAATATAAGAAAAAAACAATAGAATTTTTCATATTTTGTTTTTCAATGCAAGTCTTTACCCGTTATAAACAAGCAACTACTTCAACTTAGGGCTAATTTTTCAATCAACTGATAACTTTATTCGAGGAATAATTTTGAAATTTTGACAGTTATTTCATACAAAAACTGTCAAACGTCAATTTTATTCCTCCAATAAAAGTTATCTGGCGATGGAGAAATCAGCCCTTAGTCACTTTATAAGATTAATGCTACGGATTTTGTATTTGGTACAAAATTATCCAACACCCAAGTTCAACAACTATTACCGCTAAACTAATAAAGTTGTCTTAACCGCTATACTTTTTTTAAAGTTCATGAAATGCACTATCATCGTGAATTTATCCAGATTTTTTAAGCCCGCTGTTTAGCTTTTAGAGGGGGGGGGACGCCCTACTGGAACAAAATTTTGCACTTTAAAGTTTAATATTTCGTAAATGGAGCATTAAATCGAAAAATAATTTTAGCGAACCCCAAGTCATTTAAGAAGACCTATTCAACGATACCCCACACGATGGGGTAGATCACGAAAAAAATATTCATCCCCACTTCACATGTAGGGGAGCTACCCTAAAAAAAAATATTTTCCTAAATTTTATTTTATCACTTTGTCGGCGTAATTGATATACACACTCCTACAAAATTACAGCTTTCTACATGCATGACGAAACTATAAGGGTTCCTTGTAGGAACTACGGAACCCTAAAAATGACCAAAATCCATTCAGCCGTTAAGGCGTGGAATGTTTAAAGACAGACTTACTTTCGCACTAATAATAGTATGGGTCGTCACCAATATTTTTTGTAAGCGTAGTGACAAAACGGATATACCATTACTGTTTCTGTTACTGCTAGCCTACATCATCCCGCTGCTGGGCAAAGGCCTCTCCCCATGATTTCTAGCTCTTTCGATCCAGGGCTTAAGTGAACCTCTGGTTGTTTGTTCTCTCCAGCTCGTCCCGCCATTTTCTCCGGGCCTCGGGTCTCAGATCCCGCCTTCTTCTATATACCATTATAAAAATAAAAAAGACAGCGGCACTTCGGGAGTACCGGCAGAAGTGAAAACAGAATACTTTGCCATCACTCACTGACATATCGGATATACATTAAAACCGAGTACATCCCGAGGACAGCCGAACACATCCGAATTTTTAATCGTCTTATAAACAAAACACGCGCGGTGTCGCTTACGGCAACAGTGGCGTGAGTTCAATGATTTTTTCCCATCTCGTAAAATATCCAACGCGCCTAAATAAGTTTTCACTTCGAAAACAAATAATCAGACAGTGGATAAATACAGAATTATACTGCCCAATGCCCATCTCTTACAGCCATTTGGGAAACAAGAAATGGGTACAGGAAAATGTGACCTAATCAATTTCCCGAAGTGCGTACCCTCATGATATGACACATTTCGTTCCTTAAACACATTACATTATATAGCTCCATATTTAATAAACCCTCTTCGAGAAACTTAATATCTATCTTTATTGTGTAAGAGCTATTGAGGGTCAGGTTATTAAGTAACGGTTGTATTCGATCGGTAGCTATGAATAAACATGAAGAATAAGTAGATATTAACTTAAAGTAGTCTAGTTCTAGGTAGGTACCTGTTTGTAGGAATTTGGTACAGATTTAAATTAGATGCAAAGTTCGGTTATGCGGCGAAATTTTACGTGGCTGACCAGTATTAAAAAAAACCGGGCAAGAGCGAGTCGGACTCGCGCACCAAGGGTTCCGTAACATCATATGTTTTTCAATGTTCGCTACTCCAGAACCTTTCGGCCCCATCGGCCACCTGTTCTGCGAGCAATGTGCCCCGCCCACTACCACATAAGTTTGGTATCACCTGTATTTTTATTTATTTGTTAAAACTTTATGCATTAGTAAAAAAATACTGTGCAAACGCGGACTTAATGCCTGTGGCATTTTTTACCAGTCAACCTTTTATACCTTCACTCATAATCCTTAAACTGTAACAATTGGCAGCAAAAATAACATGTAAGTACCTATATATTATACAATGAGCTCAACGACTACTATAATGCCTTCACTCAAGTCCTTACATTCAAAGGAAAACCAAACAATAAACCTACTTTCATCTGCAAATGAATAGCAAACCCATAACAATAACATAATGTGGCTATCGGGTTCAGTAGCAAAGGTTTGGATTTGGGTTAACCTCTATTTGATCAGGATAGCCTACTGTGTACTTATTCTGAATATTCGATCTTATCGCAGAGTCCTTTATAACCTGGATACGGTATGGTTATATTATGAAACAAGTTAACAAAACAGACAATAATCACAACAACAACAACAACGACGACAAATGACGTCGACGTCGGCGTCGTTGCGTAACAGATAATAATCTTATTGAGTGGGTATTTTACGTCTTGAAAGTGGTAAGGGATGATCTAGCTGTTGATAAGTGGGTTTCATGTTCTTACATAATCAGTAGATTATAATGTTCCCTCTGCTCAGACATAGGATTCCTTTCTTCGAGAGGGAGTGGGCGAATAATCCACGACGCGGCCCAGTGCGGGTTGGTAGAGTCACATGTCTTTTTAGGGTTCCGTAGCCAAATGGCAAAAACGGAACCCTTATAGATTCGTCATGTCTGTCTGTCTGTCCGTCTGTCTGTCTGTCCGTCCGTATATCACAGCCACTTTTCTCCGAAACTATAAGAACTATACTGATGAAACTTAGAACCGAAACTCAATTTTTTTTTTTCATCAAACCCATACGTGTGGGGTATCTATGGGTAGGTCTTCAAAAATGATATTGAGGTTTCTAATATCATTTTTTTCTAAACTGAATAGTTTGCGCGAGAGAAACTTCCAAAGTGGTAAAATGTGTGTCCCCCCCCCCCCCTGTAACTTCTAAAATAAGAGTATGATAAAACTAAAAAAAATATATGATGTACAATACCATGTAAACTTCCACCGAAAATTGGTTTGAACGAGATCTAGTAAGTAGTTTTTTTTTTAATACGCCATAAATCGTAAACCGCAATTTACCTTTTATTCAACCAACTCAAATATAAAAAAATATAAAAAAAAAACATTTAATGTCATAAACATAAACCTTATGCATAAACCCGGATGTTACGGAACCCTCGGTGAGCGAGTCCGACTCGCTCTTGCCCGGTTTTTTTTTAAATGTTATATTTCATTTATTTAAAGTGTTTATATAATTTTAAAAGGTAACAGTATTCAAATAATAATAATATGTACAAGTATATAAAAAGGAAGGGAAACAATCGAAGGGAATCATAAAATTCGTCCGCATCGCTGTCAACAGGAAACGTGCCCAAAAGACTGGCAGCATTGCCACGTTGCACGGCAATGCTGATTCTTTGGCCAAAAAATAGGCCAGCCCTCTAGTCACATATGTCTTCGATTTTTTTTGGTTTTTGGCACAAATCCATACTAATCCTACTAATAATATAAATGTGAAAGTTTGTGAAGATGTTTTGAGGTTTCTTACTCAATCACGCGTAAACCGTTGGACAGATTTGGATGAAAATTGGCACATAGATAGACCATTTCCTGGATTAACACATAGGATACTTTTTATCCCGATATTTCAACGGGATCGACACCGATGCGGGTGAAACCGCGGGGCGCTGCTAGTATTTTTATATTTATATGGTTCTAGGACATGCCGGGTTCTTCACGATGTATTCTTTCATCGTTGAGAGCAGTGATGATGAAATTATTTACACAAAGTAAAGCGCCTGCCTGGGTTTCAACCCACGACCTACAACTCGTAAGTCGTGGCCATTAACTACTGGGCCATCACTGCTCTCTACGTGTGCTTACCGGCACATAACAGACAGCCCTTATGGGAATGGATAGCAGCATCCTTAATCAATAAGCTCGGCCTCGGTATAAGATAGTGGCGGGTCGTTATCGACGGACGAAACGCAACCGTTCTCCCAAAGACGAAAACGGTTGCAGAAAACGGTCGTCGTTGCAACTGGTTTGAAGACGGCTTAAAGGACGAAACTTATCCAACATAGAATAGAATTGCATTTTCGTTTTTGAACGACTGTTTTGTAAACGAAAATGAACGCGGAACGAGAGACGACCCGACGACGTGACGGAAAAGTGTGATAGAGTTGAACCATTGCATTCTCGACTGTATTTTCAGTCGTAAAATAAAAAATCGCACCAACTAAATCGAAGACTGGTTTGTGCAACGAAGACTGTTTGAACCCAGGACGTAAAACGGTTGCATCGTTGCAGAATGCAAAACGGTCTTTGTAAACGGTTCGTCGTCGCAACGCCCACTCCTAGTATAAGACCGCTGTCTACGGCTGGACACAAGCCTAGCTCTTACAAATTATAGTTAGTTATTGTACCTATGTTACACAAATTAATAAATGACTTGTGTCTTGAGGGAGAGTAATTACGTACCGAGACACCTCACTGCGATTCTTCGCGGTCGCGATTTAGCTTGCTACCTCGATGTCACCTCCATGTAAAACAAATGCATGCTAATAGGCAGGCACGCACATGTGGATAAGACAAAGATTAAAACAGAAGACGAACAAGCAGGGGATCGAGGTGGGTGGGGGGGGGGTTCAGGGGATCAGAACAGTGTTGTAAAAAACTCGAGTCTTCGAGTCCTGTATAAACGGACTCGGATGATGAATTACAAGACTCGACTCATTACAACAGGACTCCAAAACTAGAGAACTAAGTTCTCTACGAGCCCTTGTATGTGACATGAGAGCTCGAGTCTCTTTGTGCGCTCGAGTCCTTTTTATGTGGCGAGTCGTACTCAAGTTCTTTTCTTTTGAGTCTAGCAATTAAATTTACAGGGCAGGGAGAAAGGCTCAGACAAAAAATAACAGTATTGATTAAGGATATTTTTAATGCACATCTTTATTTTCATAGAAGTGAGTTTTTAGCTGATTTGTAATGATTTTGTCGTGTCAGTTTTTTTGTCAGGGCAGAATTACATAACAACTAATATAAACTTATCCTATTCGAGTCCTTTCTAATGATGACTTTTAAGTCTCATCTTCATGCTTCGAGTTTTTCTTGAAGACTCGAGTTCATTTTAAGACTCGAGTCCTTTTGTAAGACACAAGTGGTTGTTAAATGACTCGGACTCGGCTTGACTGAAGACTCCGAACCTTTTTAGCACACCGAGTCTTGCTTAATTGAGTCGAGTCTTTATAATTAAGACTCGAGGACTCGAGTTTTTTGCAACACGTCAGAACGGAATAACTGCCAGTCACCAAGGTAAACCCCCAAGCAGCCCGCGATGTGTCGCAGTGAGGTATCCTTCGGCATGTGCGTGTGTCTATTAGCATGCATTTGTTTTAGTGAGCTTAATCGCGACCGCGAAGAATCGCAGTGAGGCATCTCGGCATGTAACTCCCTTATGCCACAACACTCGATTCTCCGCCTTCCGCATCCAGTGTGTCCCAGCTGCCTTTTTAAGGTTGTCGATAAATCTAGCTTTATCGTCCCCAATACACTTGGGGATACACGTGCTCCACTCAATGAATCGACTGTTCCATCGGCCATCTGTCTCTAACATGTCTGGGTCACTGCTGCTTCGGCTTGCTTAAGAGCGTTTACGCCGAACGGCATTACATACAAACTTTCAAGCCCTTGTTTTTCGAAGTGAACTAACCGATTTTAATGAAACTTCATACGCATAAGCAGGATACAAAGGTCCAAAAAGTTTGTAGAAAACATTTTCGAAAAATAATGTTACAGCCAAATTAGACCGATTTTAAACTTTCCATAGAAACAGAGATTTCCAGTTATCTTTATTTAAATAAGACATTTCGAAAATGTTTTCTACTAACTTTTTAGACCTTTGTATCCTGCTTATGCATATGAAGTTTCATTAAAATCGGTTCATTAATTTCGAAAAACAAGGGCTTGAAAGTTTGTATGAAATGCCGTACGGCGTAAACGCTCTTAACTCTGCAAGGTATAATTTATTTCAATTCTATCATTTGTTTCACTCTTGTCATTCTTCATTACGAAATCGGACCAACTCAGTACATAATTAAAACTACAAAACAAGTTGGGTTAACAAATGTTCACTTTGATTGATGTTAAGGCCTGGTATCCGCCGAAATTTAAAGTTTCAAGTTCAAGGCAAATCTTTAACTTCCGATGTGAAAGGTCACGTTCAAGTCATTAAGTCAAAAACTTCGTGAAATTGGCTCCACGGCTTTTCACGTTGTTGACACCTTTTGATCCGGGCTTCGTCGGATTGTGTACTAAAATAGCTCTTAGGCAATAATAGGTAATTTGTGTTCGTGTCTGGGAAGGCGAATAGAGGATTACGTAAAGATAATGGGCAGTAGTATCGAACTTTATGCTCTGAACTAGATTCTGCCCGCAACTTCGTCCGCGTGATATTTTTTGTTTCCCTGACCTACACCTTCGCATCACATCGCCCGTTTGCGCTATTACTTCAATTTTGCTTAGCATTCTTTTCATCTTGATCGGCTTCCTCAAAATTTCGGCTAACAAATTCAAAAATAATTTTTCAAACAAACAAACACTTCAGCTTTATTGTTAGTGCTATGAATAACAAAGAACGAGCAGCTGTGAGCTTAAAAATAATTTAAAAACAATATGCTTGTCTGTGTGGTGCCGGACTTAAAGAATACCACCACCCCTTACTTCCCGTGGGTGTCGTAAAAGGCGACTAAGGATCGTACCGGAGAATGGGCAGCAGCGTTCTCTATGTATTCCACCACCATACCATACTGCGATCGCCAACCCGCCTGCCAAGCGTGGCGATTATGGCAAACCCTCCCAAAATTGGGGGAGGCCTATGTCCAGCAGTGGACGTCTGTCGGCTGAAACGACGACGATGCTTGCTGTGTAGTAAAACTCCTTGAAAGGGATTATTCGGTATTCCACGGTGAACCCATCCCACAGTCGGCTATTAACGAGAAGCGAATAAAGCTAGCAACTATTTTTGGGATGTATGAAGAAGCCTCCTCGTGGAGCTCAGTTTGTTCCACCAGTTACTCAACTGAACGCTCGCGCTCGGCGCATCCTGGACAGTCACACCCAACACCTTATTTGACTGGCCAATTCTTCCCTTGCGGTGGTAGGGCTGACGCCCGCCTGGTGGCCACCGAAGTCCGGCATCAAGCAGCCTGCTGTGTTTCGGCTATGCGTAGGAGTTCCAGTGCCTTAGGCATCTTCTGGGCACGCTCGTTCCATCAAAATCAAAATCAAAATGTTTTATTTCACATAAACCTACATGGGCACTTATGAAACGTCAGAAGCTAGGTTCACGGTTCCAATTGGTCGTTTCCTATGGAGAAGAACCGGCAAGAAACTCCATGGTTACTCTTTTTAAAAATAATTGGCTTTTACAATGTTTCCAGATTACGGTAGGTATGGGAGGACAGCGCAGGCCTGTCAACAAGTACCAAGTACTTGATAAAATAGAAAATGGTCTACAGATCTAAAGTCTATAAGGCCTACAAAGTCCTCACATTTACAAATTCACATTTACATTACATCATAGACCTCATCCATCCCTTTCAATCAGGCTTGTTCGAGACCAAGAGCGGATCAATTCAGCAATAAAAAATAAAAAAACCGGCCAAGTGCGTGTCGGGCCACGCACAGTGTAGGGTTCCGTAGTAGCCCGTTATGTTATATTTTGTTTTTCAACGCATGTCTTTACTAGTTATAAACAAGCAACTACTTCATCTTAGTCACTTTAAAGGATTAATGCTAAGGATTTTGTATTTGATACAAAATTATCCAACACCCAAGTTCAACGACTATTACTGCTAAACTAATAAAGTTATCTTAACCGCTGAACTTGGGTGAACTTTAAAGTTTTCCTTTAAAGTTCATGAAATGCACTATCATCGTGAATTTTTCCAGATTTTTCAAGCTAGCAGTTTAGCTTTTAGAGGGGGGGGGACGCCGTACTGCAACAAAAATTTGCAATTTAAAGTTTAATATTTCGTAAATGGAGCATTAAATCGAAAAATAATATTAGCAACCCCCAAGTCATTTTAGAAGACCTATTCAACGATACCCCACACGATGGGGTAGACGACGAAAAAAATATTCATCCCCACTTCACATGTAGGGGAGATACCCTATAAAATAAATATTTTCCAAAATTTTATTTTACCACTTTGTCGGCGTGATTGATATACATATTGGTACCAAATTTCAGCTTTTTAGTTCTAACGGTCACAGAGATTAACGCGGACGGACAGACAGTCATGGCGAAACTATAAGGGTTCCTAGTTGACTACGGAACCCTAAAAAAACGAGCAGCAAATGTCCGACGGTGACGCTCGCTGGTATGCGTAGGTGTGTACCAAACGCGAGTCTCTCAGCGAGTGCTCTGCTCGCCAAGCGAGCGTCGCTGAGCGAGTACTCTGTTTGATCTCTCTTGCCGCCGCGACAAACGAGTACTCGCCGGCCGTGTGAACACTCAGCGCTCAACTACTAACATAATATTATTATGTAAGTGCTGCTTTTACTTTCACGGAACCATCTTTTGTACATATCTTGCGTGAGACAATCGATGATAGCTAGTCGCTTCCACATTGGCGATGTGACCGGTGCCCGAAGCGGAGGTAGTTCGTAAGATTACAGGAACTTAGACTACCACTGCTCCTGCAGTTACCTGCTTACCAAGTTATCCAAACTAGCTAAATATCTAGGTGGAGAGGACAATACGACAATAAATTGAACTTCGATGATGCTCTCAGTCAGCTACGAAAATTGAATCACCAAAAATCCATACTAATATTATAAATTCGAAAGTAACTCTGTCTGTCTGTATGTTACCTTTTCACTCTTAAACCACTGAACGAATTTCGATAAAATTTGGCAGAGAGATAGATTGCATCCCGGGAAAGGGCATAGTTTTTATCCCGATACTCCCACGGAATCGACAGTTATGCGGGTGAAACCGCGGGGCGCTGCTAGTATAAAATAGTTCAGTGACTATACAACGGTATTTTTACGAGTAGCATATGCGAAACCTGAATATAGTTTGTTCAGAATAAGTAACTGAATCGATTCCAATAATTTTACCCAGTGTTATATTTTTAACCCCCGACGCAAAAAGGACGGGGTGTTATAAGTTTGACGTGTCTGTGTGTGTGTGGGGGTGTGTGTGTGTGTGTGTGTGTTTGTTTTAAGTACCATCCGAGGACGTGCGTATGAATACACAAGGCACGACCGAGGACCTTTTCAAAGCGAGGACCTTTTCGAGGGTCCTCGGTTTGACTTGACCAAAGATTCGTATTCTGCAAGCGATTTTGAGTCTTCCTATATACTTAAGACGAAAAAGTTGTCTGAACCTCGGTTTGATCAATATTATTCATAATCTTACACAAACAGTGTGTATCCACCAGATGGTGCCACTGTCGCCTCATACACAGACTCTTTACACTCATTTCACGTTTGTTGTATTAACGAGGACCTATGTGTTAACTTTAACACAAAAGTCCTCGGTTAGGTAGTTTTTCCAGACAATGTGTATCCAGGACCTCGGTTGGTAGATTTTCCGAACAGTGTGTATTCTAGTCCTCGTTTCGACAGTTTTCCTCGTGTGTAGAAGACAAATTATATGCTATCATTTAAATAAAATTATGAAGGAGGAAATCGAAGGTAGACTGAATCCTTAAACAAATTGTTAGTAGCTACTAGGTACACGAGGAATAATCAGGCTTCTTCTGTAGTATATGCTAAGTACCTAGGCTCGCTTATCTATATACAATATCAAAGAAAGTCTAGTGTCTAGTAAAGTGTTAGTTACACTATTTATAACTCAAGAACGGCTGAACAGATTTGGCTGAAAATTGGTGGGGAGATAGCTTAGAACCAGGAGACGGATATAGGATATTTTTTTATACTTTTATTTACTTATAGGAGTAGGTTAGGAGTTGGGTAGGAGTAGGGTAGGAGTAGGGTAGGAGTAGGGTAGGAGTAGGGTAGGAGTAGGGTAGGAGTAGATTAGAAGAAGGGTAGGAGTAGGCTAGGAGTAGGGTAGGAGTAGTGTAGGAGTAGGGTAGGAGTAGGGTAGGGGTAGGGTAGGGCAAGGGGTAGGACAGCACGCGAACGAAGTAGCGCTGGGCAGCTAGAAATAATTTATAAGGCAAAACAACGTTTTCCGTCTCAACTAGTATTATATAACCATGATTTGCACCATAAAATATTGTTTTGTCATAGGAGCTGAATACGTGTGCTTTTCATAAAGAATCTAAAGTGCCTTCCTTAGGTGAAATGTCTGGAGCAAGATTTGAAGCAAATATAAAGTACAAAGAAATACAGAACATGAACGTACTAAAGAAAACCACATAAACTTTGCATGATCTACTTATAGAAATAATCATCAAGTTGCAGTACCATCTTTTAGAAGCATGATTAGAAAACTTACATAACAGTCATTAGAAAACGACTCAAACAAAAGACTTATAGAAACCATAATTAAAAGACATCGACATAATTTGGGCTAAAAACTTGACATAAAATTACATAACATAATGCTTAGTTAGAAAACAAAGAAATATTATTAAGTGAGATCAAAATAATTTAGGAAGCATGAAAACTTAATAACTTAATGGCGCCGATTCCCTTGTTCACAAAATAAACTAAATTTATGTTCAGTGCATCTTTTTCTTTCTATTTCATTAAGAGTAAAGATAAATATTAGTTTAGTCCAATAATAGACAGAAGATAAATAGTAGTTTACTTGTTTAGTTTAGTAAATAGTAGTTTTGTACTAAACTTAAATTATTTAGTTAGTTTGTGCATAACGGAATCGGCGCCAATAGCTAAAACTGATTAAAGATAAATCATTCATGTCAACGGCCTGTCAAATTCAAAATTTATTGCTTTTTCGCTAATTAACACATTGCGGGATCATGGAAACTGATAATAAAAATAATTTTACAACTCAAACTTAATGCGTATGCTAAATTTGAATACGATGCTATTAACTGTTGAAGCGAGTTCCCTCATGAAGAAACGACCTTGACTGCAGCATCAGCACAAACTGGTAATTATTTTGGTGTTACTAGATAAACATAACGCGTGTGCCAAATTTGGAGATGGTGCTATCAACTGTTGAGGAGTTCCCATATGAAGAAACGACCTTGGCTGCAGCATCAGCACAAACTGGTAATTATTTTGGTGTTACTAGATAAACATAAGGCGTGTGCCAAATTTGAAGACGGTGCTATCAACCGTGGAGGAGTTCCCTCATAAAGAAATGACCCTGGCTGCAGCATCAGTACAAACTGGTAATTATTTTGGTGTTACTACATAAACAGAACGCGTGTGCCAAATTTGAAGACGGTGCTATCAACTGTTGAGGAGTTCCCTCATGAAGAAACGACCTTGGCTGCACCATCAGCACAAACTGGTAATTATTTTGGTGTTACTAGATAAACATAAGGCGCGTGCCAAATTTGAAGACGGTGCTATCAACTGTTGAGGAGTTCTCCCATTAAGAAACGACCCTAGCTGGCAGCATCAGAACAAACTGGTAATTATTTAATTTTGCTAGATAAACCTAACACGTATGCCAAATTTTAAGTCGATGCTATCAACTGTTGAGGAGTTCCCTCATAAAGACCCTGGCTGCAGCATCAGTACAAATTGGTAATTATTTTAGTTTTACTACATAAACATAACGCGTTTGGCAAATTTTATGTCGATGCTATCAACTGTTGAGGAGTTCCCTCATAAAGAAACGACCCTCGCTGCGGCATCAGCACAGACTGGTCATTGTTTTAGTTTTACTACATAAACCTAACGCCTCTGCCAAATTTGAAGACGATGCTATCAAGTGCTGAGGAGTACCGTCATGAAGAGACGACTCTGGCTGCAGCATCTGATACTAAAATAATAATCCTTTGAGAAGCGCCGACAAACGTAAAGACATCGACTCGTCCTCGCTTGGTACTTCATTTTGGAAAAAGTGTGTAAGAAATAAATCGGAACGTTCTACTTACATTGATATAATTATTATCTTACATGTTAAATGTTTTAGGTAGGTAGATTTTCCAGGTCCTCGATTTGTACAAGTTCTACGCGAAAACTGTCCTCGGTTTAGTGATATAAAGTCTAACACAACGTCCGCACTTTGTACAAGCTATAACAAATATTGTGTAAAAATACGTCCTCGGAAGGACGTCGCAGGGCTTATGTAAGAGGTCCTCGGTTTGCTTACATAAAGTCCTCGTATGTGCATCGCTGGTCACATTTAGCTGTGTATTTCAGGTCCTCAGTATGATAGCCGAAATTCATACAGAAAAATGTTGAGATAGCATTATCCCAATAAGCTCATCACTATAGATTTATTCATCTGTCTCTTTCTATCTTATTCTAAAAGGCCAACGAGGTGTTTAAACCAGTTTTTTGGAGGGTCCTCGGTTCGTTCTAGGATTAACAAGGTCCTCGTAAGGGTGTCTGTACAAACAGGGGTGTGTGTGTGTGTGTGTGTGTGTCTGTCTGTGGCATCGTAGCTCCCGAACGGATGAACCGATTTTGATTTTGTTTTTTTTGTTTGAAAGGTGAATTAGTCGGGAGTGTTCTTAGCTATGTTTGATGAAAATTGGCCCAAGATGGCCGCCGCCACAAAATGGCGGATTACATATTTTTTCACAACTCCCTTAATATGGGTATCAAATGAAAGGGCTTGAATAGTAAAATACTATGCACTATGATAAATTTCAAATCCAAGATGGCTGCCTCCACAAAGTGGCGAATTACATTTTTTTTTCACAACTCCCTCAATATGGGTACCTATCAAATGAAAAGGCTTGACTAGTAGAATACTAAACGCTATTACAAATTTCAAATCCAAGATGGCCACCACCACAAAATGGCGAATTTTTTTTTTCACAACTCCTGCAATATAAGTAGTGTATCAAATGCAAGGGCTTGACAAGTAGAATAATGTGAATGTAGCTTCTATAGTTGGAAAGAATTTATGAATAAAAAATACTGACATTATATTCTGACATTATGTACTTAACTATAATTACCTTGTAACATTAAATTTTTGCATGCTATGTTTCATCTTAGCTAAACATGCTTGTGCCATTCTGACCTATACTTAACACCATTGTATACCATGTTTTACGCAAATAATATATTTTATTATTATTATTACTATATTGAAAGGGAATAAGGAATATTAACTAACGAAATGAAAACTAAAAACCAGAAAATATTTTTTTGTCTGATCAATGCTCTAGAATGATGAGGAAAGTGGAGTGATGACTGGTACCTACCACCACTGAGTTTGACTATTTTTATTACGAATGGAATTATCCTACTTAAAAAGCGTAGGTATTTCTACATCAGATAGTGTCGCAGTCCCATTTTATAAACTAGATCTGAAATACCTAAGATATCTAATAGCTATGAAATACTTGTACGAAAGTTTGAATAACTAAAGGAAGAACTAGAAAAAAGATATAATAAAACAAAAAAATCTGTTTTGTCTTAAAAATTATTATTCAACTATAAATTAATAATTATATTTGACGGATAAAAAACCTGATTAAACAACAAATTACCTGAATCTTATAACGCAAGAAAATAAAAGAAATGAAATACAACAATTAAGGAGTCCCTACAAAAAGCATGAAATTAAAAATTAAATTAAAAATTTAAAAAACCCCCGACACAAAAAAAAAAAAAAAATAATGTAAGTAATTGGAAAAGGATCAAATAATTTAAAAACCCCCAACTTAAAGAATCTAGGTAACGAGACTAAAACAGATAAATTCAGATGGAAGTCTGGGGGACCGTTCTGTGGAACACCTTCTATGCTAAGAGGTCCCCCGACTGCCATAAGAATTTATCTGTTTTAGTCTCGTTACCTAGATTCTTTAAGTTGGGGGTTTTTAAATTATTTGATCCTTTTCCAATTACTTACAATATTTTTTTTTTTGTGTCGGGGTTTTTTTAAATTTTTAATTTAATTTTTTGTCCCAAATATATTTAAAAAAGGTTAAAAGTTGGACACCGAGCGACACTAAGTAGGTTATCCAATCTCCGCGCCGAACGGTTGGGTACCTAGGTACTATTATCAATGAGCGCAAGACGGCGCATGTTTTTGTACAGACAACAGGTAACTTAACAAGCTTATAACTTTGTGATTTTTCATGATACAGTTTTGAAATTTTGCACATAGATTCTTAACATAACAAAACTAGACACGTGTTTCGGGTTTCGCATATTCTAAAAATAATGTTGCTTAGCTAGTCAAAGATTGGCAAAACCCATAGTCGGCCCATTAGGACTACTATTAACGCGAGCCCAATTACCTATCTATTATCAGTTTTGGTATACTGAAAGTAGAAAAACTTATCTATCTCTGGTTTTAACGTCCCAGTAATCTATATCAGTAGCGATATGTATGATATTATTATACTGGCAGTTATGATTATACTGGTATATATGTCTATGAATACAGGGTAAATTTTTCAAGTGGGCGTGGATGGCCAAATCCGAAACTATAAGGAATAGCGAAAAGTACCCAAAGGAGTCGCGGGCTCGATTTTGATGAAAACTAAAACTGCATCATTGGATTTTTAAAAATTCGATGTTTCTAAAAAAAATTATTTCCAATATTTTTTAAGTCAAATTATTTATTTTTTATCAAATAGGCACATTAAAGGCACTTTTGAACGTCAAAAATTACAGTAAAATAGAATTGATTGATGATTGATAGAATAGAATTGATTGAGTGTTCGTAGGTATGGAGAAGAATGGGCAAGAAACTCCACCGTTACTCTTTTAAAATGTTTTACAAGGTTTTGTATACATAGTTATAATTCTATGTGAAGACGATGCACCTAGAATAAAACTACTCTACCACAAAAGGTAAAAAAAAAAAAATAAGCAATGGCAGGTAAATCAATTATGTGATTAATATTTACAAATTTACAAATTTTTGAAAAGTAGATCACCTATGCATTAGCATTGCCAGTGTTTTCATTTACTATCGTATTGTTGTCTGCACATACCACAGACACACAACGGAACAGATGCAAAAGTTTGGTTGTTTTTACTCAACGCCTGAACAAATGTGAACCAGTCAAAAGCCGCCAGCAATAAATCCATATAAATGTGAATCTGAAACTTTAACAATAACTAAGCATTAGCCGTTTCACGTGGAAATTGGAAGTCAAATAATTACTTGGTACCGCATCCCGCACGAGGTACAGGGGCAAATAGAAAGTTAAAGTTACAGAGCGGATTGTGTTTACAAACTGTTCATATTACTCCTGCATTTGTTTACACTTTACTCTCAAACTTTACAATTTGAAATTTTAAGCGTGTGTAAATTAAATATGAGAAAAGTTTAACCTATATTTAAATAAAACAAAGTCGGGTTAGTCGGGTTAGGGGCCCGTGGCTAAATAATAACTACCGCACAGGTCCATCGATCAGGTTAAGTTTTGCTTGCCGCGGTTGCTCTGTGGATGGATGACCATCTTTACATACCGTGACCCCTCCGTGCCTCGGAAAGCACGTTAAGCCGTTGGTCCCGGCTATCATTCGTGGGTCTTTGACAGTCGTTACGGGTAGTCAGAAACCCGAAAGTCTGACAACCAGTCTTACCTACCAAGGGGTATCGTATTACCCAGTAACTGGGTTATGGAGGTCAGATAGGCAGTCGCTCCGCCTAAAATACTGGTATTCAGCTGCATCCGGTTAGACTGGAAGCCGACCCCAACATAGTTGGGAAAAGGCTAGGCAGATGATGAAAGTCGGATTAGTTACACCATTTATAACTCAAGAACGGCTGGACCGATTTTTATGATCTTTGATTTGTTGGATTTGTGTCCGCCCCGAATAGGAGACCTATAATAAAAATATGAGAACAATTTACAATTGATATCAAAATTATTTTTTTGCACGTAGTCATTTTGAAATCAACTTAATTTACTTCAGCATAAAGTTTTTATTCGTTTATGTGGAAATTACAACAATCGGAGAAAAGGAAATGAATAGACTTTACGTTCATTATTTGGACTCCTGTGGCAGTCATTCCTAATACCTACTTCTGACCATATTGCAAAACGGCGTAATCTGGTCCGCAACATTTTATTTTATTTTATTCGGGAAACTTATATAGGTATATATCTATATCCCCAAAGACTGCACAAAATGCCCACATTAACGCGAGTGGGTCATAATGGACCGGTCCATTGTGCACTGCAACCATCTCAGGAACCAATTCCCAAGGATTGGTCGAACCCATCGGCCATAAGTGTCGAAGTGACCCATTTTCCCTTAAAGGGCCTTTTGAGTGATTTAATGAAATCTATTTTAACTGACAGCTACATTGCAATCGAGGCCCTGTGGGTCATTTATTTTATGATGGTCATCACTTGCAAATGGTATCCCAAAAAGCTTTTTTTAATGCTTCTCTTTATTTATTTTATTATCTTTATTTTTGTTTTTATCTGATGTCCGACTATTATCTGGCTATATGGGGGCCTAAAAAGGCCGCTTTGTCCTTAGAATCATGAAATGATAACCTAATGGACAGTATCTGTTAAGTTAATCGTATCAAATTCCATTGGTGAAGCATTATTCAATTTTTTTTTGTCTGTGCTAAAATACCAATCAATCCAATCCAAATCCAATCCCAGTCTCTTTGATTGTACCTACGTAGTGCAGCGAAAAAAGAAAAACACGGACTGTCTTCGCCATAATTATAATTCATAATGTTATCCTTTTATGATTTTCCAAAATGGCCTTTTTAGGCCCCCTGGTGTATTGTATGTCTTTTAGTTTTGCTAAATATATTTATTTTCTTTCTTTCTTTCTTAATGCCATCATAATGTCATTTGGTTTAAATAGGTTTTTATTTTATTTTATTCATCTGTAACCCTTTTATATTTTGTGATTGTGAGAACGTAGGCCTTGTAGACTGTAGATCTGTAGACCATTTTCTATTCTATTAAGTACCTGGTAGGTATGTACTTTTTGACAGGCCTGTTACTGTCCTCCCGTAATACTTATTAACATTGTATTATCCAATTAAATTATTACCGACTTCATTTTTGAAAGAGCAACTGTGGAGTTTCTTGCCGGCTCTTCTCCATAGACAACGACGAAGAAGCTTCTGACGTTTACTAAGTCTACATAAACCTACATATAATGTTAAATTTAAAAAATATTTTGATTTTATTATTTTTCTTCATAAAAACACTGAACATATTCACAGCATCTGTGGCACCATGGTCTCAACAGAGACGGGTAGATGAGTCGACTCAAATTAACAATATTCACCTTGTAGCACACACAATTACCATAGTTTCTTACGTATTTTTAGGGTACCCTACCTAAAAAGGAAAAAAACGGAACCCATATGAGATCACTTCACTCACAGAAAAAGAGTCTTGACAGGTGGACGACAACCATCTGTCAAGCCCCTTTTTCTGAGGAATGCGTAGAGTTATCAAGTTGAAATTAATATCAAATAGGCTGCAATCCCTTGAAGCAGTGAAAAAATCATAATTCTAAATCAACGCAATCAAAAGATACGGGCGTTTATGTTCCGGAATCAAAACCTATAGGGTACTTCCCGTTGACCAGAGCCATGTTTGGCAAGAAGCAATGTCATGTTGCAAATCGTAAATTTTTAGTTATATTTTTTTCTACTTTATTATTGTATTTTGTTTTCTTACTGTGGGTTGCAATTTATTATTTAAATAATTATTATTTAAAAATATAATAATTAAGGAAGAGTGATTTTAAAAAAATATACAGTCTTCTTAATTTATGTACTTTCATAAAAATATAATCTCTTCCCTGTTCACAGCAGCTTCGAATAAAAGCCCAGCCTGCATACAAAAACCACATGCACGGAACCCTCGGTGCGCGAGTCCGACTCGCACTTGAATGTTTTTTTTTTTATAAACTGCACTGCCAACGTTGTTAAATGTGGACAAACAGATTTATTTTATGCCATGTTGATGCATGTTGTATATTTTTCACATACATCAATTTTCGTGAAACGATAACAATCGTCATGCACACATATTTCATTGTTGTTTTTTTTTTTTTCAACAAATAGAAACCTGTACCTATGTCCCGCACTCCCACTTCAGGGATTATATTCAGAGTAGGTGCTTTCAAGTATTGTACATTTTAACTTAAAAGGAGAATTCTTGTAGACAACACGAGGCAATACTTAAGGCTACGTACGCATTGACAGGTGGCTTAGCGCCTAGAGCCCAGCGAGTCCTTGTGAGTAGCGAAGATAATGCTCTAGAATTTTCGCAACCGGCCGCACTGCGCGCTTGGCGCCTCCGTTAGTCGCCTGACGTGTATCGAAGGATGTTAAGTCACTATAAGCTCTAGGCGCTAAGCAAGCCACCTGGCAGTGTGTACGTAGCCTAAATAAATATAATCATGGACACTGACGTGGCAAAAATGGCAGTTCAAATCCCTCCATCAAACAACACCAACTAAAAATCTCCATTTCTTCCCCAGAAAGAAGCTGAGCAGGATAAGCACGAGCTCCCTCATCTCGACTCCTCGGAGGCGGTTCAGGAGTGCAGCATCGGCAGCCAGGTTCACCATCTTCAGAGCCAACAGGGATGGCAAGCTAAGGGCCAAGTCCTTCGCCAAGAAAGAGAAGAAGGCTACGCAGACGCTTGCTATTGTTTTAGGTGAGTTTCAAGATAGTACAGTTTTTTTTTCTGCTCTCAAAACGGCGAAGGAAAACGTCGTGAGGAAACCGGCATGTCCAAAAATCAAAAATTCGAAGACATGTGACATCTATTAACCCGCACTGGGCCCGCGTGGTGGATTACAGCCCACTCCCTCGCGAAGAAATAAGGCTTGTGTCCCAGCAGTGTGAACATTACAGGCTAATAATTCTTATGCTGTGAGAGAAGAACAAGTCTTCTTATTCAGCTGTACTCAATACGAGAATAGCTTATGTTGAAGTAAAGAAAAAATGCCAGTCAGTAATTTAAGCAGCGGTCTGAGGATTTCCCAATTTTCATATAGCACTTTTCCTGCGTATCGTTGGAAGGCCTCCCACAAGGTGGTCCGACGACCTTGTGAAGGCCGCAGGAACCCGTTGGATGCGAGAAGCACAGAACCGGTCGAAGTGGAGTTGCTTGGGGGAGGCCTATGTCCAGCAGTGGACGTCTTTCGGCTGAAATGATGATGATGACTTTTCCTGCTGCACTTTTATCATTTTATACGTAACACTAGCCAGACAATAGGCCTGAACTTAAATAATATCTGAAATATTAATCAACCACGATGTCCTCTCTTTTTTTCCAGGTGTCTTCCTCTTCTGCTGGGCACCATTCTTCACGTGCTCAGTCCTCGACGCCATGTGCTCCAAGTTCGGACTCCCGTACTCCCCTGGAGTCACAGTCTTCATCCTGACCACGTGGCTGGGCTACATCAACTCGTTCCTCAACCCCGTCATCTACACCATCTTCAACCCTGAGTTCAGGAAGGCGTTCAGGAAGATACTCCACTGCGGCACCTAGCTAGGGGATTACTACGTAGTTTATGACATGACTTGTGAAAGAACTCGCTCAAAGGTTTAAGTAGTGTTCTTTTTTTCTGTTTAATTATGGAGTAGGTAGTGATATGTCAGATCTTTCTAAATTTCTATAGGCTGACCAAACAAATTGGGTCCTTGCCGGAAATGTCATGTACAAAAACCGACAATTAATCTATTGTAAAATGTATGATGTGCATGAGAGCAATTAATTCTATGTGGCAATGCAAAGATGGAGGAACTGAGCCCAGGTTTTTTCGCGCACTGGATTTTCAACGCTCCGCTTAGCGCTGAGAGTTTCAAATCCAACTGTGTGTTTTTTTGATGCTCTGGATGCACTCTGTTGGATTCTCAACGTTCGGATCGACAACGAGAGTTGAAAATCGGGTGCGCGATAAAATTCCGCCATGATATTCTTACGTCTGTGTGAACGTCGGCTAAAAGTCACAAGATTGGAAATGGACGGACGAGGTTGGATGTTCTTCTGGTGAAACGGGAGGATTCTCCAGGGAGTTATTGAAAGGCAGGCTACTCGGTAACCACTCTCAAGCGGTCTACAAAAAAGCCTTCATCTTACTTGCCAATTACCAATGATGTGGTAAAGATAACGCAAAGTGTAAATTTCGTTTTTGGACCCTCTAAAATGGTTGTGAATGGACGTTAGTTAGGCCTACGCCATTTTCGAATCACAATGTGGAGGATTTCATTGACATTTAATTAATATCGTCGGTTCGGAGGGACCCATTTGCATGCATTTTGTTTCTACTATATTCTCAATGAATAATTATGTATTTCAGTGGTTTAAAAACTATAATATTGAAGCTTATGTCCTGAACCTTCTCAAGTACCACACTTGACTCCTCATTGCTAGTAGCTTTAAACGCAGGTTTCGTCAACTTTATCGCCATTTTAAAATGGTGATTATTGTTCAATTATTACCATTTTAAAATGGCGATTATTTGTACATAATTTTTTCTGTAAATTATTGTCTGAGCTCAAGTTTGATAGAACTACGTAGTACATAATAATTTAGGATAAGTGGTAAATGAACGAATGGTACTTCTTGAGTAAGTAATGCTTTAGTATGTATGCTTCTTATGTATATATCCGTCGTGTGTATGTATCCGTCTGAGTAGATAATAGAGATGTGTCTTAAAGATACTCTTTTATTAAAAAGAAGGATTCTATTCAAAAAAAATTATGAAAGGCTCTGTTTTAGAATAAGAAATAATAGAGCGTTTAGGAACAAGAAAATTAATAAATTATTAAAATGTAAAGGTCAATTTGGATAAATTAATCAATAGAAAATGCATAACCATGTAACCATTATGGCTGTAATTGTAAAATACGCATTTGTAAATAACTACCCTCGTAGATTGTTAAAAATCATCTTTACATGTCAAAATTAGATTAATATTTATGATAAAAGGCTTACTGAAATTTCATCACCACAAACGGTAAATGAAAACATCGTGAGGAAACCGGCATGTCCTAGAACCAAAAAATCGAAGACATGGGACATCTTTCAACCCGCACTGGGCCCGTGTGGCCTCTAAGCCCACTCCCTCTCGAAGAGAACATTATAAGCTGATTACCTATGCTGTTACCTTAATGAAATCAAATTTAACTTGGTTTTGTGCAAAATGTTTAGATCTTCACCTAAAATGTCTTGTAATAAAAGACGCTTTCAGTGCGAGGGGCTCGTGGCTAACTAATAACAGCCGCACAGATCGATCGAACCCACATTACTTATCGAGATCCAGCCCCTCCGAGTCTCTGGTCCCGGCAGTCTTTCATAGATCTTTGACAGTCGTTACGTTAGCCTGATAACCAGGCGTGGTTGTGGAGGTCAGATAGGCAGTCGCTCCATGTAAAATACTGGTATTCAGCTGCATCTGGTTAGACTGGAAGACGATCCCAACATAGTTGGGAAAAGGATAGGCAGATTGAGTCAGAGGCCTCCAGCATTTTTGAAGTGAAAACTTCTGTAGGCATTTTTTGAGATGGGAAAAACTCATGCCACTTTTACCGAAAGTGGCACCGCGCGTGTTTTGTTTATAAGACGATTTAAATATACCCGCTTCGGATGTTTTCGACTGTCCTCGGGATGGACTCGGTTTTAATGTATATCCGATATGTCAGTGAGTGGTGGCAAAGTATTCTGTTTGTGTTTTGTTTTCACTTCCGTCTGCACTCCCGGAGGCCACTGTTTTTTTTTCACAATTGACAAGTAAAGATATTTTGTGCAAAAAACCAAAGCAACGCATAGCTTAATCAATCTATGACTACTATAAAAGCCCCAACACACTGCCTAAAAACTTTTTATGTATCGACACTACCCGAACCGTTGTAATTGTTGACAAAACCCGGGTAAAGCAAACAAAGATCTCTCTTATCCACAGATATAGATATACCTAGATAACGCAAGTATCACGAACTGTATGAAAACCAAGCGTGCCATTTTTTGACTACCTACTATGACGTCACAAGCTCGCGCTCTCGCTCACACTTACCCAGCCAGCAGTACAAAGGACTGAGCGCGAAAGGGGCGGCTTACGATTTGTAATCATAAGTTGGTGCAATTTTTGGCACGCGAAGTAGTTACTCTTGCGTTATCTATGTAATCTTTGTTCCTATTACGGCTACCTGTTGCATTTCTACAGAGTATTTTGAAGCTATTTTGTACCGAGATAAGGGTTAGGCTCCTTTGGAAACACGTCTAGATATTTTCTAACTTTGCCCAATTTTATCCTGTGGTTGTGATGTTTCGTTTAGCGAAGTGAAGCAATAAATGTATGGTACTGTGTATATACCTAAGTAATAAATGAACTAGCTATGTATGTACGACTGTATTAGGTACTTTTAAGCTTATTGTATTGTAGGTTATACAGGGTTAAATTAAATTAGTCAGCGAAACTCTGCGGACGTAACGACGGAATCGATATCTACGAGTAAACATGATAAAATAAAAACAAAAAAGATTTGAAGTTTTTTTGGGGGTTCAATGACCGCTTGTAGTCTTGTTACTTGAAGTATCATTTGGGAAATATATATTTTAATAGCTGCGTCCTGGGGTTTCGCCCCCGTAAATGTCGATCCCGTGGGAATATCGGGATACAAAGTAGCCTATATGTTAATCCGGGGTGTCAGCTACCTCCACAAAATTTTTATCAAATTTGGTCTAGCCGTTTGAGCGTGAAGAAGTAACAAACGTATAAACATACTCACACACACACTCACAAACTTTCGCCTTTATAATATTAGTGTGATTTTGTTTTCTCGTATTTAGATATCTATACCAAAAAAGTCTGCGGAGTTTCTCTAGCTAATTTAATTTAACCCTGTAGAGGGAAATATGTATGCTCAGCATTGTAGAGAATGTTTAAATTTATTGTAAAAAAAAAATTGATTATTTGTTCAGCACATTACATCTATTTAGGTACTCGCCTACTATACGCACAACCCAGCTGTTTATAAAAAGCAATTTAAATACCATAAACTTACAGAGTCGTTTAAGGCTCCCGCAGACAGGCACGACGCGACGGTACGATGCGATTCTGGTACAGCAATTCCTATAAAGTTCTCGTAGAAATTGTTCTAGCGTCGCGTCGCGCCTAACAAAAGGAACGCTCCGATTGAAGACGAGTTGCGTAAGAAGAAAGCTTTCAAAGAAATATCGTTTTTCAATATGAAAACGTCAGGCAAACAAATATCTGTGTACGGTCAGCAACAAAAGTCGATTAACACTTCAGTTTTTTTTTTATCTCAGTTATTGAGCAAAATATTTGTTCATTGCAGCAAAGTACAATGCAATTTTGAACAAATATTATACTCAATAACTGAGATAAAAAAAATAACTGAAGTGTTAATATTTTGCTCAATAACTGAGATTAAAAAAAACTGAAGTGTTAATTGACTTTTGTTGCTGGCTGTGCCTATTTCTTTGTGATCGGAATTATTTTTAACCCCACCTTTCCTAGTGTGAAATGTGAATTTATAGTTTAATGCTGATATCACTTCAATATTCTCACAAGAGCCGTTTGGGGAAATGAATTTTGAATCCCGAATTTTAACATCGCAACTGCGCTTTGAAAACAGTCCAAGGAAATATAGGATTTAGACCAGAATCTGATTATGTAATGACGGCTGGCAAATGCCCAGAGCGGCAAAATTGAGGACACCGGGCGGTTGCACGGAGTCCTTAATTTTCTAACTACGAGAGAAAATTCTTACACAAAATTACCATGCATCAAACCGACAAAGAAGTATTTTTATTGGATTTTCTTTTTTAAAAAAATGCTTTTTTTGCTGTCTTTTGAGATAATTATAAGACAGCACTAAGCAAGCCAAGTCGAAAGAAAGAAGAAGAAATACCTAAATAGGAAAGAAGGAACAAACTCTTTCGCTATGTCATATTAGTTATTCTGTGACTATGTAATAATTTTTGAACTGATATAAGGAGTTAGTGTAAAGGGCGGCAAATGTATTTTTTTCCCGGAGCGGCTAAATAGCTAGATCGGGCCCTGTAGGGGAAGGCCGGGCAAGAAGCATAGTGCGGGTAAGAAGAATAACTGATTTTTCCATAAACATATAATAGATAGCGCTATTAACATTTTCTCTAGTCGTGACACATACGATCGGCAATGCCATGGCAGTTCAACCCAAACAATACGCGAGTGCATCTGTTGTGGAAGGGGAAAAAAAGGATTATCGTTGTTTTGTTACGATTTTTGTAAAGGTTTGCACACAAACTTTTTGTATTAGTCATCAGTTGTCTATAAAGATGTATTGTATATTCAATTGCACGTTTATTTAGGTATTATTTGTGATCGTTACTTTTTGTTTACCTACTAAACACAATTCAAGTTTTCACTTGTTTCTAATATTAGAGTGTTGGGCAAAATGGATATGGGCAAAACGGTTAGGTATTCCGTTTTGCTCAGAGCAAGCATATTATAAGTATTAGTTACCACTACCATTACATATGCCATTTCTGAGTTAGCAGGCCCCAGAAAAACTAAAACTAACATATCTTCAGTCAAATAACAAAACAAAAATCCGAAACCAGATTTTTACGGTTTAGTGTGCGCTGACAAATACACTGAACCACTAGCGAAAGATTGGATTCAGTGTAATCAGTGCATTTGGGCGCATAAAGACCGCACTTTATTATGTAGGAGTTGGCAGCTACTTCTGTGATGAATGCGAACACTGATCTAAGCTAGTTCTACTTATCCTTTTTGCCCGACCCCACCGGGCAAAACCGATAATTGATACCTTTTGTTAATGCTCAAAATTATTATAGAAATTGTTTAAGTTTTTGAATTTTAATGATTATTTTTCAAAGACACAGAAACATAGTACAAATTAAAAGTACAAAGAGTTCTATTGATTATTAGATTGTGGTTTTATTTGCAGTACCCCTTAACATATTCGTCTTGCCCGGGCTTCCCCTATGGGGACCAGTAGTGCTGCGACCGCACTGCCGAGATCAAATCATACCTGAAGGCTGTTCAAATCATATCTGTTGAGATTGGCCGCCATGGTTAAAATACACGTATTGGAGCACTATACTGCCGTCATAAAGAAAAACACAACAAATATTTTTTCCAAAATGGAGTAAGAATAACTGCCATATGCGCCTTTTTTTCTGATTCCAAATATGTATATGTCACGGCTAATATCCGAAGTGCGGCTACACCTAGTTTCAGCCGGCCGAAGTGCGGCTAAACCTAGTTTTAGCCGGGTACAACTAAGTGCAGCCGGCCACATGCGGTTCGTGTATACTTCGGGAGGCGACGTAGGATGCAAGAGCGAGCGAAGGGCACCCCGAGGTTCGGTTTTGTTAGGTTACTTTAAACCCTTTTCACAGAAATAGGGGCCACGCGAAGCGGGGCTCCGTCGACGTAGGATGCAAGAGCGAGCGAAGGGCACCCCGAGGTTAGGTTCGGTTAAAACTAGGTTTAGCCGCACTTCGGCCATTAGCCGTAACATATATAACTCACTTTTGATAAAAATGTTAGTTGTGCCGTTTTTCTTTATGACGGCAGTATATTAAGTTGATGTGATATCAGTCCTAAATTATTCCACACACTATCCTTCATAGAAGAACCAGTCTTATAATATTCTAGTCAGAGATGTCTCGCCAAAGATGTACATATAAATATGTATTAACTTGTAAATATTATTTGTATAAATGTTAGTAAAACATAAAATAAAGTTGTATTTATTGATGTTGAAATAAATGGTGCATTATGTGTCTCTGTGTTTTTATTCAAGCAAATAACTGGATACTTCCATATCATAGGACCCTATATGAAAAAAACCGGCCAAGTGCGAGTTGGACTCAAACACGAAGGGTTCCATACCACAAGGCATAAAACGCAGAAAAAATGTTTCTTCTATACCCCCTAATTTTTGTTTCTTTTTTTTTGCCTGTGCTGTCCCACTGCTCGGCAAAGGCCTCCCCTAAATCCTGCCAGAAACTCTTTTCAGGCGCCACCTCGAACCAACCCTCGCGGTACGCGTCCAGGGCATCTCGCCATCTCTTTCTGGACCGGCCTCGGCGGCGCCGTCCATTTTCAGGCACCCATTGTGTGGAGATTTTTGCCCAGCGGTCATCGTGCATACGGCTGATGTGACCCGCCCAATCCCATTTGAGCCTGGCAGCCTTCTTTCCTACATCCAGTAAGCCCGTTTTGGAGCGCAGCGTGGTGTTCCGATTTCTTTCCTGTCTTTTAACACCCAGAATGCTGCGTTCCGTCGCTCTTTGACAAACTCCAAGGCGGAACTTTTGCGACTCGGTGAGCGACCAGGTCTGAGCACCGTAGGTTAGGCCGGGCAGGATACACCATTTCGATGAGTTTGCGCTTCAGGGAGATCGGTAGATCAAATTTTAACTTTTTTTTATTATTTGTTGTTATAGCGGCGGAAATACATCATCTGTGAAAATTTCAACTGTCTAGCTATCACGATTCATGAGTTACAGCCTGGTGACAGACAGGCGGACAGTGGAGTCTTAGTAATAGGGTCCCGTTTTTAACCTTTGGCTACGGAACCCTAAAAAATATCTAGGTACAGCCCGATTCATTCTTTATTCTCAATGGCACAATTATATTTTCGCATAATATAATTACGCATAACAGCTTACGCATAATTTTTTTAAGCATAATTTCTCTAACCGTAATAATGATTAAGCATAATATTCTAAAGCATAAATGTATTAAGCATAAAGTTTTAAAAGCATAACTTTTTTAAGCATAATATCCTAAAGCATAAATTTGCCCGAACAGGATATACCAATTTATTTCGACGATTGGAAAAAAACCATATCTCCTGAATCAGGTAATACTTATATAACATATTAATATAATATAACGTATTGAACAATTTTGTGGTTTTTTTTTCGCTGTAGGAAGCATGAAGCAAGCAAGCATACAGCATGCAAGCAAGCATACAACATGCAAGCAGGCATACAGCATGCAAGCATGCAGCAAACAAGCAAGCATGCAGCATGCAAGCAAGCATGCAGCATGCAAGCAAGCATGCAGCTTGCAAGCAAGCATGCACCATGCAGCATTCAAGCGAGCATGCAACATGCAGCAGGCAGGGTTTCTGTCACGGCTCCGGCGCTGCGGGCCTCCGGCGGCCCCACGCGTGCTAATCGTCGCAGACGGCTTTCGCTCACCACCGCAGCTTCGGCTTTTTGGCCGGCTTCGCCGGCCAGCCTCAGCCGCGGCGGATCGCTCACAGCCGCCTGCTCCTCAGCCCGCGGGCCGCCTCGCCCCTACGCGCCTACGCGATTTTAAATTACACTCTAGGGGTAGGACAAACAAGACTACGTGTAGTCGGTTTTGCAGCAATTCGGTTCTGTCACTAACTTTTGTTGCACAGTATATTAAGGGCCTATACTACCTCAAATGGCTTATCATGATCCTCCGTTATGTCGAAAATACTGCAGCATTAATTTTGAAATAAATATATGCTAAAGTTGAGGATTAATGTTAAGTACTATATTAGACGAAAACACGATTCCATAAAATTTTCTCGATAGAAAAAACCGGGCAAGAGCGAGTCGGACTCGCTCACCGAGGGTTCCGTAACATCCAGGTTCATGCATAAGGTTTATGTTTATGAAATTAAATGTTTTTTTATTTTTTTAGTTGGTTGAATAAAAGGTAAATTGCGGTTTACGATTTATGACGTATTAAAAAAAAACTACTTACTAGATCTCGTTCAAACCAATTTTCAGTGGAAGTTTACATAGTATTGTACATCATATATTTTTTTTAGTTTTATCATTCTCTTATTTTAGAAGTTACGGGGGGGGGGACACACATTTTACCACTTTGGAAGTGTCTCTCGCGCAAACTATTCAGTTTAGAAAAAAATGATATAAGAAACCTCAATATCATTTTTGAAGACCTATCCATAGATACCTCACACGTATGGGTTTGACGAAAAAAATATTTTTTAGTTTCAGTTCTAAGTATGGGGAACCCCAATATGTATTGTTTTTTTTCTATTTTTGTGTGAAAATCTTAATGCGGTTCACAGAATACATCTACTTACAAAGTTTCAACAGTATAGTCCTTATACTTTCGGAGAAAAGTGGCTGTGACATACGGACGGACAGACAGACAGACGGACAGACAGACAGACAGACAGACAGACAGACAGACAGACAGACAGACAGACATGACGAATCTATAAGGGTTCCGTTTTTTGCCATTTGGCAACGGAACCCTAAAAATTCCAAAGTTACCTCCAAACCGAACAATAAACCGCTGATATTCAAAAAATACTTCAAATTAGATCATGAAACTTCGCATACTAACTGAACTAACTATAAAGCAGGTCTTATGTTATTTAGTTTTTTTGAATTACCTTTATTTTCACCGTAAAAAGCAAATACCTAAACTATTGGCGCTGTTTTCCGCCCAGCACCGCACTCTGTCGCGCTCTCACACAGTCCGCTAGCAGTATCGTGCGAGCGAGATAAAGAGTGAATTTTAGCTGAGGTAGTATAGGCTCTTAAATTGAATTAATTGTATGCCTTAATATTATTATGCTAATAGTCATTAGGCCTACTAACGTTATGCGAATCAAATTTATGCCAAAACAAATTAGTCTTTAAGATGATTATGCCAACATAAAATGGATGCCTAAAAAAATTATGCCGAAGTATTATTATGCCAAAACAAATTGTGCCAAAATCGTTATGCCGAAGTATATTAGGACAAAGAACATTATGCGAAAAGAAGGGATCCCCTTTTTGTTACTAGGTGCAGCCCGCTTCAAACTATATGGTGGCAGAAGCGCACCTCACCCCTCACCCCCGCTGACACGTGAATTTGTTACTGCGCAGTGACTCGCCTCATATTCCGAGCCGCTCTATAAAGAATGACACAATTATATTTTCGCATAATATAATTACGCATAACAGCTTACGCATAATTTATAAAAGACTAGTGCTAACGGTCACAGAGATTAAGCGAGGACGGACAGACAGACAGACGGACGGACAGACAGACATGGCGAAACTATAAGGGTTCCTAGTTGACTACGGAACCATAAAAACATCAAAAAATTAGTCATAATTAGTTCTTTTTTAAATTATGCTACTTTCTTTCTTATTTTCATTGTTGACAACAATTCACCAGAAAGTAAAGAAGATGCCAGGCGCCATCTTGTCGTTGTTGGGTGTTAAATGCTCTGTGGTTGTCGCTGTGCTTCTTCGTGAGACTGAGTGCTTGTGGAGTGTTAATTCTGTATGTTACGTGGTTGTTTCCTGTTAAATTTGTTATTGTTGTTATTTGTTGACGATGACCACTCAAACAGTGATGCAGACATGAGCGGAATTGAAAAAAAAATGTTTTCGTAAATAATTCATGTTATTAAAAAAATATCTTGTTTTGCTCACCCTACGCAATTTATTCGATTTGACAGCTATGACGTCACAACATGGCGCTAAGTCGATCCTATTCTTATTTGAAACGCATTGTAGTGGTCTATACGACTCTTCTTCCTTTACGAGTACCTACGTACCAATTTCTGGAGTAGACGATCCGCGATCGTATGAGAACGTCAGAATCTTTTGTAAAACTGTTTCATGATTAGATACTGCGGAACAACCGCTGGCCCGGAACATAAAGGGCTAAGGGAGGAACATGGGTGGGTTATAGTCAGTAAGAGTCAGACACTTCCTTCCGCTCCACCCAGAGCGGGAGGGGTCATTTGATAATATCCCATCCTCAAAAAAAAAAAAGACAGAGGGCTGTCAACAGTAAAGTTAAAGTGTTACATGCTCTGAGCATAAAGTGAAGCCGGTTTGGTAAACATGTGTGCACATAGTGAGGTGTAGTTTGATTGTAAATGTGTGCGTGTGAGCGTCTATGCACAGAGCGGAGTCGTTTTTGCATGCTCCAATGTATTCTTCGCAGCGCTGTCTTGACTTTTTCTTTCTTTCTTTCTTTGCAAACGCTACTGGTGAGCAATGAGGTCCTGGGTTCGATCCCCGGCACGAGCAAAGTGTAATAGGGTTTTTTCACCAGGAATTTCTCAGTAGTAGGCCGGAGTCTGGAATTGTGCCCGGTTGATGGCCATAGGTTCGCCTGGGTCTAAAAACATAACTGGCGAAATGTGGGTGTTCTAAGAATAAGAATAAGAATAATTTTTATTCATAAGTTCACATATAAATTACATAGAAGTTACATCATTACAAAGTTAAATATTAATATTATGAAGAAAATATTAAACAATGCTTAAAATAAATCTATACCTAGAATTAAAAAAATCAGCTGTTCCCTATATTTTGACGAGTTACGTATACGAACATAAATGTAGGGAACAGCTGATTTTTTTTCGCGATTTCAAGCTTGGTCCCATAGTAAAAGTTGTTCATAATGATGAGTACAATGACCTCTTAAGAGGTTGTTAATGTTTTACTCAATAACCCTGTATATAATTGGTTAAAGGCCTACTGAATTCAATAGCGACCTGCCTGATGTAGGTTTATTCAATCCTGTGTTTTAAGGTTCTATATTAAGGGTAAGGCAGAGGGCCTTACCCAGTCAAACTGAGCCGATATCGAGTACCTACCTACTACCAAAATGGCTGAGTATGCCGTGTAGGTAGGTACCGTGTAATAAACGAGTAGGTACTCGGAGCATCTCTAGTATACACGCAGAGCATGTAACACTTTACTATACCTACAGTGATATTACACCATCATTATCAATATCTATGATCATAGATTTATGAGTCATAGATAAGTATAGGTAAATGACAATGTAAAATAGACTTTTGAATCATTTGTGAGCTTTTTATTATATAATTCGTATGTGTCCTAAAGGATAAGAGATAATACTATAATTCAGTATTTAATCTAAGATTCTAGGTAAGTCCTAGGTATAAGATAGTGTAATATCCCCCTTAGGCACCTTGACATTACCCCTCCACCGTTGACGACACCCATGGGCTCGGAAGGGCAAAGTAGTCTTTCAACTTGAACTATTATATTATAATATTCATCTTCAAAAGTCTCTTTAGATTAGATACGGTGCTGTAAATCGGATATGATTCATTCAGAAACTTGTCGAGTTTTGGGACTAACGCAATGAATTGTCTGGATGAGATGTCCGTAACGTTTTGGATCCCTTCGTGAATTAAGTATAAAATAATACAAGCATAACTTAATAGCTCTGCCGCAGAGCCCCCTATACATGGGATGGGATTTAACATCATTGTATTGGCAAAAGGCAAAACACCATACCAATACTATAAAAAGTGTGGTCAACTCGTGATCATTTATTTTAATTCATTATGATAGTTATCACATACGACACAAAAATATTACGATCATCATTCCTTAGCCAATCCATCAAGAACAAAAAGTTTCTTACGCGCTAGTGCTGCCATCTACCCATTAACCTTTGCAGCTCGAAGGAATTCAAAACTTACCACGTAGTCTGCATGTTACATGTTTTTTAGTACATTGCGTGGTTCAACGCCTCCACCGAACAATGCCTGGGCACTATCAATGTTAGTAAATAACCAATTCATACAATATTGTAGTTTATTTATGAAATTAGAGGCTATAACACAAATTGCAACCATGACCTTGCCCGAACCCAATAGAAAATTAACCCACTAATCGTAACTAGGTGGCGCTACTGACATGAAAAACAACAAAATATGTCACGCCTAAATATAACTAACTGATGCATGATTACGTGTTCTTGTGAAATAGAAACATCTTTTTACCGATATCGAACCGCTTTTCAATTCATCACATGGAAGAAATAGTTTTATTTGCGACTTTTCCTTTGCAATAATAAATGCAACAAGAAAATGACGTTTGTTGTATTTGAAGTCCTGTTCAAATAGGAGAGTCATGGTGTTTGTCTCTTTCGCATAGCAGCGCAGATTGCGTGCGCTAGAGCGAGAGCATGCATATTGCGATTTCGTTCGAAGTAGAACAGTCTTTCGTATCAGCTGACAACCAAAGCAAAACAGTCGGTGCGCGACCATCTTGTCAAAACTCTGAGTCGGTGACAACAAATAAATATTGTAAAATGTCCTAAATCGCTCTAAATGACATAACTATCTTATTGTATTTAATAAAGTATCGTGCATATTACATGTTGGTGTTGTTTTCGAAGCAGTTACTATATATTTTACTCGATTTTTCGGGTTTGTGTTGCGTCAAATGACGTCATGTATGTGATTATACACGTATCGCGGCTGACGAGTTTGTAAGTATTTTCTTTTATTTCTGTGATAATTTCATTACTTTAGAGTTGATGATGCGTAGTTTTCCATAAGTGCATGTTGTTTGTTTCATTCATGAATCGATAGGAATCCGTGGGGCCCCTTCGGTTGTCCATACGCGTCGGACTGTGTTGGTACGGATGCCCTTGAAAATTATGCAGCAAAAATCGCGTCGTTGCTGGGCCGATGGTTTATATGTATAATAGCAGAAGCAGTACACAGTTCCATTCATGATGTCGTCTATTACGTTGTCGACAAGATTGGCTTCACATTTCGCATAGCAACGAACGTCCGCGGACTTGACTAAAAATGGAACGCTCGAGACTCATAGAAAGTATTGTTCTTCAACATCGAAAGTGTGTGTTTTATATCTGTTTATCGGCACGATAACCCTATAAAACACGAATAACATATTTTTCTCTCACTTTCCTTTTCATTTAGATAAGTGTGATAAGTAGGTAAAAATGTGCGAACATTGATGTAATGCCTGCATTCGGATATTTTACATCTGCATTGCAATCGGAAATATTTAACATCCCTACTCTCTATTTTTACATCAGCAGTGTTTACGTGTAATACTTGTTAATATAGCTCGGTTATTAGAGGTGGGCGTCACTCATACAATCATCCACGAATACGTGTATGGGTACTTCCCCATACAAGAACATTATTCAATAACACGAGTATATTTTTTGTCGTGTAGGTATCTACACAATCGGTGTTATGTGTGGTTATGTGATATTGATAAAGCATAATGTGTGGAGTACTACACTAGACAAATTAAACATATTTCAATGAATTAGATACAGCTACTAATAGACGGAGTATCGGCTTCATAATTTTTAATTCCATTCCATCGACATAAAAGTTCTTTTTTTATTGTAGTTTATGATCACGTGCCGCCAAGTAACCGCGGTCGTTGTGCACACGACCTAATTTGTGTCTATGTTGTTCAGAATCTTAGGTTTCGTTTACACAGTCGGACATGAATATTGTTTTTGTGTGTTCATAATGATAATTTTATGATAGAGGAAGTTGCGAATTGTTTCCGAAGTAAATTTTGTATGAAAACAAGTTGTTTATTATTCCCGAAATGTTATTCAAGCGTGCGAATTGGCGTTGATACATGTTTCTTCTCCGAAAGTGCTGTGAATTTATGAATACAAAACATTTACCCACAACCTAGCGTTGCGGCCGTTGCAGGTCGTTATAAACTGAGAAATTAAGTACCTACTAGTTTTCTTAGCATTTTATAACAGTTCACGTAGCAGCCTACCTACATTATTACGTAAATATTTCACTACATGATGAAACTCTGATAAGTAACACAATTGTCACTCCACAATACACAAGTATATATTTGTTAAAGTAGGTAGTACTTTTGTGGTAATATATTGTTATAGGTACCTAGTCACTGTTTGCCACTTTCCCCATAATGAGCGACGTCAATCCATTTAGAACATTAAATCGTTAACGGGAAAAAGAGCGCTTTTTGAAAAGAATTTATTCACCCATGGCATTTAAACAGTAAAAAGTAAGTTAATAAAAAATAAATGCTTTGGCTTTATGCCTACATAAAACATTAACTTATTCGCTCAGCGCATTGTATTTTTTTTTGATTTTGGTACCTAGACCTACCTACATAATTGTCTTCATTATAGCAAAAAATATTTTATTCCAGTAATTTTCGTACAAATCATGCCAAAAGACGTGACGAACAAATTCATTAAAGATGACCTTGATGGGAGTGAATTAATGACCTTTACGACATGACGTCAGGTGCATCGGTTCTCACGACTACGTGAGCTCTTCCGACCGTACATTGGCACTATAAATACGACAAACTTCCAAAGGGATAGAATATTTTTGATTATCTGGATTTGTTTCGTAAAATAGATTATAGAAGGAATTAGCAAGCCTTTTCCTCAGTTTTTTTAGTTTGAAACTAAGGAAAGGGTTTCCTATTTTCTTCTATAATCTATTCCCTTCGTCGTGTCGATGGCACGACAGTGTGATAAATTGTGTTGGCCCACAACCTGCACCCTAATTGCGTAACACCCTATCAATCAAAATTTTGGAGCAAATTGCTAATCCATTGCTTCATAAGTTCGCAAAATTTGTCAGCTCAACACGTAAATAACGCAATGAATGTAGTTGAATTGTCAAAATTAAACCGATTCCGATTGATAATAATAATAATAATAGTCATAATAGTAATAATAGTCTGGAGGGGTCCGTGGCTAAATCTGTGGATGGGTGACCATCTTTACATACCGAGACCCCTCTGTGCCTCGGAAAGCACGTTAAGCCGTTGGTCCCGGCCATCATTCGTGGATCTGTGACAGTCGTTACGGGTAGTCAGAAGCCCGAAAGTCTGACAACCAGTCTTACCAAGGGGTATCGTATTACCCAGTAACTGGGTTGTGGAGGTCAGATAGGCAGTCGCTCCATGTAAAATACTGGTATTCAGCTGCATCCGGTTAGACTGGAAGCCGACCCCAACATAGTTGGGAAAAGGCTAGGCAGATTATGAGTAATAATAGTCTGTGTGGTGCCGGACTTAAAGAATACCACCACCCCTTACTTCCCGTGGGTGTCGTAAAAGGCGACTAAGGATCGTACCGGAGAATGGGCAGCAGCGTTCTCTATGTATTCCACCACCATACCATACTGCGATCGCCAACCCGCCTGCCAAGCGTGGCGATTATGGCAAACCCTCCCAAAATTGGGGGAGGCCTGTGTCCAGCAGTGGACGTCTATCGGCTGAAACGACGAAGCATGGCACTGCGTCATTTTGTCTATTCTTCCGTTAACAAAACTTCATGCTACGCGTGCTGATGACATCTGATTGATGACATTAGCATCGATTTTTTTTTTATCGTCAATCGGATTTTTTGTCATCAATCCTTCTAAGTACGTCCTTTGGTGCCTCTCCATTTACTAAAGGTTTCCTCTCTATATTAATTCTCCTTGTCCTTTGTCGGAAGCCATCCAATATCATATAAACCGGCCAAGTGCGAGTCGGACTCGCACAACGTACAATATTTAACACTACATTTGTTTTTAAAGGTTTTTGTATTTTTAACTGTATTTTATTTTTATTATTTGTTATTATAGTACTACACGTTCTTTGAAAATTTCAACTGTCTACCTATTACGGTTCATGAGATACTGTTCGCTGACAGACAAACGGACGAACGGACAGCGGAGGCTTAGTAATAGGGTTCCGTTGGCACTTTGGGTGCGGCCAACTCAAAGCACTTTTGCTCAAAAAGCCATTCCAGATAATGCCCCACCCCTCCGGCCGTTTTCGCAACTGGGGTTCGCAACCAGTTGCGAATTGAGAATTTTTATTCTTTGTTCGCAACTAGTTGCGAATCAAGAAAGCTTTTTCCTTAACCGCAACTAGGCATCCTGATGATTAATTTTCGTAACCAGTTACGCCAAAATATATTTTTTTCCTTATTCGCAACCTTCGTGTTGATACTCTATTTTGTGGATTTGCATACAAACAATGGGTCAAAAAGCAAGAAATACGGAATTATTGCTGCTGAAAATATAATGAAAGAATAAGAACTTCGCAAAATCACATAGTTGCGATGTGAGAAAAGCATTTCTTAGTTTGCAACCAATAGCTCTTAGCTATTGGTTGCAAACTAATGAATAAAAAATTGAATTAAAACGAAAAATCGAAATGTTAATTCATCATCATCATCATCATTTCAGCCGAAAGACGTCACTGCTAGACATAGGCCTCCCCCAAAAGGGGTTTGCCGTAATCGCCACGCTTGGCAGGCGGGTTGGCGATCGCAGTATAGTATGGTGGTGGAATGCATAGAGAATGCTGCTGCCCATTCTCCGGTACGACCCTTAGTTGCCTTTTACGACACCCACGGGAAATAGGGGTGACCCATTGTTTGTATGCAAATCCACAAAATCGGATATCAACACGAAGGTTGCGAATAAAGAAAAAATATATTTTGGCGTAACTGGTTACGAAAAATAATCATCAAGATGCCTAGTTGCGGTTAAGGAAAAAGCTTTCTTGATTCGCAACTAGTTGCTAACAAAGAATAACAATTTTTAATTCGCAACTGGTTGCGAACCCCAGTTGCGAAAACGGCCGGAGGGTGCCCCACATTGTCCTCCATCCATACTAATATTATAAATTCGAAAGTAACTCTGTCTGTCTGTATGTTACCTTTTCACGCCTAAACCACTGAACGGATTTCGATAAAATTTGGCAGAGAGATAGATTGCATCCCGGGGAAGGACATAGGATAGTTTTTATCGACATACCTCGCGGGCGAGGCCGCGGGCGGAAGCTAGTTTTACATAATTCCGTAGCACGCTGCACGATGTCTGGTCTGGACTTGAAAAGACCGTGACCTCTGAATTTGTTTCTGAATTTGAAGCTTAGTCGGATACAAAACTCCAGCACCGTCTAATGTTGACCTCAGGATTATTTTAACAATATTCTGAATATCAGTTATAGGTACTTTACTTAGTCTAAATAAAGGTAGATGATTTTTTGTAAGTATTGTTTGTTTTTTACGCTTTCACGCTAAAACGGCTGATCGGATTTGGATGTAATTTGGCACATATGTAAACCATGACCTGGACTATGACATAGGATATCCCCATTTTTTCTCGATGTCCCCACGGGAATGAGGTGAAAAAAAAAAGGTTCTTTTATGTAGACCCCCTAATTTATAGCTTTAATTTTTATTATTTTGGTGTTATAGTAATAGAAATAAACACAAAAAAAATCCAACGGTCTACCTTTTACGGTTTATGAGATACAGCCCGCTGAAAGACAGACACACGGACAGCGGAGGCTTAGTAATAGGATCCTGTTGGCATCCTTTGGGTGGATACAGAACTAAATGATAATATTATTTTATTTTTAACCGACTTCAAAAAAAGGAGAAGGTTCTCAGTTCGTCGGAATCTTTTTTTTATGTAAAAATCGTAAGTACCTAGGTTTGTACAAACCAAACACTTTTACATGTCCATCATATTTTATTCCTATATTTGACTACTCTGAGAAGAAAGGGCGAAAAAAACTCATGAGGTTCACACACAGTCTCTTTTAAAATCCAGATTCTTGATCAGATCATGTGAAGAACATGTAGATTGGTGCCTGAAATGGTCGTTCGAGGAAAGAACCACACAGATTGAGTTGACCTGGCCAGTCAGTGCACGCATTTGTCCGTATCAATCGTCGCAATACTAAAAAGTATCAATGGTCGAAAGCTCTAGGATTGCGGTTTATTCCGGTCTGATCTCCTAACCTTATTTGACGCGAACTGTAGTCCCCTTAATGTACAGTACAGACGCCAGCACATCAAGCTACCCGAAACTGTCAAATTTTCCCAATCAACTTTGAAACTTATGCTTTAGCGATAAAGTTGAAAATCTATTAAAGAAATTTGACAGATTGTAGTAGCTTGATGTGATGGCGGCTGTACCATATACTCAGAAATAAATAAATAAATCTAAATCTAGTGTTATTGGCTTCTTCTATCTGGATTTATCTTGTAGCAGTTAGAGTCTGGATTTGAACCCAGTTGATGGTAATAGATTCGCATCCTATCACATGAGACTTCATAACTAGCGAAAGGTAGCCTGTGTACTATAGGTACACTTCTGCCTGACCCTTCGGGGAGTATAGGCGAGATGTTATGTGTACTGCATACTGCAGTATGGGACATGTATCATCGCAAGATAAATAAACAATTAGCAGGGACATCATACGATAGATTAATTATTCAGTTGGCTACCTGGCTGGTAACTTTAGTTAGCTGCTTCAACTTCACCTCTAGCCTGATGCCCCCATTTCTCAGAGAATTTTTAATTAATTTACAGTCTCCAGCGTAATTTACACAGGTTGTATGATCTCTAGATTTTCCGGTAATAGAAAAATGACCAAGTCAGGGCAGCAGGGTCAGGTCTAATAAAAAGATTTCACAGTTTGTTTTCACCAATTTTCAACAGAAATATCAATTGAAATTTTGTGCAAGAACTGTTTTTACAATAATACTAAATCTTTATTTTCCACCCAGAGAATCCATTCAGTAGTGTTACTTACTGTGTTAGTAAAGACAATTTAAAACTAATGACAACAACAACAATACACACACTAATCTCGAAAATTGAATTCCAGATCAAAAATGTAAACAAAGATATGTCATTGCCAAAGTGACTTTTCAGGTGTAGTCAACATTTCGCTAGTCATTATAATTCGTCGTCGTCATTTCAGCCGATAGACGTCCACTGCTGGACATAGGCCTCCCCCAATTTTGGGAGGGTTTGCCATAATCGCCACGCTTGGCAGGCGGGTTGGCGATCGCAGTATGGTATGATGGTGGAATACATAGAGAACGCTGCTGCCCATTCTCCGGTACGATCCTTAGTCGCCTTTTACGACACCCACGGGAAGTAAGGGGTGGTGGTATTCTTTAAGTCCGCCACCACACAGACTATTAATTATTCTATATTATTATTAGTCATTATAATTATATAATCTAAATAAATTTCGTGCTTTTAAGATCACGCGGAAGCAGCGTCTCAAAATTAAACATTTTGTAGCCTAAGGTCTCATCGTAAATTAGATTTGGAAAATGACAATTTATAATGATTATGTAAGGCCTACGCAGACCGGGACGGCATCGCAAGGGATTTAAATTTTTACTAATGGACATTCAAACGTATCGATATAGAAATACATCATAAATTGCTATGCTTTAAAATGATGCCGTGGCATCGAAAGGGATTTCATTGCACGGCATTGAAAGTCGCGTCACGGACTCCCGCGGCGGGATGCCGTAGCGTCCTGCGGTAGGCAACGGTATGCCAAGGACTCCGGCGCTCGTTGTGACATACCGCGGGGTGAGGCCGCAGGGGTAGAGAAGTGGGGAAGCCGCTGGAATGCCGCGATATCTAAGCGGCTAGTGTGCGCTGACTAACGGCAAAATCCCTTGCCATGCCGTCCCGGTCTGCGTAGGCCTTTACTGCACCTCCTATTTTGAGTTGGCGCAATTTCATCCTGTATGTACTTACATATAAAATTTCTAATAAGTAGTTGGGGCTTTATGAACAAACCTATTTCTCATGACTAAGTACAGCTCCATTGTTCGATATCATTATGTATAGTATGACCTTCAAATGATCTTCCGTACCAAAACAAGCGAATTATCTAATCACGATCTATTAAATCATCGTCATCATAGCGGCTCGGTCATTTTATAACGGGCAGTGTGAACTTCAACAACAAACAATATAAAAAAATATAATAAAACGTCATTGATTTCGCAGTCTGAAATCAGTGTATTATAATTTCTGACCGCATAGGTACAATATAAACGCCAACGGACTGTGATGCAAAATCTTCATTTCAGAACTGTTTTATTTTGTTAACGAGTTACATCTCTACGAGAAAGGATTAATTAGGTATAGCCCTAAATAAGGCATGCCCATTACGGCTTCCTAATGCTATATGGAGATTTCTTCATCATCATTCTCTTGACCTTATCCCAATTTGTTTGGGATCGGGGCGGTCTTCTTACATACTTCTCTATTACTCGTCACCTCAGTAGTCACCCCCTTTCTAGCCATAGACGGAAGTTCCTGCGTCTCCCAATGACTTCTAGGATTTAGACTTTCTACCTTTCTCCTTAGATAGTCCATCTCACTGCCCTGTTACCTTCAACGCATCATAAATTAGTAATGGCACGAACGGAAATTGACAGGCTGTTCTATTCTTAGCTCCGACCGCACGGAAATGAAATCACAGCGTGGGTTTACATCCCGATATACGTATATTATTATGACATTCGTAACAACATCAAACAGTAATTGTGTCGCTGCAATCTGCAAAGCAATCTTAACTTTCAATCTTAGCTTAACCATTTGTCATGAATACTTCATCATCATCATCACCATTGTCATCAATGGCAGCTTTGATCACCCACTGCTGAGTATAGTATCGTCATCTACCTACTTATAAATTTTTTGTCACAATCTTTTTGAACTCCATAAGTCAGTAATTTTGATTTACACTACACCCAATTACAAAATGGAGGACAGTATAGTGTGCGATTATTGCACAATATTGTGCTTACTACAACATGTAGTGAGTTGAGGAAAAGAGATATCTGATATACAACATTCGTTGAAGATAATAACCGCTTCTGTTATCCATTGTCATGGCTACACGTGTGGCGAAAAATATTCAAATTAATCAGTTTGCTTTCACTGCCCTATGCATATCTTGGCACGACAGATGAATTTCCAATCCATTCAGAAGATACTTAAGTGATGTGGTGTAATACAATGAAAATTATGACACATGAGAGGAAAACGTCGCATTGATGAAATGTGTTACAATTTTCCATGTAAATATACACCAGAGGAAACCTAATGACCCATAGTCGGGTTTTAAATACATTTATTCTTTTACAAAGCCACTGTTTTCGTGGCAGAAATATTGCCACCGACGTCCCAATTTCAAACCACAAGATTTCCGGAAATTGCAACAGAATTCCTGTGTGTTTGGTCGACAACACTATGTATGGGACGACTGAACTCCATATATGGATATCTAACCAAATGAATGGCCGTATTGCAAAGAAATGTCGGTCAAATCATCCAGAAAATAAAAATTACCCTGAAATGCTGATGATAAAGAAATTCCTGAAGCCTTCAGTAATGTATTCAGTCTTGGAGAAATATAACTGCAAAGCATAATATCGTAGCAACAAAGACGATGACTCAACCTGAGGAAGCCAGTCACAATAAAGTCGAAGTATTAGATCTTTGTAATGTAATTGGCAATTCTACCGATGACGGTATTGGGAGTTCCCGTACTGAACATCTAGAAATTCAATTACTTAATGAGGAATATAATTTGCGAGACATTGTACAATGATGTAAGGAATTTTCTGAAAATTTTGCTACTACCTCTCGAGTTGAAATAAGCCATATTCATATCTTATCTAGAGAGTCATCGTAACGGTATTAGGTAATTAATTGCGATAAAGATAGATCTATCACAGATTAAATTAGCAATAGATCTTTATTATATATGGCGTGAGTTATGTAACAGTTATGTAAAATTGTGAAGGCCGCAGGAACCCGTTGGATGCGAGAAGCACAGAACCGGTCGAAGTGGAGGTGCTTGGGGGGGGAAGCGTTTGTCCAGCAGTGGACGTCGTTCGGCTGAAATGATGATGATGATGATGAATCTAGCCAGAGGGCTGGTTCGAGGTGGCGCGGGAAAGGCCTAGAGGCCTTTGCCCAGCAGTGGGACAGTAGGTATAGGCTAAACAAAAATTCCATCCATGCCATCATCCGTCTACAACTCAGAGAATTTAGTTGCTTCAGCTTTTTCATAGCTGTAACAGTAGATGTGGTAGTGATGTTCTTTAACTTGAAATCTAAATCAACAAGCTATTTGATGTAAGACAATGCATTTTTATTACTTCGTTTGGTAGCCATCTTTGTTTACTAGAGAGCACTCGGCATAGATTGAACTCACCCGTGTTGAGGAAGTACATACTACATATTTCCTGTTCAACACTAATTTAATAAACGAAGACAGTACTTAAGTAGTAGAAAAGGAATGTGTGTTGTAATTTCTCAATCTTTCCGATATTACAAAAATGTTGTGCTTCATCTACATGTTCAAGGTTATAAGAACAAAGAATACTGACCTACCTTTTCAATAAAGCACTGCATTTTAAAACAGGATATTATTATGACTTATCAATCAAACCCAAACAAATCATGCACTTTCTTTTATTAATTCTCAAACAATAGGAAACTGATTCATGGATTGTTTTCAATAATGTTCCTTGTGAAAAGGTAGCCGTTCTAAACGGTCGCTCGTAAAACTGAATGGGCGGAAGCTTATGTAATTAGCTACATTACAATAAGTGTTATTTTGTACGCTTTCTTAGCTTTGTAGTAGTAATAGCTCATTGAGAAATCACTTGGGGCGTTGGTGTTGGTTCAATTTGGTTTTGGGCCCAAGGTAGTTCCTTGGAAAACTCTTAACGTTATTTCTTGCCGTTTTCTTGAAACAACCGTTAAAAATAATTTATTGGATTATTTCACTATTTCTAATATTCCCAAACAGACGCTGCGCGCTATTGGGTTTTGGCAAAATTATTCATTCATTAACAACATTATGCTAATTTTGCCGTCCTAACACGGGATGCAAAAACTAGCATATGTGATGAAATTGTAGATAAGCCTTCCTATAGTTTGTTACCTTTTCAATTTTACACCAAATAGAATTTCCTTCATTCTAGTGGCATGCTAAGGATTTACAGCTAGGGCAGAAGTCTGGTCTTTAACAGCTTCCCGGCGAAGGAAATTAATAATAAAAGCGTTCCGCTTTTACACGCAGTCAGGAAAATTCTAGAACTATTATGCCCAAGAATGTTTCTTTTTTTTTGTTTGTTACTATGTAGTTGACGCAACGTTTAAGGTCGGGCGGGGCTATTTCGACTATAAAATCACAAACGTCAACTTCAAAAGTCTGCACACTCGTCTTTGAATATGTTATGATAGATTTAATGAATTTATGTTATAAAAGCTTTAATTGAGATCTTTCTTACGTAGGTATTATACAGAATACTCGTCTTATATGTTCTCAGGAACGATATTTTTTAAATTGGGAAGAAATAGTTACAATTACCCCACAGTGGGGCTATTTCAACTATGCCACATATTTATCGAACTAAAGCCGTTATCGTTTTGAAATTGAGAGCCTGAGTATATTATGGCATAATTCATACCAATCTATGGCTTATTGTCTCCTAACATGGTTCAGTAACGTAATAAAATACTTTAAACACCTTGGAGGGGCAATTTCGACTTTTTACATAGGTAGTAGTGCAGGGACGTATGCCAACCAATATCATCGATAAATCAGATCAACAATAACCATGAATAAACATTTATATAAAATAAAAAAACATGTTACATGTATTCTTAAGACTATTGTGGACCGTGGCATGTCATGAAAATAAGCAGCTCGATAACTAGTATTTTTTTTATTGCGAACATCTTCTACAGCCGTAAGTAGTTCGTCTAGCTAGTGAGTACTGTTTAACATTTTTGCCTTATAATTACAAACCATCTAAAACGATACAACAACCAAAGCGCAAAAGTAGTGAATAAGCCGTAAATTAGTAGAAAAACGGACGAGAGACAAAAAACTTTTATGACAAGATAGAAAATTCTTCAAACTGCATGACATTTACATTTCACAACTATAGTAAACGGTTTGATCACCATTTAGAGATTTAATTTACCAACAATGGTTCCCTGTATATTTTATCGCAGCATGTGCCAATGTTTTTGTTATGCATAGAGTATCGATATCATCACATCACTAGTGTTTCGCAATGCCATACAAAAATTAAGCGGGGTAATTATGACTTTGCGTTAGTCGAAATAACCCCACTTCTTCTTTTAGTGGGGCTATTTAAACTAACGAAAAATCACATCAAAAACGTAGCATTCCAAAGAACAAATGAGCGAAAATCCATTTACGGTTTATATTTTCACTAGTCACTGTTTAATATTGTAAAAACAAGCGTTTTAAACACAACTTTTGATGGAAAATGTGACGGGCGTCTTTTGTTAACACATGCACAAATTGTCGTCTGACAAAAAAAGCTTGTAGGTCGAACAGTTCGCTGTTTAGCAGCTCCATCTATGAAATTTTGTATAAATAATCTATTCACCTACCTGGATATAGATGGCGTTTTGGTACAAATACAGTAGAATAACAGTTATTGTCATTAGTTGAAATAGCCCCATAGTCGAAATAGCCCCGCCCGACCTTATAAACGTTTTCTTCCCGCTGTACTTTTTAAAATTTAAAATGTATCTACCGAATGTGCTGTTATGCGCTGAATGGTGCTGATCTATGCGTCATGTTCGTGAACGGGCGCCGTCAGTTGGGGCTGGTCATCACTTAGCTGCCTCGGCTTATTTTTAATTATTTTATTTTTGGATTGTTGTTTTGTTACTATTTGTTGTACTCTGGACGCTTTTAAAGCGTACGTCTTTTTTATTTTTTACATCGTTCTCACATTAGGTATACAATAATCATAAATTCAAAAATAATGATGTAACTAATATTTTTGTAAAATATAATTTTTAAAGAGTGTCCATGGAGTTTCTTGCCCGTTCTTCTCTCCTACGCTTTGGAATGGGCAACTAGCTTCATATTTTCTGACAGACCGACTTCTTGACAATTCAAAAGTGCTTGTTAATGGTTTAACTGAAATAAATGCTTTGAGTTTGAGTTAATCCCATCCATTTTGATGTCGTGAAAATTGTAAAAATATCTAAGTAGGTATATATTTGTTTGAAATTACAAAGGTCAGAGGGCAGCGCTGTTCTGAGCTCAATTTTCCGTTTTAAAAAACGGAAAATACTATCATGTAAAACTGTGTGGGGTTATCCCCAAATATGTATTCCTTGACCCTTGACCGTACTTCTTCATAGGATAGAAAGAAAGGAAGGAAATTCAGATTATTCATTCATCATTATGATTGCAGTAGTATAAATGTTGTTTAAATATTCTTGTCCCAACATCCCATCAACCACCTGTCTACAATTCCATCGGACCAAATTAAGGGGATTACAGGACCTAAACGCAAAAAAACGCAAGTTTCAGAAAGAATAAAAGTATATGATCGTCTACAGTAAACAAAATCAGAAAAATACATATATAATATTCTTCAGGATATAATTATGCTAGGTAGATAGTGTGTTGAAAACATAATAGGTACAACTAATTTGATACGATAGAAAAAAAATCATGAAGATACCTCTACAAACTTTCTTTTTACAATTAAAACCATACTAATATACATAAATTCATTCTGATTTTTTGTCAGATTATTCTACAAGCAACATACTAAAACACTAGTGTTTTAATTTGTTTGTCCAAACAATAGATTTTTTGTAATTAAATAATAGCTTCATATTTTGCAATAACTTACCAGGGTTGTGTCATCGCGCTTCTCTTTCTTTTCTATGCAGTTCGACAGTGAACGCGCTTTAGGTCATGTAAGCCCTTAGACAAAGAAAAGTATAGACGGCGGGTAGCTCCATTTCATTTCCACAAGAAAGGGATAAAGTATTGTGTTATTATAAGTAACAGAAAAGGATAAAGCTATACTATTTCCGTCTCTCACTGCGTGCCAGTTTTTTCAAGGCAGCTACTTATGTAGCCAATGTTAGTTAAGTTAGTTTTTTGTCTCATGTGTGGCCACGCTACCCGATGCTCTATAGCTTTCTTACTCTAAGTGTAAGCCCCTTAATATAACTGTCTTTTAGTTTACTGCTCGCATACTTAAGCTCCATCACAGAATTTTATTGGATACAGGGATCTAATAAAAATTAATATATCGAAGCCAACGGCATGGAAATGCAATTTAACAAAGAATTTCCAGAATAGAATCCTATCGATATGAACATGGAACTGGCATCAGTTAATCCCGTCCATTGTCAGGCAAATTCGTGGAGACGTCCGATTTAATAACAGCCCAACTGAAGCCGTAGGATTGGTTAACTCGATCTCATCCAAGCTCCCTGATTAGCTAACGCAAGGTAACGCAACCGTCAAAAATAATTTATGGGATTTTATTTCACTATTTCTAACATTTCCAAACAGACTCAACGGTCGCGCGGTCCTGCAATGCAGAAGCCTGAGGGTTCCCAGAATATTTTACACAAAGCTCACGCCCTGCAGCTTCCAGGAACTGTAATTCAATCTTTTTTCGTGGAATTCGCATCGATGCAGGGCTGTGATGTGACCTAGTTCCGTCGACGGTAGTTCGTAATTTTCTCTCTCCCGTTCTAATAGACGTATCGAAATGTCAGTCTTCTGCAGTCCGCGGTCTGACTGGTCGTCTTTCCTGTTGCGCCGCGTGACTCCTACGGGATTATAGAGATTATTGAATATTCTGGATTCCTCGCTTAGGAGTCTTTGTGTGTTTGTCTGTTTGTGGTGTTGTGTAGTGTGTGACTATTTTGAAGTAGAATTGTTAAAGTGTATATAATTAATAAACGTGCAATTAATTGTAGTTTATGCGTGTTGGAAACTATTTAGTGATTTTGAACTCTGTGTAGTGTGTTAACAGTTTTAGTGTACTATCTTTATCATTATAATAATAAATAAGCAATTAATAAATTCTAGTTTAGTGTGGTAATATCAATTAGCAAAGTTTAACTGTGTATGTCTGTGTTTTCGTGTAGTGTGTGACAATCTTCAATTTAATCATTATCAAGACAATAATTAATTCACTTGCTGTTGTAATTAAGTGGTTCAAGCATTAACTTACGTGTAGTTCTCGTGTGTGTCTATCTGTGTAGTTTAGTGTGAGATAACCTTACATTAAAACTAAACATTAATTAACTTTAAATTTATTGGAATTAAGTGTTAAAAAATAATTAGTAACATTGACTATTAAAAGATGGCGTTCATCTCTCCAAAACTACGAATCAACGACGTAGGTAACTTGACGATCGATACACAATGTCATCTATCTTAAACTGTATAGGGTTTTCCCCACATAATTATATTCCTTGATCTCTAACCCTACCCATGACAGGAAAGAAAAGATGGAAATTCTGATTAATTCCTTACATCGTACACACGTTTAGTGCTTGGCCAGACTGCAAATGCGGGCGCGGTGCACTCAAACAAGACCTTCATTTGAGCATCCGTAGTGGGCACGCGGGCGCGGTGAGCGGCGCGGGTTGCTTGGCGGGCAACTCACGCCATAGATCGTTCATACAAGTGGCCGCAATGAGTGCGCGGGCAGCCCGCTCGGGGACCGGGGTTCTCAAACTAGTTCGAGGTTTTTCTATGCAGATCGCGCGCATTCCCGCACCCGCGCATCTCCCCGCCCCGCGCTGCTCCCCGCCCCGCGCTGCCAGTCTGGCCAAGCACTTACACTTTTAATTTGTTTTTGTTTATTTGCAGTAAACATTGTGTCTGTGCTAAATAAATGTTTTTTTTTTTCTTTTTCTTTATAATGACTGCAGAAGTTCTTGTTACCGGACACCTGGAAAGGTGCTCCGATTCATTTCCAGATAATTTCATTCCTAATTTAATCCTTCAAAGAAACTCCGAGCATAGCGCGCTCAACTTTTAAATTTGTGGACCGGCCTGACCGACTGTGCCCACGTTTTAACACCAAATGTCATAACCGGCAGGACGCACTGGTTGAAGACCTTAGTCTTCAAACATTGCGAGATAGATGAGGAAAAGACATGACGTAGTTTTCCAAACGCTGCCCAACCAATTCCCCCTTACTAATAAACGTATTATATCAGATGAATAGTGACACACCGATTTTTCTTTTTCAGTCGTCAGTAAGTTGACTTTCGGAAGAAGACAAAGGCCTATGCCACACTTGACGGAAATTCCGTCGCGGATCTTCCGCGTCGCCCTGTCGTAGACCGCTCGCCCTGTCGTAGACCGTTCGCCCTGTCGTAGACCGCTCGCCCTGTCGCATACGGCTCGCCCTGTCGCGGACCGCTCGCCCTGTCGCATACGGCTCGCCCGGACCGCTCGCCCTGTCGCATACGGCTCGCCCGGACCGCTCGCCCTGTCGCGGACCGCTCGCCCTGTCGCATACGGCTCGCCCGGACCGCTCGCCCTGTCGCGGACCGCTCGCCCTGTCGCATACGGCTCGCCCTGTCGCATACCGCTCGCCCTGTCGCATACGGCTCGCCCGGACCGCTCGCCCTGTCGCGGACCGCTCGCCCTGTCGCATACTGCTCGCCCTGTCGCGGACCGCTCGCCCTGTCGCGGACCGCTCGCCCTGTCGCATACCGCTCGCCCTGTCGCATGCGGCTCGCCCGGACCGCTCGCCCTGTCGCATACGGCTCGCCCTGTCGCGGACCGCTCGCCCTGTCGCGGACCGCTCGCCCTGTCGCATACGGCTCGCCCTGTCGCGGACCGCTCGCCCTGTCGCATACCGCTCGCCCTGTCGCATACGGCTCGCCCGGACCGCTCGCCCTGTCGCATACGGCTCGCCCTGTCGCGGACCGCTCGCCCTGTCGCATACGGCTCGCCCGGACCGCTCGCCCTGTCGCATACGGCTCGCCCTGTCGCGGACCGCTCGCCCTGTCGCATACGGCTCGCCTTGTCGCGGACCGCTCGCCCTGTCGCATACGGCTCGCCCTGTCGCGGACCGCTCGCCCTGTCGCATACCGCTCGCCCTGTCGCATACGGCTCGCCCGGACCGCTCGCCCTGTCGCATACGGCTCGCCCTGTCGTGGACCGCTCGCCCTGTCGCGAACCGCTCGCCCTATCCGTAAAATGTGGCGTAGGCCAAATCGTTGTGTAACTTATACAGATGCTATAGAACGTTTGTTATTAAGGGGGTTATTGTTTTAAGCGTGTTTGTCTTCATTCCCACCATCGCATCGCCCACCTGTCTATAATTTACATAACATCACGCCTGCAATCCCCGGAGGACATGACAGAGGTACAGTAATATCTATGGGTACTTATATCTATAATTTATCGGATCAAATATTGTAACTATGTTTTAGTTTACTGCTTTCATAAAACCGTATATTTTTGTAAGCTTCATCTCAGATCTTTGTGCAAGACTATTATTGGCGTTAATTTCTCCAAAACTTCGCAGATACGACGAGTCGACGACATACGCAACTTGGCAATTGATCACAAAATCTTATCTATCAACATGGTCATAGTCGTCAGACATCTTGCAAAAAAACTCTGAAAATACCTACTAATTACCTACCCGTTAAGTATGAAAGATAATAAAAGGAATTATTTAACTGCTCCTCTAAAAACGTATTAATCTTCTGATCATGGACACTTTAAATTAATAAACCTCTAAAAAAATTTTGCGCTTCTTGTGCACCCTTTTCTTATAATTGAGCTTGTTTTTATTAAAATTCCGGCCTTTCCTCACAGGTGGTCGCAGTAACTAAGCTATTTAGTAGTTTACGACCCCAAAATAGGAATTATTTGAGGTTTACAAAAAGAGGCGCATCATTATATAATTAGAGTGTTTATTAATATTTTTAGGAGCGCAAAATGGCAACTAGTAGAGGTTAAATACATGCTATTAGTAAATAAGTACGAAGCTTATAAAGTTATTCTCCAATATCTAGGCAGGTAAGCTTGCTTTTAGGTGGATGTGAATGTTGCACGTGCCAAACGCGATTCAATTATCTAAGTACAGTCGGCAGGAAAAGGCGACGGCATTCGTAAAATTTTATTTAAAAAATATTTTGTATATTTTAATATATAAATATTTTAATTATATTATCCTGTAAAGATAGTGTGTGTAAGTTTAATAATAAATAATTTTTGCGATCTCCAACAAACAACTTGAATGTAGTCACTGTTCTAATGTAACCCGTTTGGTCGGTACTCTAGCTTTGTTTGTGCTCATTTGGCAACTGTAACATGCCGCCCGTGTATTGAAGGGGCTTACATGACCTAAAGCGCAGCCACTGTCGGACTGCATAGAAAAGAAAGAGATGCACGTTGACAGAACGCTGGTAATTTATTGTAAAATATGAAGCAATTATTTAATTACAAAAAATCTATTGTTTGGACTAAAAAATTAAAACACTAGTCCTTTAGTATGTTGCTTGTAGAATAATCTGACAAAAAATATGTATATTAATTAGTATGGTTTTTATTGTAAAAAGAAAGTTTTTAGAGGTATCTTCATGATTTTTTAGTTATTAGTTACACCATCCACCTAGCATAATATTATATCCTGAAAAATATCATGTTTATTTTTCTGATTTTGTTTACTGTAGTCGATCATATACTTTTATTGTTTCTAAAACTTGCGTTTTTTTAACCACCGCAAATACACGAGCAGCACGTTAACAGGGGAGGTACGGTTGGCAGAAAAAGTAAATGGCTTTCGAAATCTTTATTAAAATTTTCTAGGGATCTCCATGTAAAGATGCACAGATCAAATAGGAATCACAATAATACAAACGGTCCTCAGGAGACCACGGCATGGTCGTATAAGTACGCGTAAACAGTATAAAAAAAAAAGAAAATAAATGCTGAAATCAGAAAAAAAATATTTCAAGACTGAGCATTCATAGTAGAACTATTGTGACATAATATTTAGATATTTTGCGGTAATTTTAAATCTTTTTTTATTTTTTATTGCAAAATGGGCCAGTTCTTTCTCTCTTTCAGTCGTCAGTAATTTGACTTTCGAAAGAAGAAGACAACGCGGGATACGAATAATAAAATGTCAGGAAGCGTAATTAAGAACAAAATCAACGAGAAGTTCGGCTCCAAACTTCACTACATTGATAAAATACCTCGAGTATTCGAACGTAAGAACACACATGCAAATAAGCCAATCAGCTGCGCTCGCGTAAAGCGTTGTATTCCAGCAAGCGCCGTGATTGGTTCTGGTGCGCGGTGGCCTTTTCGGCAACGCCCACCGCGGTATACATTTGCGTGGTGCCATTTTTGAGCTTGAGTTACATTTCTTGACTTTTATTATCCGTATGTAAGGGGCTAAGTAGGCATTTTTGAAAAAAAAACTTGATCGATATCTACACTATAACTTTTTAATGATGAATGTTCTGTAGTATATTTTCTTTACATAAGCTAGGTTCTTGCTTGCATGGCACTTGCATGAAAAGACGCTATTAGAAATAACGTTTTGTAAATAGGTATCCATTAAAAAGATATTGATTAAATGACATGTCAATAAAGAATGTCATCAACACCACCGCTTTGAAATTAGAGCCTAACCTGTTCCCTACTTTGTTGTGGTCGTGGTTTGTCGCAGACTCGCTGCCGAATACCAGTGTCTTAGATGTAGTGACTGCCTTTCTTTTTTCGTGTGGAAATCCTCATGGGTGTCCACCACCCTGGGGTGGGTGGGGTATCTGTCAGACTCTTACTGACTAAAACCACATGGTGTTCTGCTGCTACCTTTAGCCGGGTTGCTGGAGTGCTTGCGCATTTCGTCACGCTCCTCCGGCCAGGTGTTTTGGCCCGCATGGACCCATGCGGACCCCATCACCCTCAGAGGCCGCATACGGCTGCCATTCCTCTAGGAGAGGCGCGTGCGTCTCGGGCCTTTTACTGTTCAGGCAACAAACTCTGTTGCCTGCAGGCCTCACCCTAAGGCGGCCGGAGATCGTTTCGCGTCCTCCGGCGCCTGGTGCGTCTGCTACGGATTAGAAGGGAGGTTGTATCCTCTCTCTCCCTTTCCGCCGCCTCTTTCGCGACCATCACTTCCTCGCAGAAGGAGGCGACGGCGTCCCACGCGCTCTCACTTCTGACCATGGACTGGTCCACGTCCGGAAGCGAGAGATCTAGTGACTGCCTATCAGTCTGACCTCCACAACGCGTAATACACCAGCAGTAGCAATGGGTTTAATTTTGACAGTTCTACTACATTTATTGCGTTGTTTGCGTTGTTGAGCAGACACATTTTTCGAACTAATGAAGCAATGAATGAGCAATATTCTTCAACATCATTCAGATTGTGATTGATCGTGTTTTACGCAAGGGTATCCTGGTTGTCAGAATTTCGGGCTTCCGAGTACCCGTAACCACGAAATTCACACGACAATGATGGATTCACCGTAAGTACAGACGCCAGCACATCAAGCTACTACAATCTGTCAAACTTTAATAGATTTTCAACTTTATTGCTAAAGCATAAGATTCAAGGTTGATTGGGAAAAAGCACATCAAGCTACTACAATCTGTCAAAAATCGCGCGCGACCCAAAGGCACCGCAAGTCGCGCAACGAGCGGTCTCTTTGTGTCGCGCGCGATTATATCGCGTGTCGCGCCTGTTTGAAGGAGCCTTTAATTAATAGATTTTCAACTTTATTGCTAAAGCTTAAGGTTCAAGGTTGATTGGGAAAATTTGACAGTTTCGGGTAGCTTGATGTGCTGGCGTCTGTACCTACCTATAGCCTTAGTATTAAACTATTACAACACTCAAATTATTCGAGTGCTTCCTGAGTTACAAATACAAAATGACTCACATTTTACACACATTTTTAGCATTTAAACAATTCAGAATAGGAATCGTATAAAAAAAAATGTTGTTTATTCATTGTGTAATTAATTAATTACAGACCAAATTAATTAACTGGGGGCAACGACCTAAGATAGCCGAGCAACACCCGTTAACACTGAATACTAGCTTTGTATACTAGTTTTACATTTTAGTTTTTTTATCAAACCTTTCCAAGCATGAATGTGTTCTGAAATAAGCCACAATACCATTTATATACTATAATTCTTTCTCTGTCTACCGTTGTACTAATTAAAGTAATAAATAACTAAAGCCACTATTTTTAATACTTTTCATTACTTTACTGACAAGCAGTGGTGGCCCAGTGGTAACGGCCGCGACTTACGTGTTGTAGGTCGTAGGTTCGAACCCAGACAGGCGCTTTCCTTTGTGTAAATTATTTCATCACCACTGCTTTCAAAACGGTACAGGAGAATATCGTGACGAAACCAAATTTTCGAAGACATGTGACATCCGCGCCAACCCGCACTGGGTCTGCGAGGTGGATTACGGCCCACTCCCTCTCACCGAGAGGAGGCCTGTGTTCCAGTAGGCTGATTGTAACTTACTGACTTTACTATGACACCGGTCTTCGACTTACCGTAAAAGATTACGACTTCGACTTCGAATATCGTAAGGAAACCCTTATCTGCTATGAAATCAACAGCAAACTTCTCCTCTTCAAGTCTTTCCCCTGCAGACATACAGTAGGCCAATAACAGTCTGCTCATGCGTACACGCACGCTGTGCAACGGAACGCTTCTACCTTACTCCCTAAGGCATAGTAGCGTACGTGACAGTTACGCGAATCCATACTAATATTAATGTCACTTCCAATTGATTAATTAGCAATAAAAAGATTAATTAAGTAACTACAATAATAACTATGAGTTTCTAAGTACAACACTAGTTAATTACATAATAGACTTTAATTATCTGTGTAATGGTCGTCGTCCCTTTCGTTTTACCGGTACTAAAATAAGATGGCTTATGTGCCAAGCGAGTGTTTGTAAACAAGTCGCACGCGCATGTTAAGATTCTTTTATACGTATGTGAAAACAAATGTGTTGACCTGCCTTCTCGTAGTGGATTGGAGATTCTTAGTGCATAAAAAAATGTAGGAAAAGGAAACCAAGTACGTACATGCAGAATTAGTGAATGATGACTTAAAGTTCTCAGTGATCAGGTCATAAAACAACGAGTGAATGATAGTGACTGGTAACAGGGGAGAAAGGAAGAGACTTACGAACCCTAAGCACCATAGGACCAAGGTAAGAACAAGTTGAATATGATCTATGGCTCTGATCGCTCATCGCACGACAGAAAACCTTCGACCTTATAGCTTCACAATTTTAAAGGTTATCTACCTTTTCCGCATCCAATATCTAAATAAATAAAACAAAATTGGATTAGTTACAGTTACCTACGCCATTTATAACTCAAGAACGGCTGGACCGATTTTTTATGATCTTTGATTTGTTGGATTTGTCACCGCCCGCCCCGAATAGCAGAATAACTAGGTACAATATTAAAACGGGCCATAGGAAAAATTCACGAAAAAAAAAAAAAAAAAAAGGAGTTAGTAATTAATTTTCTCATACATTTTGTATAAAACGGCTGTTTTGATGATACATGTCGAAAACGGATTGAACAATGAGGCGGATACGAAGTTCGATGGGTCAGTTAGTTACAAGTAAAAACTGAAACATAGCCCTACTGAAGCTATTTTGTCAACCATTTCGGAGAATCCATTATCGCACTCATCCGTAATTACAAAAATTCGATCGGAACTAGTGAAATCTCCTGTCAGAATTCATCAGGCTTTCAGGATACACGTGTGGTCAAAATGCATCAGGAACGTTATAAGCTTAACGGACAGCCTCTGAATGACCTATATTCCTTAGTTAGCATGCACGGCACGGTTTCAGCAAAAAACAAAACGACATCAAACAAAGTTTCTAGATTGGTTTTGGACCCTGGAGTTTTTTTAGTGTGTTGAAATATCCTTCCCTATCGATTCTCAGTGGTGAAACCCGAATTCTATATTAGTTGGTCATTGGTCTAAGTTGTTGAAAAGAAACTACAAAATAAATGTTAAATGACAATTGTATCCTTATCATGATAACTTATTAGTCATAATGATAAGGATACAATTGTCTTTTAGCCATGTTGTGTTCTATTCGTTGCTAACTAGTTAATTACAGTTGATCGTTAGCTAATTTTGTATGGAATGTGCTTAGTCATCCATCATAGTGGATTTAGCGCGTCCTCAGTCAAGTTCAGTTCTGTTTGTTTTAGTTATGCTCCTACGGCTAGCTAGACAGTCTCTGTTGCTGTTTAATTCGGAAACCTGTGGCTCATACTCGTAAAGGGAATTGCTCACTTTGTTAGGGTGATCTGGCTAAGCGTGGACAAGATCTTTATTAATAAATAACTTGCATTTCAAAAAATACTTATCTATAGGAAAGTAAATATTATAATAAAGTTGTAGCAAGATGCAAGAATATGCTTCAACTGGCATGTGAAAAATTGGCACCTGGCCGGGTAAAATCTTTGTAGTAAGCTTATTTTTTCTATAATATATTATTTGCCAGTAGTATTTTGATATAATCTGATAAGAAAAACAAAAGGTCGAAGCAGCGAGAAAACAAAACAACATTCACAGTGCATGAAAACAAAGCAAATGGTTTTTTCATTGTTACATTACAGTAATTGTCAGATGTCATTTCACTAGACGTTAGAGATGTTCGATATGAATCGATACTCAAGTGGGTCGGTAAAACAGGATTTGATTGATTTTCACATCGATTCAACTATATATACGATCCACTACAGTAAATTTATAAAGGTTGTTGTGTGTGAAAGTTAAATGAGAAAAAATGAAAATCTCAGGAAAAATACTATTAAGGCGGGCCGTTATTTTCCAAAAACACTCTTCTCAATCACAACTGACATTGGCAAAATAGTTCGGGCAAAATCGGGACTCTGCTTTGTTTGTCTGTCTGTCAATAGACAGACAGACAAACAAAGCAGAGTCCCGATTTTCCATTCAATTTCTTACAAATATGTAAGAAATTGAATGGAATTAAAGGCGAACATATTAAAAATATTAATTTAAATTACAAAGCAATTTTATATCGATACTCGGATCGAAATCAGCCATTGCGAAGCAGAATATCGATACAAAGCAACAGGATCGATCATCTCTATAAGCGATACAGTAGGAGTTGCCAGGAAAAAAATCTGACAATAATCGATTTATAGAACCGTTATTCTAATATAAAAAAAATATGTCACAATACTAATAACGTTTTCGATTGTTTTATTTTAAAACAATGTAAATGAGTATAATCTTCTCATACAATATTGACCGGTACTCGTTTTGCAGACAAACACTTTTTTTTGCCATAATTATTGATTATCTAATCTATACAGACCGAAATTGATGTTTTATTTCCCCGCTGGTAACACTGCGTCAAACAAATGGCTATGCTTTTTAACTGTAGGATACAATTTAATTACTCTTTCTTTCAACTTTTTGTTCGTATACCTGGCTACTATGTGATGTGCAAAAATATTTCATTTAGAATAAATAATATTGTTTAGTAAAAATAATTTTTACCGGGCATCTTGTCCACGCTTAGCCGAAACTGGTGATTCCCTTTAGATATACAGAGTCATGACGCGGAACCTGTTACCATGGATTTAATACATAATTCTAAATCCACCTGCACTGGAATTTTTCGTCGGTTATTAAAGGAAAAGACCGGGCAAGAGCGAGTCGGACTCGCGCACCGAGGGTTCCGTAACATCCGGGTTTATGCATAAGGTTTATGTTTATGAAATTATTTTTTTTTCTGAGTTGATTGAATGAATGGTAAATTGCGGTTTACGATTTATGACGTATTAAAAAAAAACTACTTACTAGATCTCGTTCAAACCAATTTTCGGTGGTAGTTTACATGGTAATGTACATCATATATTTTTTTTAGTTTTATCATTCTCTTATTTTAGAAGTTACAGGGGGGGGGACACACACATTTTACCACTTTGGAAGTGTCTCTCGCGCAAACTATTCAGTTTAGAAAAAAATGATATTAGAAACCTCAATATCATTTTTGAAGACCTACCCATAGATACCCCACACGTATGGGTTTGATGAAAAAAAAAATTTGAGTTTCGGTTCTAAGTATGGGGAACCCTAAAATTTTATGGTTTTTTTTCTATTTTTGTATAAAAATCTTAATGCGGTTCACAGAATACATCTGCTTACCAAGTTTCAACAGTATGGTTCTTATAGTTTCGGAGAAAAGTGGCTGTGACATACGGACGGACAGACAGACAGACAGACGGACAGACAGACAGACATGACGAATCTATAAGGGTTCCGTTTTTGCCATTTGGCTACGGAACCCTAAAAAACATTGCTGTTTCATACTTTTGACCGCGTAGGTATTATACTTTTCTATGAAACAATTGATTTTATATTGATAATTGTCGAAAAATTTCTACGCTAGGAACCTAGGGGGATCTAGAATCATGTGCTGATTTCATGCGCGTCGATGCCTCCCACCCTTTATACGAGTACAGTACGCATGTGCCTGTAGCCCGCTAGTTTGTCTAGACAACTTATTATCATTATCATAATGAATACAGTTTTAGTAGTTTTAATAATGAGTAAAAAGGTTTGAGCATTGCTGCTCCACCATTCAACAAACTAGGAAGATATTATGATCATATAATAACGATGTATCATTGTATAGCCTGTTGCTAATGTCATCATTCGCTCTAACATCGTTAGCTGCCAGCAAAGCATGAAAGTCATTATTATGAGCTTATGTTCCGATATGGGTGTGTGTAGCCAGCTTAGAGTCGGTTGCTTCCTTGAGTAACCTCAGAGATGATTGGGAGTAAAAGGCAGCATTTGCTTTCAAGCTTGTAAATGCTTCTTTCTTGTACCTTAGAGGGCAAAGGTGGGTGATATTTGGAAGAGACATTTCTGTAAAGCCAATGTAGCATTGGAATGCGATGACAAAGATGTTTGCAAATAGTATAGTAGGGCCGAAAAGACTCCTGGGGATCCTCTTACCACACGACGACATCTTACCAAACTTATTCTTCTTCTTTATACGGTTCCACATCCTTAGGTCTGCCGATGATGCAACTACCCATTCCGCGTGTTTGCAGAGATGCGGAAGTTACTCCTTCCTTGATTCTTATAAAACATAGGTTCCCAACGTGGGCGATAACGTCCCCTCGTGGGCGTTTGAGACTTTCAAGGGATCAGTAGAAGACCCTAAGTTATATATCTACTAGCTATGCCCCGCGGTTTCACCCGCGTAAATGTCGATCCCGTGGGAGTATCGGGATAAAAACTAGCCTATATGTTAATCCAGGGTGTCAGCTACCTCCATACAAAATAATATTAAAATCGGTCCAGACGCTCACAAACTTTCGCCTTTACAATATTAGTGTGATCTTACGGCTATATAATATTACTCGTTTAAAAACAATCGTGGCAAAAGCTGTTGCAGATTCGCGACAGATGGTAAGTAAAAAAATGGGGGACACTGCAAAAAAAAAATGGTGGGCAAAGTAAGGTTAAGAACCTATGCTATAGAACATCCCCATATATTGAATTATTAAAGATCTTACGTTCCGCCTCGGTAATTATTTATTACAAGGCACCGTGACCTGAGCTGCAACCAAATCAATAGTTCCAATTACATCAATCACGATAGAATCTGTGTTTCTCTTGTGACCTATATTGCATAGTTCATGGAAATCTAGGTGCTCATAATATAGAGCCTTTTGAGCGGAGCCTTTTCCTAGAATTGTAGCCGGGCTGGCTGAATGTGATGTCGGATCAATAATATTGATAAACGAGGATGTTGCATCTCGCTTTTCAATATACGCTTCCTTTACTGGCACGCTTTTAGCTCCATTTATAGGTTTTTCATTATGTTTGATAGTTTGAAACTTGGGAGATATATTATATATTTTTTATGTCCTTTTTTGCCCTTTGGTTCTCGTTAAGGGGGAAGCGCCAGAATATTTCATGAAAGACGTCCACTGCGGGACATTAGGTCTCCCCCAAGCACCTCCACTTCGATCGGTTCTGTGCTTCTCGCATCCAACGGGTTCCTGCTGCCTTCACAAGGTCGTCGGTCCACCTTGTGAGTGGCCTTCCAAAGCTACGTCTTCCGGTACGCGGTCGCCACTCCAGAACCTTTCGGCCCCATCGGCCATCTGTCCTGCGAGCAATGTGCCCTTCCACTTAACTTGCACTACCATTTAACTTAAAGTCAAATATAAATCAATAGGGTTATTAACTTAGGGGGTTGTATTTGTCGTTATAGCGGCAACAGAAATACATCATCTGTGAAAATTTCAACTGTCTAGCTATCACGGTTCATGAGATGCAGCCTGGTGACAGACAGACGGACAGACGGCTTCACAGTAAATTCTAAAGCAAAATCATTTTTTGAGGCTGGCATTTCTAAAGCAACCTGTTATTATCAACTAAGTATATCAAACGATTCATTACAGAAAATAACATTCTAATTATAGCTTTACGAGTAAAATAACCTGTTTAGCTATCAACAAATATTGCATCATACTACAACACAAATCTTCACCCAATTACCACGTCTTAGAGTTCTAAATTGGTTGACGCAACACTGTATGCAACTAGATAAATGTAACTTCGATTTCATTAGAAATTCTACTTGAAAAGCGACGCAGTAAAGTTTAAATTGCCGTGGTGAAGAGTCCATACAAATTCTTAACTCAATTATTCATAGCTAGGCTTCCGCTCCGGCGGTTCCCGTGGATATTCATGGTAATATAGTAATATCGTTTAGCCGCTATTGGCGCGTTGAAATCAATACACGAAAGTACACGTGTTCTGAACAAATAGGTTTTATTAGATGTGCTGTTTGTTTGTGGGAATGTTAGGCAAACAACGTGTGGCGTGCACGCGCGTTGGACAAGGGTTATGGACTTATGGTAGAATGGAAATGAGGATCTATTCTGTTACCTATCGGCTATCTATAACAACGTATCATCATCATTTCAGCCGAAAGACGTCCACTGCTGGACATAGGCCTCCCCAAAAAGGGGGGGGTTTGGCGATCGCAGTTTGGTATGGTGGTGGGATGCATAGAGAACGCTGATGCCCATTCTCCGGTACGCCCCTTAGTCGCCTTTTACGACACCCACGGGAAGTACGGGGTGGTGTTATTCTTTAAGTCCGGCACCACACAGACATAATAACAACGTATACATTTTATAAATTGAAGACGCTTTTCGTCTCTCTGTGAAAATAAAATAATGACTCGTATTCGTTCTAAATTCGAAGTTTAATTTTTATTTGTTTAGAATTATACATATACAGGGTTATTGGTAAAACATTAACAACCTCTTAAGAGGTCATTGTACTCATCATTGTGAACAACTTTTACTATGGTACCAAACCTGAAATCGCGAAATAAAAATCAGCTGTTCCCTACATTTTGACGAGTTAAAATACGAACATAAATGTAGGGAACAGCCGATTTTTTTTTTCGCGTTTTGAAAACGCGAAAATCATAATGATGAGTACAATGACCACTTAAGAGGTTGTTAATGTTTTACCAATAAACCTGTATAATTATAGCAGTCATTCTAAAAAAAATATAGATTCTTATTTCTACGAAATGTATGGGAACAACTTTAAGCAATTTCTAACTTTTCTAGTACTCAAACCTCACTTGGTTCAATAGTTTTTAGGGTTCCGTATAAAAACGGAACCCTATTACTAAGACTTCGCTGTCTGTCCGTCTGTCCGTCTGTCCGTCTGTCCGTCTGTCTGTCTGTCTGTCACCAGGCTGTATCTCAAGAACCGCGATAGCTAGACAGTTGAAATTTTCACAAATTATGTATTTCTGTTGCCGCTATAACAACAAATACTAAAATCAAAATAAAATAAATATTTAAGGGGGGCTCCCATACAACAAACATCTTTTTTCGGCGTTTTTGTCTTGTGGTACGGAACCCTTCGTGTGCGAGTCCGACTCGCACTTGGCCAGTTTTTTGTTTGATTCTTATAAGAAACAATATCGGATTGGCATCAAAAAAAGTTTTTTATGAAAATTGCGCTATTTTCTTGCCGACTATAATTTTGTTTCAAAATCTGTGAATGCAATGAAAATTTCTCAACAGCTTAACTTAGTCTCCTAAGGCCGTTTTCCTGTAGCTACAACCGTTATGGTACGGTCAGCAACAAAAGTCGATTAACACTTCAGTTTTTTTAATCTCAGTTATTTAGCAAAATATTTGTTCAAAATTGCAGCAGAAGTACAATGCAAATTTGAACAAATATTTTCATCAATAGATTAAAAAAACTGAAGTGTCGACTTTTGTTGCTGACTGTACCTGTCCTTACTGCCCCCCATCTTAAAAATTCACCCTGTATAATGAAGAAATCTCGACGTTTTGTCAAGTTGTAAAAACCGTGCGAAGCAGGGGCGGTTCGTTAGTGTAGTACAAAATAAAATCTTTTGCCTGTCTATCCAGAGAGCACTTCTCAACTACTTGATGGGTTTCAATTGGTATTCAGAGAAATTCTTGAGAAAGGTTTTTACCCGACTGCGTCAGAAGGAGGGTTATGTTTTTCGAGTGTATGTATGTATGTATGTATGTATATTTCTTTGGCACGCTCTGTAGCCTAAACGGCTTGATCGATTTCAGCTTGAGAGGTGCCGTTAGATTCGTCTTAATTGTGAGAGTGACACTGGGTACATCAAAATTGAAAAAAAAATAAAATGGCCGATTTTTAGCGCAATATGTCTTCAAAACAATTTTTTTTTTCTCGAAACCTGTCGAGTGGGGTATCAAAATAAAGGGTTTTTAAAGGTGATTACAAAAATATATTTAACTTATATGATTAAAAGTAATTCGAAGTGAAAAATCGTAAAAAACACGTACCAAGAACTAAATCGTTTGCGAAATCTTTCACATTTGTAAACTAAAAAGCTGGAAATAAAAAAAGTAATTTAAAAAATAAAAAAACCCGACTGCGAAACTAAAAACCTGCAAACAAGCCCATTTTAAATTAAATAAAAGTTGGAAGCAGGCGGGACCCATAGCATTTTTATTATATTTTCAAATTCAAATGGGTCCCGCCTGCTTCCAACTTTTATTTAATTTAAAATGGGCTTGTTTGCAGCTTTTCAGTTTCGCAGTCGGGTTTTTTTATATTTTAAATTACTTTTTTTTATTACAACACTGTCATGATGAGAGGGGCTTATGGTTAAGTAATAACAGGCACACGGGTGGATCGATCAGGTTAAGCCTCGCTTGCCGCGGTTGATCTGTGGATGGGTGACCATTCACAGACTAACCGCTACTAATTACATACCAAGACCCCTCAGTGCCTCAGAAAATTGGTCCCGGCGGCCATTCATAGACCTTTAACAGTCGTTCTGACTACCAGTTTATCCAAGGGGTATCGTATCGGTATTACCCAGTCACTGGCAGTCACTGGCAGTAACTGGGTGTGTGGTAGTCAGGTAGGCAGTCGCTCCAAGTACAATACTGGTATCAGCTGCATCCGGTCAGACTGGAAGCCGACCCGAACATAGTTGGTGGGAAAAGGGTCAGTGGGTCGTCTTAGGGGCGGATTTGTTAGAGTTGGAGTATACGCTTAGGGGCACTATGAGCAGCAAAGAAAACAACAAAAAAATGTTTTTGTTTAAAAATAATGATGACTGGAGACCTCAGGCACTTCTTGTGTCTCCTCCTGTGGCACTCCTTATCTTCTGCCGTAATGTCTGTCAATTCTTGACAAATTGATAAAGGATGTTGTTATCTTGTGTCATACACAGATACATTTATAGTTATTGATCAATCGATCCACCAACCAGTTATGTCCATAGCAGCATCTAATTTACTTTAATCAAGCAGAATGAGCTAGTCTAGTAGCAAAAGCATTATCAGCCTATAATGTTCCCACTACCTGGGACATTATGTAGGCCTCCTCTCTGTGAGAGGGAATGGGCCGTAAGCCCGTAATCCACGCCGGGTCAGTGGGATGGTCCGAAAGGGTTACCGCTGGCCGGGAACATAAAGGGCTAAGGAAGGAACACGGGTGGGTTTTAGTCAGTAAGAGTCTGTCACTCCCTTCCGCTCCACCCAGAGCGGGAGGGGTCATTTGATGATGTACCATCCTCAAAAAAAAAAAAAAAACCCGTAAACCACCACGCGGGCACAGTGCAGGTCATATGTCGTCGAATTTTTTATTCTAGGACATGCCGGTTTCCTCACGATATTATTTTCCTTCACCGATTGAGCTAGTGATTTTACACAAATTTCAATTCTGGAAGACTTGAATCCAGGCGTTTCTAACCATATAGATTGTAAAAAATCTGCGAACATTTTGCACTATACGCAAAATTGTTAAAATCAACTAGACTTTCTTTCCATAAAGTTGGGTGTTTATCGTTATCCTTATCAAACAGGAAGTGTGGGTCGCATAGCTCGCTGATTGTTGACCCCTCACACTTGCTTATAGTTTAGTATTTTGTTGATTGATAAGCGCACACGCAAGCCCGACGATATTTTTCAACTTTTCCGCATGACAACTGTTAGACGGTTTCATTCGGCTAGTTTTAGCTCTTATTGTCGTGTTCATTAGTTTTGAGTTTTCAAGTCTACAAATTATAGTACAGACGCCAGCACATCAAACTACCACAATTTGTCAAATTCCTTTAATAGATTATCAACTTTATCGCTGAAGCATAAGGTTCAAAGTTGATTGGAAAAATTTGACAGTTTCGGGTAGCTTGATGTGCTGGCGTCTGTACCTACCTACCTATATGATTGCCTAATTAAATTAGTGTTAGCCACTTTTTTCATTCATTTCATTTGTATCAAGCTCTTAGTATAATTGTTAAAATAACGATGAAATTCTGTTACTAGTCCTTGCTTTTTCGTCATCGTGACGGAAATCTAAACCAACTTAAGAACCATATTTTGTTTTTCTAATTGAAACAATAAGCCAGCGATTAACGCACTTGTCAGAGTTTAGCGTCTCAGTTCATTTCATAACAGAATGGCCTTCTCTATGCAAACTTTGCCAAGATGGCCGACAACCTCGACCTTGGCAAGCATTTTGACAAGCCTGACCTTGGATTATGACAACATGTGAAAAAACCGTACAGAATACAAAGGCACACTTATCTGTGCGGGCGGTGAATTATGGAACTAAAATAGTATGTACTGAATTAGACAGATGTTTGACAGATGTTTGACATTTTTCCATAGCAAGTGGCACCACTGTGAGACGCAATGATACGAGTAAGTTTGCCGCGTCATGTAAAATGTTATGAATATGATACATAACATCGTCTCATTTCTCATTGAATAAGAATAGCTTGTTATTGTTTTTTGTCTCAATCAACTTTTAAATGTCGAATCTGTTTTTTTATTTTGTTTTTGTTAACCATGCAGCCAGTTAATGCTGGCATTTAAGAAAATACACTTGTAGCCTCTGTTTTGCAAAATTATAATTTTAATTAATATATTCTTGCGAATTAATAAATAATCCAATTGCTAATTCTATTAAAATCCAACGTTATTCTGAAAATAAGTAGATGCAAATAAAAAATCGTGTTGTGAATGCCAAACACTAACCCCTACCCCCTCCCCCCTTTACCAATGCTAAAGATGTCTGACAGTCTGATGTTATAATAGTTGTTAATGGCTTCTCATTAATTCGCGATTTGGTTAGCTTAAACCAAGTTAACTGGTTGACTGGCCAGCCATACACCAGCCAACCGTTCGCTATTACGGTGAAGTTGTAACTGAAGTCTTGCGACTAAAGTGGGGGGGAGGGGGGTAACCTTGCCTTTAGAAACAATTTTGATAGATCCATCGAAGCTGTTTAATGCGTGCAAGGTGTTTCTAATTACTTTGTTAAACGCGATGTATCCTGTTCATATTTACTTGCATAATTAGTGCAATCAGTGCATTAGTTGCTATAGTTTCAGATGGCATCTGGCAGCTGGCAAGGAACGCTTTGGCACTTTTCAGTTGTAGTTCTTCGAGTGATAAATTGGGCGATTAGAAGTAGCACAACGGATTAATTACTTTTTGCGTTTACGTTAAGTAAATGTTATACTGAAACTTAGAATTTGGCGATACTCGGTTGTTGCAATTTTTCAGACATATTCCACAGCTGGAGAAATATTGTTGAATGTAACATTTTTTAAAGTGCGTTTAGATTCATCAAAATTCCTTACTAAACAAGCAATTTTCACACAAAACTACTACAAAATGAAAATGACGTAACCTAAATTCTTGCAATTCCACTCACTTTAAAAAGTCGAAAGCTTCGCTTTGCGCATGCGACCTGCGGTCGGTGCGCACGAGTTTTCACTTTCACGGGCCGTTGCCCCCTTCGGCCAACCTCGGCATACTTCGGCTCATTGGGTCAAGGTTGCACGGACGGGATTTTGATGTGTTATAGGGGCATGACCTCCAGATTTGGGACATGATGAAAATATTTTATTAGAATTTGCTGTCTTTTTGGCATCTTTTTTTATGACATTATTAATTGCCTTATTGTATGGGATTTATGGGACGTTTAAAACTTGTCGTCAAAGTGATTTATGACTCATCTTTTTTATGATTTAACCTTCGGTTTGAACTGTAAAATGTCTATAGATAGCTTTGCATTTCACAAGCATATTGTTAAGGTTGATGTCTGACGTAAGTTCAAAAGAATAGAATAAAAACAATTCACTCTTCAGTTAGGTTTAAACAATATCCTGGCTAATTCGCTTCTGCACGGAAAAAGAATATCGTGAACGCACAATTAACACACATTCCTCGTCAGCAGGGTTGTCTCTTGTGAGGTTTAAAAACAATGGAAACTTACTAAAAAAAACCGGCCAAGTGCGAGTCGGACTCGCACACGAAGGGTTCCGTACCACAAGGCATAAAACGCCGAAAAAATCGTTTCTTTTATACCCCTTTAAATTTCAAATTTATTTTATTTTTATTATTTGTTGTCATAGCGGCAACAGAAATACACCATCTCTAGTTTAGCTATCACGGTTCATGAGATACAGCCTGGTGACAGACAGACAGACGGACAGCGGAGTCTTAGTAATAGGGTCCCGTTTTTTCGCCTTTGGGTACGGCACCCCGTTTTTACCCTTTGGGTAAGGAACCCTAAAAAAAACTAACTAGAACTTTGTTTTGTTGTTGGCTTCCGTTTCTTTTGGTACCGTCATCCACAGACTGATGCTACCCACTGCTGATAATCCTCACTTTTCTTGTGCCTATCCTCACGTTCCTGTGGTTCTCGCTTCAGGTTGAACCCGCGATGGTAACAGTATGTCGTCCGGCCATCTCGCCTTCCGACGGCGAAGGCGAAGGAATTGGAAGGCGAAGTGTCGGTTACACTTCGCCTTCCAATCGTACGACACCTTTTGCCGGGGGAAACCTTCAAAAGGCACCCGACCTCCGGGGAGGGAGGGAGGTCGGGGAGTGTGGGATTTTTACCGCACTAAAACCACCCCGGTGATCACCATCAGCACATGAGAGGTGGTCCCGGTTCCTCCTAAAAGCCCAATTCCAGAACCCTCCCCTGCAACGCCTGTAAGGCACATCCCTGTGGAGACTGTAAAGGGGACTCCCCTGAGCCGCTGAGCGTCGCTATAATGCACGGCAGCACGAGAAATCGTATGACACCTACAACCTACTCAATGTATGGTCCAAGAAAAATCGTTTTCAGGTGCCTTTAGGTTATGTAAGACCTACCCCTAATCTAAGAACTTGAAAGTTAGAATGCCATCAAATCCGCTATTCATTTCTTTCAGAAAGAACCCTAAGATCAATATTTCTATTGGCAAAAAAAGGTAATTCAGGAGGAAAAGTATATATATATATATAGGAGGAAAAGTATCCTTCCTTGCTTTATTTGCTCCCCATAAATAAATCCAAATGGCTATCCAAACCATTTTCTTTAATTTTCTTTAGTCGTTTATTCGTTTTGGCAACCCTACGCCGTACCTCGTTATCGTTTTCAAACTGCTCGTGTTGAATCATTGATGTATTAACCTAATTTTGGTACCTTCGATACTTACAAACACGACTGTCAATAAGGTACTTACCGTGGAAATTCTACCAATTCAAGGGACGTATATTTACACACAACATCGCGCCTGTATTCCCCGAGGGGTAAGGCAAAGGTGTACCTGTATTAGGGCATGCTTCCGGGAAATCCAGGTCACGAAAATAACGGGAAATCCCAGGATTTTTTACCAATCCGGTACCGGGTCTGCATCCCGTAGTCCCGGTTCTTTCGATACTTTCTGTACTTTATTGTTTTCTTTCTTTTTTTCAATATTAAGTACCAAATCATATTCAATAAACTACTTTTTAGGGTTCCTTACCCAAAGGGTAAAACGGAACCCTATTACTAAGACCGCGCTGTCTGTCCGTCTGTCTGTCACCAGGCTGTATCTCAAGAACCGTGATAGTTCTGTTGAAATTTTCACAAAGTATGTATTTCTGTTGCCACTATAACAACAAATACTAAAAACAAAATAAAATAAATATTTAAGGGGGGCTCCCATACAACAAACGCGATTTTTTTGCCCTTTTTTGCTCGATATCAAAAATGGCAACAGGTAGGCACTTGAAATATTCACAAAATACTCAGTTGTATTTTAACTTTGATAATAAATAATAAAATCAAATAAAATAAATATTTGAGGGGGGCTCCCATACAACAAACATGTTTTTTTCGGCGTTTTTGCCTTGTGGTACGGAACCCTTCGTGTGCGAGTCCGACTCGCACTTGGCCAGTTTTTTTTTTTTTTTTGGTGTTGTTACCTCAGTGCGCCCAGCAGCAATGTCCTTCAAAATGATCAGATTGTGATAGATTGATAGTGTTTTACGCAATTATATGTAGAGTGCAGGAGTTTTTTAGTCCATTGAAATACCCTTCCCTATCGATTCTCAGTGGTAACGGAGAGCAGTGGTGGCCAAGTGGTAACGACCGCGACTTATCAGTTGTAGGTCGTAGGTTGGAACCCAGACTGGCGCTTTACTTTTCGTAAATTATTTCATCACCACTGCTCTCAAAACGGTGAAGGAAAACATCGTGAGGAAACCGGCATGTCCTAGAACCAAAAATTCGAAGACATGTGACATCTGCCAATCCGCACTGGGCCCGCGTGGGGGATTACGGCCCACTCCCTCTCACCGAGAGGAGGTCTGGGTCCCAGCAGTGAGAAAGATAGGCTGATTATGATGATATGATCGATTCTCAGTCGAAAGTGAGCTCGAATTCGATGTTGCAATTATGGTGCTCCTGGACCTGACGCCGGTATTTTAGCCATCACGTTTTCATACACGTGCTGACAAATCTGTGTATACAGGCACATGTATACCGGTGCCCCCTGCTTTGTTTATCTCAGTAGATAAATGCATGTGTTTATGTTATAGCTTAGTACTTACTACTCTGATAAAAAAAAATAAAGTGCTATTTGGTTATTTTTCTTCGCATCCGAATTTGATTTGTGCGCACACCTCTCACTAGAACTAACCTATGACTGGCATTTTTAGGGTTCCGTACCCAAAGGGTAAAAACGGGACCCTATTACTAAGACTTCGCTGTCTGTCCGTCCGTCCGTTAGTCTGTCACCAGGCTGTATCTCAAGAACCGCGATAGCTAGTCAGTTGAAATGTTCACAAATTATGTATTTCTGTTGCCGCTATAACAATAAATACTAAAAACAAAACAAATATTTAAGGGGCTCCCATACAACAAACGTGTTTTTTTCGGCGTTTTTGCCTCGTGGTACGGGTACGGGTACCCTTCGTGTGTGAGTCCGACTTGCACTTGTTTTTTTTATCTATACATCCTACTAATATTATAAACGCGAAAATTTGTGAGGATGGATGGATGGATGGATGTTTGTTACTCTTTCACGCAAAAACTACTTAACGGATTTGGATGAAATTTGGCACACAGATAGTTTATAACCAGGATTAACACATAGGATACTTTTATCCCGATATTCCCACGGGATCGAAACTTATGCGGGTGAAGCCACGGGGCGCAGCTAGTTTCTTATAAATTCAGGGGATTACAGGACCTAAACGCAAAAAACGCAAGTTTTAGAAACAATAAAAGTATATGATCGACTACAGGAAAATCAGAAAAATACATATACATATGATATTCTTCAGGATTTATGCTAGGTAGATAGTGTGTTGAGAACATAATACAACTAGGTACTTACATAAGTTGATAGCGATCGATAGAAAAAAATCATGAAGATACCTCTAAAAACTTTCTTTTTACAATAAAAACCATACTAATATGTACAACATACAATCATTCTGATTTTTTGTCAGCAACATACTAAAAACACTAGTGTTTTAATTTTTTAGTCCAAACAATAAATTTTTTGTAATTAAATAATTGCTTCATATTTTGTAATAAATTACTAGCGTTGTGTCATCGCGCTTCTCTTTCTTTTCTATGCAGTCCGACAAAGACAGTGACCGCGCTTTAGGTCTTGTACAATTACCGGCACGTAACTTGGCGAGAGATTTTCGTAGTGGGGGAAGTTCGCGCATATAAAAATGTATGAAATTGTGCATGCGCAAACTTCCCCCACTACAAAAACTCTTGCCAAGTTACGTGCCGGCAACTATAATGCTCCTGCAAACAGGCACGACACGCGACGCGAATCGCGAGCGGTGCCTTTGCGTCGCGTGCGATTCGCGTCGCGTGTCCGCCTGTTTGTATGAGCCTTAAAGGCGCTCTTCGACACTTTTCACGAAGCGATGTTCTTCTAAATTCCACAATGGATTGTGATGCAGTTTTCACTAATATTTGCAAAAATAATTCTAGTAGGTGTGTATAATATAGGTAATAATCTCGATATATTTTGCCAAGTCGTAAAAACCGTGAGAAGTAGGGGGGCGGGTCACTAATTTAGAGTTTATTATCTTGTGTGATGAAATGATGTTTGAAATTGTAAAATGAATGTTTGTTTGTTATTTTTGTCAACCAATCGGAGCACCTAAAATGAGTTTCAACACATTTATGTTCAAGGTTTTCTGACAAAGGGGTACTTAAATTATGTCTAGATAAAATGGGGTACTCTCTATTTCTGGCCTGATACATCACTAGTGAGTGACAGCTTTGATAGTAAGATTTTAATATCTATAGAAAGCGCCCGGGAACAATTTCGGGTAGCTTGAAGTGCTGGCGTCTGTACATAAATAGACGAGTGAGTTGCGATAAAATTGTGACTTAGAACATTTTGTTATACATTGCTTGTAGACACCTCAATCTTATATGAAAAAGGTGCGCACAACAAGAAGTGGACAATATCTTTGATGAAAGTAACTGTTTTGTCGCGCTAGGTTTGAATCTACCTAGAAGAATACTAGTTTTTCTTTCTTGTTGGCGTGAACTGAGAATTAATATCCGTTTTCACGCGCGGATTCAAAATACCTATTTCGCGGGCCGGATGAAAAGCCGGATCCGCCCACCCGCCGGAGCCGGATGCGTTGCCCATATATGCTTTATACCCTAGATGAGACTACCAAACTACTTGGTAGGTACATAAAATAATGCAAAAAAATCTTCTAGCGGCTTTATTAGCGTGTTGGCTAGCGACGTCGAGTGGGGTCTTCTCATCCTCCGTTGTGGCTTTGGGAGACTGTCCTTCAAACCGGATAAAAATCTATGCAAAAAATACACCTAATTACTGTTTGAATTTTCTTGTGACACTTCTAGAATTATGTTGGTAATTGCGTAACACACTGTCACTAGCAATGGGTTTAATTTTGACAGTTCAACAATATTCATTGCGTTATTTCTTACGTTGTTGAGCAGACAATTTTTGCGAACATATGAAGCAATGGATTAGCAATGTCCTTCAAAATGATTCATATTGTGATTGATAGTGTGTTACGCAATTGGGGTGCGGGTATGACTTGTACACGATGTTTAACCCTTACTCTGCCGGAACGTAGATCTACGCGAGACACAATGGCTTTTTAATTGTGTCTGTAATTACGGCACACAAGCTGTTAATTGTGGCTCTTTCTTCATTATAATTATAACTGAAAAACTGAATTTTAAAGAACCTTTCTAAAAAAAACAACAAATCCACAACAAAGTGACCTACAGCGATCATCGACCCCTGTTATCGTTATCACCTTAGGAAACTGCACTTGGCAAAGAAACTGATATCGCTGATAAAAGTTGATACAGCACAATGTGTGTGTATGTCGCTTGCTCTTGCTAATAACTGTAAAGCATCAGCAGGTAGCAATGCCTAGTAGCCACAGATATAGATACACCTAGATAACGCAAGAGCAACTACTTCGCTCGCCAAAAATCGCACCAGCTTACGTTCAAAAATCGTAAGCCGCCACTTTCGCGCTCAATCCTGTGTACTGCTGGCTGGGTAAGCGTGAGCGAGAGCGCGAGCTTGTGACGTCATAGTAGGTAGTCAAAAAATGGCACGCTTGGTTTTCATACAGTTAGTGATACTCACGATATCTAGGTCTATCTATAGTATAATTATATATATTTGTGTTGGTAGCCATGAAAAGGCTGTGTAGGTAAAAAGGCGACACATCTAGCTATACATTTCCAGTGTTAGCAATAAAAATTTAATTAAGAAAAACTTCAAGTCGAGGTCAAAATCATTTAGTCAAGTAAACAATTAACATGCACTTATGAACGTCAAAAATGTACAAGAAAATAGACTTGATTCTAGTACGTACTTAGCCCCTCCCAAAAGGTGGCTTCGTGTGGAGAAGAATGGGCAAGAAACGGGGGTGGGTGGATAAGAAATTTCACACAGACGAAGCCGGGGCAGAAGCTAGTAAGAGTAATAAAGTTATCAGAATTTGCGCCAATATATTACCTACCTAGAAACATAATTTTTAAAAGCGAGAGTGAATGTTTTATGCAGTAACACACAAATCCCACACAACACATGAAAACGCACAAATCCTATATTTTCCTTATAGCGGTGCCTATACTTAGACTACTTTATCAATTCCATCTATGTATCCGATATATATACAATGTTGTTTATTTATTTTTTAACCGATAAGTACCGGTTTTCCTCGAGTAAAAACCAAACACAAGGCAAGGCACACAGAACTGGTTTATAAAAATTTTCATATCGCGGATTAAGAATTGAGACACATTGATTCATACTAATTATCATGTTGATATTGCATGATAAGTCCATCACGTTGTTGACACGGCTTTAGATATTAAGAGGTGCAACACGAAAAGTTAATTAGTACAACAAAATGGCAGACAAATCAGTCACAAAGTCTATAGGTACGGACGGAAGGACACGGGCAGGGTTTTAGGCATCGTCCTAATAGAACACGAATGCGCGATCATCGTAGGTATAGTTGCCGGCACGTAACTTGGCAAGAGTTTTTGTAGTGGGGGAAGTTTGCGCACGCACAATTTCATACATTTTTATATGCGCGAACTTCCCCCACTACGAAAATCTCTTGCCAAGTTACGTGCCGGTAATTGTACGCGCGAATTTTACTCGTACGAACGCTCGATCAAACATATTGAACTCGAATAGGTGTTCATTTCCATCTAACCCGTAAAATAGGTCATTACAAATATTTTCTGACAAAACTTGAGCGTCTCTGACGTCCATGGTTGTTGATACCGACCGTGCCAGTGCCAAACTACTCCACGGTCGGTCGCGTCGTAAATTCGTGTGATGATCACGTATTCGCGCTCTATTAGGACACCCAGGTTTTGCTATCGCGTGAACCCGCGATATTCGCGTCGCTGTCTCGCGCGATTGTCGCGCATTCGCGTTCTATTAGGACGATGCCATAAGATGGTGGGGCGAGCTGGACGAAACAAACGACCAGCAGTGGTCCACATTAGCCCAAGATCTTAAGAGAGAGGCCTTTGCCAAGCAGTGATGTTGATGATACAGGATAACAGTAACATTCATCATCATCATCATCATTTCAGCCGAAAGAGTTCTACTGCTGGACATAGGCCTCCCCAAAAGGGGGAGGGTTTGCCATAATCGCCACGCTTGGCAGGCGGGTTGGCGATCGCAGTATGGTATGGTGGTGGAATGCATAGAGAACGCTGCTGCCCATTCCCCGGTTAGACCCTTAGTCGCCTTTTACGACACCCACGGGAAGTATGGGGTGGTGCTATTCTTTAAGACCGGCACCACACAGACAACATCACACAGTAACATTAGACAGTAACATTAGACTAATCCATTTGTTGTCGACTTTGTCTCTGTCACCTCTGACCTAGACTAGAGTCAAGAGCAAACCCATTTCAAATAAAAAAATAAATAAAAAAAAAGTATCCAATGGAGCGAAATCCATGATTCCCCGTTCTTGTCAAGATGGGTTTAAAACTTTAGACAAATCTATACAAATAATAAAGTTGAAGAGTTTGTTTGTTTGAACGCGCTGATCTCTGAAACTACCAGTCGGAATTGGAAAATTACTTTTGCATTTGATAGCCCAATCCTGGAGGAAGGCTATAGGGTATTTAAAATCACGCTAGGTCCTTAGGACTTGAGCAAATAGAAAACAAGTGCGGGTCGGACTCGCACACGAAGGGTTCCGTACCACAAGGCAAAAACGCAGAAAAAAACACGTTTGTTGTATGGGAGCCCCCCTTAAATATTTATTTTGTTTTGTTTTTAGTATTTGTTGTTATAGCGGCAACAGAAACACATAATTTGTGAAAATTTCAACTGTCTAGCTATCGCGGTTCTTGAGATACAGCCTGGTGACAGACAGACGGACGGACGGACAGACAGCGAAGTCTTAGTAATAGGGTCCCGTTTTTACCCTTTGGGTACGGAACCCTAAAAAGGTCAGAAAGAACGGGGTAGGTTACAAAAAATTACTTACTTACCCGGACGAAGTCGCGGGCAGAAGCTAGTTAGGAATATAGAACCAGAACCCTAATTGCTTAACACACTATCAATCTCAAGCTGAATCATTTTGAAGGATATTGCTAATCCATTGCTTCATAAGTTCGAAATATTTGTCTGCTCAACAACGTAAATAACGCAATGAATATCGGCGACCTGTCAAAATAAAACCCATTGCTACTGATAGTGTATTACGCAATTATTATTACCCCGCACAGTAAGAACATTTTTTTCATGATATTCTTGACATTAATGTGGATAGATCAATGAAAGAATGCTCTAACTCAGTTTACATAAATTTAATTTGGTAAAGTGGAGACAGAATATGCTCTCGCTCGTTTGGTCTAAACCGACCGCTCATAAGATGACTGAGATGACTGATGGACATCATCTGATGGGATACAGGCGCGATACGCACGCGAGTCAGATGCAGCCTGTAGGCCTTCTGTAGGATAAAAGCGCGCCGTCGACACACGTTTCTAAAACGCACGTCAAAAGCGCGTTTAAAAAACGTGGTGTGTCTTAGGGCTCCCACACACATGCCTGTAGCTTGCACAAAAGTAGCTGGCATGCCAGTATGGTATTCACCAATCAGCAGTTGTTATGGCACTCGGCATGCAAGCTGATTGGTGAATGTCATGATGACGTGCAGGCTACTTGCATATTTTTGTGCCAGCTACTGGGATGTGTGTCTGTGTGGTGCCGGTCTTAAAGAATTGCACCACCCCTTACTTCCGGTGGGTGTCGTAAAAGGCGACTAAGGGTCTTACCGGAGAATGGGCAGCAGCGTTCTCTATTTATTCCACCATCATACCATACTGCGATTGCCAACCCGCCTGCCAAGCGTGGCGATTATGGCAACCCCCCCCCCCCCCCCCCCCCCCCCCAAATTGGGGGAGGCCTATGTCCAGCAGTGGACGTCTATCGGCTGAAACGACGACTGGGATGTGTATCCTTAGCATTAAGTTTCACCTTATTTCATTTCGCCACCCAAATCCAGTGAGTTCTCTGCCTTCTTTAGGTCATCAGTATTTCGTAAACTAATCTGTTTTTGTTATTAGAAGATAGAAGTCATTGCCCTAACTATCTCTAATCTATATTTCTATACAACTACCAACGCTACATTAACATCCACCTAATGTTTAGCGTAAATATGAAATCACTGTCGTTACTCGTTATCCTAAACTGGTTTCATTACTTTAACTAATCTGCGTTCGCGATTTACTTGCCAAACATGTAAACAAACATGAGTTATTGGAAAATAACTTTAATTCCTACATAATAAAGTTCAATTTACGATTCAACTTCAAACATTTTTAAGGCACTCCGAAATCCACTTAATTACTACTGAATTATAGTTGATATTTGTTTAACTTGAACATAACATCAATTGGAAACGTAAATTGGACTATACCTTAGATCAGGCTGCTCCCTGTTGCTCATAGAAATATTTTAAAAAAAACTCTTTTTCTCTCTCTATTAACTCTTTCATTTTTAGTTGTTTGAGTTTGTAAAAGTTTACTAACATAGTTTTTAGGTCATTGTTACCGACTAATACTATAGGGATTGTGAGGTAGGGAGTGGGAAGGGCCTGTGGCTAAATAATAACAGCCGCACAGGTCGATCGATCAGGTTAAGCTACGCTTGCCGCGGTTGGTCTGTGGATGAGTGACCATCTTTACATACCGAGACCCCTCCGTGCCTCTGAAAGCACGTTAAGTCGTTGGTCCCGGCTGTCATTCGTGTATCTTTGACTGTCGTTACGGGTAGTCAGAAGCCCGAAAGTCTGACAACCCCCAAAGACTGGTTGTCAGATTTACCACCCAGAGCCTGACCCTTAGACCCAGTTACTGTTAAAGTTACTGTAAGTTACCCATTGGTAAGCCAAGGGGTATCGTATTTCCCCGTAACTGGGTTGTCGAGGTCAGATAGGCAGTCGCTCCATGTAAAATACTGGTATTCAGCTGCATCCGGTTAGACTGGAAGCCGACCCGTTGGGGTCAGCCTTCTCCAGTCTTCCAGCCTTTTCCCAATTGTGTTGATAGTTGGGAAAAGGCTAGGCAGATGATGTCTAATAGGGATTGTGAGTTGTCCGAAATAAAGAATAGGTAGGTACTTATATTATTTTATTATTATATCTGTGCTGCTAATCACAGTCCGTAGGAATCTTGATCGCTTAGCAAGCACATTGATCGCAATGACTAGTCAATCATTGGTTGACTATATTGAGAAGATAGGTAATATAAAATAGATCCAAACTGTGTAGTCTTTCCCACTCCCACAAAAAGTGACGGTGATCTATTCGTAGATAGTCTAAGAAAATTACAAAGTATGTATGTACCTACAGTAACTACTTACAACTTGCGTCAGCAAAAGAAAATGTAGGGATGACGACACTTTATTAGTAGATCGAAAACACACAGGTGTATGACGTGCAAAAAGATCAGTGGGGTAACTGCGTAAAACACAATTACAATGAGAGGTTTTTCTTTTGAGTATAAAAAAAACATAGTTTCCAAGAACTCTGAAAATGGCGTTGAACTGACTACGTTACTAGGTGCCAAAACGCTTGGAAAAAAAACATTGCGTCACGTCACATAATAATATGCTCGTTGAGTGACACTTTCGTTTGCTTTCGTTTTACGATCTCAAAATTACATCCAAGTGAAATAATAAAAAAAATAATGTGACGTTCCGTTCCTTGCAGTAACTTACCAAGTTCAGCGCCATCTATCCAGCGACTAAGGAAGAGTTAAAAAAAAAGAAAAAGAAAATCTCTCATTAACCGTAGTTTCATTTTGACGGTTCACCAACATTGCGTTACTTACGTTGTTGTTCAGACGAGTTTTTCAGACCTATGTAGCAATGGATTAGAAATATTCTTCCAACTCTCGGTTTGTGATTGACAATGTGTTTACGCAATTATGAGGAAATGCGGGTAGTCTTCTGTCCATAGAAACGCTCTCGCATGTTTTCTTGCTCGTTAATGACCGTAAAACAATGATTTTTACAGAATAATAAATATTAACTACTTGTATGTCCCTATGTTTTCCTTTTTGATAATACATTATTTTTATAAGCACTCATCATCATCATCATTTCAGCCGAAAGACGTCCACTGCTGGACATAGGCCTCCCCCAAAAGGCCCCCCCCCCATTTGGGCTTTTTTATAAGCACTAGTACCCTCAAAAAATGCCGGTTTAAACCGCTGTCAACAGACCTAGAGTACGAATTTGACAACTATTAATGAAAAAAGAAAAACATAGGGACACAGTATATGTATATCCTTCATAATCAGTTTATGAAACATCTTTTAAATTGGTCCAATATTGGAGGAGGAAACAGGCGAGATCCAAACCTCGAATTATGACTTTTTAATTAGGCTTTTTCAAAAGTCTTTCCGACCGCATTTCCTCATAAGCTGCTGCAATGCCACTTGCCCAGCATTTAACTACAGATAATAATAATAATAATAATAATCTTTATTTATCCAAAAACATACAGAGTTTGAAATACAGTTTTATATTTGGTTTATAAAGTACATTAATAGTTTATGTTGCAAAATCTGTACAGAATAATATTCTCTACCTCTTAAGCTAGGGTACACCTGTATAACCTAGCTTAAGAGGTAGAGGAGATGAGATAGAATAAACTCACGCCTTTTCCGCATGGGCGTAGGCAGACAGTACAGAACACAACCTGTGCCCTACTCCATACTCTTGCTTCGTCTACAAGTATATATTATTATCTGCCAGCAATTCTTTCCATTTAGCATTGAAGTGAAGAGCCGAGTCTTCCCAAAGGTATTGTATTACCTAGTAACTGGATTGTGAAGGTCAGATAGGCAGTCGCTTCATGTAAAATACTGGTATTCAGCTGCACCCGGTTAGACTGGAAGCTGACCCCAACATAGTTGGGAAAAGGTTAGGCCGATGACTGAAGGTTTTAGTAAAAAACCTTTACTTCATGACCGCTGTGGTTAGCAGCTATGAACAACTTCTTATAAAGTCAAAAAATCCTCGCCTAATTATCTATTCTCATTTTTCTCTACAAAATCAAAAGTTGAAGATCAAAGATGTTAATTGTATAATGTATTTGTTTCAGATAGTTTAACATGCACGACCAGGAGCAAGACGGTGAGCCGGCGCACCACGCGCGGCGGCCGATGAACGCGTTCCTCATCTTCTGCAAACGACACAGGAGCGTCGTGCGCGATAAATATCCTAATCTTGAGAACAGGTATGTTTTGGACTTCTTCCATGCCTTCAAAAACTTACTATTTATGCTATGTTGCTTTCTTCGAGGTGTTTAGGTGGCCTACAAGGTCCTGAAACCAAAGCTAATGAAAGATTCAAAGCAAACCCAAATAGATACAAACAAATTGATGACAAACCAAAATGTGCCCGGCACGCCACGGTTCGACTACATGACAGACTTTGACGCCAAAAGCACATTTTTGATTTTATGACGTGTGGCGGTTAAAAGGTTAAAGACAAAAATGCAAGGCTATTTAAAAAATCTTTAAACAAATCTTAGGTTCTTTTGTCTTTTCCGAGTTTGTGGGCATAATTAACAAATCCTTCATGAGTTCGATAGATTATCTACTTTTTGAAGATCGAAAACTAGTGAAAAAGACAAAAGAAAGTCATGGTAAAATGGCTTCGAACATGAAGAAAAAAATACATTTTCACACAAACACTCCAAGTATAGCATACGATAAAACTGATAAGATACAAGAGTTTACACGATTTTATACTCTAACTATTAATGGGATTGTTACCTTTCAGGTCTATAACTAAAATCCTCGGCGAATGGTGGGCAAACTTGGACAAAGAAGAAAAGGCTTGCTACACAGGTCTTGCTAAACAGGTGGGCTATATTTGACAATTGGATACCACTACAAAAAACCACTTTCATTAGTAGATTAGAAAATTTCTCTCATTTACTACGTAGCATAATTTATTATTTTTCTGTCTCTCCAGTATAAAGACGCCTTCTTCAGCGCCAATCCTGACTTCAAGTGGTACAAGCTGCCCGCGCCACCACTTCGCACTCTCTCCTCCCGCCCCAGAGAGATCAGCGACAAGCCCGTAGAGTCCCCCAACAGTGAACACCACGAAGAACTGGAGAAAACTAATAACAACTCCACTAAAGTAGACTTCAACAAAAAATCTAAAGATCAACCATACGAAGTTGAATCTAAACCTCTCTCCATGTTCACCCCCGGCAAGCTCGCGGACGAAGCCCAAATGGGAGGCCTCAGCAGCCTCCTAGCCACTAAGACTGAAACTCAAACTACAAACCCTTATTACTCACCCCCATGCTTTAAGTTCAACGCGATCTCAACACCAAACGAATACAGATCTCATAACTTAATAGAGAGGGCCAAGGCGAAAGGTCCTCGAAATGAAGAAAGCATACGTGAGCTGCAGAACGCCCTCACTGAGACTTCCCGTCTGTTCGAGGAAGACTTTGATGAAGACAAGAAGGTATGCTATGGTGTACCCAACGACCAGTTCACTAACCAAGATGTGATAGACCAAATAGTTGATAAGAGATATTCTGCTAAAGACGATGAGTACGGCTATCAGAGGAACTATTCCGACGACGAGAAGAACATGAGGTCTGGTAGATCGTGCAAGGGGAAGAGGTATCAAGAGTTCATGGCCGTTGGGGGGCTCATAGTCAACAAGCGACAGAAGAGAGACTCGGACAAGCCAGACGAGAACTACAGCGTGGCCTGTAGCTGGGACCCTGGCAGTCTGCGGGACGACACGACGGAGGACGAGCCGAGGTATGGCAACGAGAAGCCGGCCGACGGCGAGCACAAAATCGAAACAACCGACACGCCTGAACCCGACAATAATGGTAACAAAACATTCAAGGCTGCCGACTTCGACTTAGACGCTAAAATAAGAGCTCTGCCTTCACTTAGTTTAGAAAAATTCCAACAAAAGAAACGCGAAAACAAACGCAAGAAGAAAACCATCAACTTGAAACCGAAAACGCTGGAGTCTCCACACATAGTCAATTCAGTTCCTAGGTCCATGTTGGACGACCGGCGAGAGATGGTGGAGCACTGGCGTGACACGGTCATCGGCAGCCAGAAGAGGAAGCCGAGGAAGATCAGCATCACGCGGCTGGAGATCAACAGCATGGTCTCGCGCGTCGACCAGAACACGCATAACATAAGTCCGGAGATCATGATAGCCACGGAAGCGCCGCGCACCGCGGTCCAGAACATGGAGATCTGCAAGCAGTCGCAGCATAGCGTGGACCTCATGGCGCTGGCCACGCTGGCCGAGGTCGCGTCCAACACGTCCAAGCTGGACGACTCCTCCATCATACAGAACATGACCGCCAAAGCAAGCGGCTCCCACGCTTCCATGGTATAAGATACCAACACAACTAGCCTTAACAAATATTCCAAATATTATTTACTTTGTAATCAGATAATATTTATATATAGATCTAATTTTACATTGTACGCATAAAAATTAATATTATTGTACACTTTTAACGTAGTTTTTGTAACGTAGCTATAGAACTATTTATATTGAAAATAGAAAAAAAAAGAACTATATGTATACCCTATTTTAGTTACATTATTTAGGCTGCTAAATACTGCTTTGTTAGGACTAGAAAATGTAAGAGTGATAGATTAATGTCCTCACGAATAACAACAAAGCATAATGAATTTTACTTATAGTAAGAAGAGATACAAATAAATTACAATTATGATAACTTAAGGTGTCATGGGATTTGTCGACGCCATTTCATCACATCATAACGGTAATAAAACGCCAAACAAATAAGTCATTTTAAGATAATTGTATGTAAACCTCATTATGTGTAAAGCTAGGTTATTTGAATCGCCTTAATAATTTAGAGATTAAAAAAAAAAGTAAGACACCACATGCATAGACTGCATTGCATTTTTAAGGTGACTTATTTCTCGTTTAATTGCATCCATGCAATGATTATCATTTATATAATATTATATTTATATTAAACATTAGTGGCGGGAGTCACACTTTTTTGTATAAAGCGAATTTATCACAACTAATATTATGGCAACTGCTACTGGCAGAACGGCAACATTATGAATAAGGCTGGAAATATAAATTATATCAGTAGCTTTAAATGAAATGTTAAAAGAAACTGTGGTCTGACACTGCTATAATGGTGGCCGGCTGTCCGAACATATGATCAAATATAATGACTCAATAACTGACGAATTGTAACACCATATTTGGCTGTTTAACAAGTGTACTAGCGAATGATCGAATACATAAACTGCTAGTTGGCCTCGCATAGACAAAAATAAATGAAAATAGGCCAGATATTTTAGCTATAGTTCGAACCAAGCTTGAAAGCTTGCCGTAGCAATCTATTTTGAGGCATATCTGAATCATCAAGCCACAACTTTTGTTTAGTATTGTGACTGACAGTCAACCACTACGGATCAGTGTCAACCACCATGACAAACTTTATGGTAAACTGTTTCCAGCCTAGGATTGGGACCTCTGTTGAAGCTATTGTAGAAACCCTTAGATAGTGCCCGTGCAATCCCTTGTGTACATATTTATTACAGAGCGTATTTTTAGTGATTGGTATAAATAGCTCGACAAACGTTCCAATCTAAATAAAAATCAATTTAAAAGATATATTTATCTTTTTGGAAGATTTTATACTTACCTGAAGTTTAATAAAGTAACAACTGTATGGGGTATTGCAAAATCTTTTGTAGTAAGGAAACGTGATGTTATTTATAAAGATGATGGTGGAGCAATTGGCGAAAGAGGTGATGATAGTAATTTTTATAGTTGCCAGATGAGGCCTCAGAATACCGGCCGTATCACGCGAGTCAAACTCGCCAAACTTTTCTTTGTGATAAAATATTTGTCTAGGTGTTGTTAGTTTTAACCTAAAATATATCATCATTGTTTCATAATTATATCGAGTCATGAAAAATGTTTTACTCATTATAAAAAATCGAAAAAAAAAAACATTTCGATTAAACGTACACTGATTAAATTAATCTTGTCCCTATTAGGTACCTGAAGTTTATCGAAAAATTCACGAATTTCATGTGAGAAAAAGCAAAAAAAAAACTAAAATGTATAAGATCATTTTGAAACCATTTTTAAGTTATAAAATAAATGTCAATATAAATGTAGTAGATTACATGTTTTTAAGGAACAGTGTTTCTCAAATTTTTGTTCTTGTTTATTTTTGTAATGGATTTTAAGGGGTTTCTGTGATTTTATTCTATCTCCTATGTTAAGGTAGCCGGCGTGAAGATTTCGTTTGCAGGTCTAGTCTAGATTAGAGTTTATAATGAAAAAAAAATGATCAAGTACGAAATTCGAAAAGTGCACTTATATTTTTTAAAGTTACAAACGATGACACAAGCCATAATGTGACATGCTCATCCAAAGACCAAATGTATTTAGAATAGAAAAGCTAGGCTGTAGATATTGTATATGTAATATATAGGTGATATATAAAATATTATGTACAATAAATATCTAAACAACTCGTCAATATTGTGGCATTCCAAATGTCGAAATTATCATGTTACTCTTTATTATTTCATTTGTTGCATTTTTTTTTGTTTTTCAAACATTTTTTTATTTCCACATAGATTTAAACTAAATAATTGTTGATTTTTATGTAAAGTTTAATTGATTGTTACGTTTTATTAGAAAGGAGAGCTTTTGACGGTTCCTATACGAGATTTTTAATGATGAGCTTTACAGGGCTTTACTATAACAATGAAAATAAATATCTACATAAATTACAGATTACTTATGAAAAATATATATTTTGCCTTGTCAAGATAGAGCCTTATTTTAAATTGAAAAAAATATCTAGTATTAAGGCTAATAAATGGAGAGGGGGCCAGTATCGGAAAAGGGAATTTAGAAGTAATCACACAATTTTAAAATTATATTACTAAACCTTCACAAATATATTTATGGAAATGGTGAGATTAAAATTGAAATCTCTAAAGTAAAACCTGTAGGACCCGATTTAAATAAATATGGTGCTGGAAGATCTGTATTAAATTATTTTAAGTAACGCAGTCCTTGGCGTTCTCGAAGGACTGCAAGTCAAAGTAGGTATTGTAAAGAATTATTATCGTTATTTTTAAGATAATCGCAATCACTTTGTGCTATGTATTTATATAAAATATCCTGAACAAACAGTACATTGTTTTAGCCGTTTAGCGCAAATTGATTGTTGATGATTTTTGTATCGGTACGAGAAATTTTATGTAGTTTGAGAAACACTGGTCTGTTTTATTATAAGTTAGACATAATAATGTCGGTACCCAAAGTGTTTACCTGTTCGGTTCCAAAGTATATTGTTGAATGTTTTGTTACAAACCTCGGTTCAATCTATATCCTTTTATTGTAGTAATAAAGTTTATTCATATTAACAATGTTTTTGTTTTATTGTTCGCCTACAGACGATAGATAAATGCTGTATAATTTATTCCAACTGAAATCACGCAATGGTAAAAATGAATAATAATCAGGCTGATAAGAACAGCAAAGATTTTATCGAGCATCTTTTGCGCATAATGTCAATCAAAGTCACTGCTGGTCATAACTATACAGGGTGGGAGAGGGATATCGACATACAAACTGCAACCATGAATTCAGCATCATATGATTATTTAAGTAAACGACGACGCGAGGCAGAGTAGAATGTTTCGTCTGATATAAAAAAAAACCGCCGTTGCCGTTTACAAGAAAGAAAATAAATTTATTTGACCCACAGGCACACACGAACACAGTCTGTAGGTAAGTAGATGAACACAGCAAATGACAGAGAAATGGAAATCTCTAGAGGCCTTGACATAGTGTGTCTAACCAAATAATAATAATAATTTAAATGAGGGGTTTTACTGGCGCAGAAGTTTAAAATAAGCTTTAACGTTATAGATAATTAGTTAGTTTTTACTTTTCTTTAATTGTAGTTTTATGAAACTTTTTAGTAAGAAATATAACTAAGGCGATTCTCACACTGCACCGCATCACGCAGCGGGGCGCAGATAACGCACCCACGCGCGTGATTTTTTACATACAAATTCAATAAAAACGCAATCACGCGCGTGGAGTTTGGCTCAGTGACACCGCTGCGTGAAACGCAGCAGTGTGCCAATCGCCTAAGGCTTTTTAGGGTTCCGTACCAAAATGGTAAAACTGACTGACTGTCTGTCTGGACTGAGTCTGTCTGTCTGTCACAGCTTGATATCTCAAGAACTAAGTACTAATGCTATCAACTTGAAATTTGGAATAGTTTTAGGTGACGTTTGCCCAACTATTTTGCAAATAAGAAAGAAATAAAAATAAATATATTTTTTTTGCAACAGGGACTGAAAGGGGGTCTAAAAAATTCGAAGTGGGGCTACTAGGGCATGTGGAGTATCATATGAAAGAGCGCTGTTTGCACATTCTCAAACATTTTTTCTTTTTTTTTTGCCGTATGGTTTTCGACTTTTGATGAAAAATGTAAAAAACATCCCGTTCCCCCCCTTATCTCCGAAGTTTGCAATGAGACAAATCTGAATTTATTCTAAGTGATAGAAGTTTATGTAAAGATTACAGGAAAAATAAAACAAAGTCTTTAAATAGCATACTTTTCAGAAATTATCAACAAAAGTTACATTAGTTTCACTATCGGTCAAGAGATGGCGCTGATATAAAACTGCAATTTTCTACATCGCAGTGCACAGTGTTAAAATTCTCCGACGAATATAGGCCTCGTCGATGATAAATTAAAAACATGATGGTACGGAACCCTCGGTGCGCGAGTCCGACTCGCTCTTAACTGGTTTTTATTTTATTTATAAGGCACATTTTTAATGATCGAAGTAAGGCACAGAAAAACCTAAAATAGTATTGTGTGCTTATTGACGCTGGTTTTCAATTAGAGCCTACTAAGTTACGAGGACGTCTTACGGATGTAAATCAGCTTTAAAGTGTGTAAATATTCAAATAAAAACGTGTTTCATAGAAAAGTGCAAAACCCAAAAACAAAATAAGTAAAAGAAAAGTGCAATACTGTCAAAATGTATGAAACAGCATATTTTTTCCCTGCCAACCTGTATTTTGGAGCCTCTCTCACAAAGTGATTTCATGCAATCATAACGCTGCTGATGCTATTACACGACAACGCAAATAGTGAGATGGCTATTCCACCCTATGATGTGTGTGAAATAGTGGCCGTCTAAAAGATTTAAGCGTATCAAGAAGATCAGCATTGATACTTATGATCAGCATTGATACGATACATCGGCCACTTGTAATAAAGCTCCACAGGGCTTGAGTGTTTGGCTTAGTGCGCTATGAGTTGCTGTTGCGGGTTCAACTCCCGGCTGTTATTATTAGCATTAATAGTTTGCAACCGCACCCGGCACCGATAAGGGAATAAACCCTAATGCGATGCGACTAGATTAATTCCAAATATAATTTTTCAACTGAAAGTCCAAAGCACTGTCCGGCCTAGAAAACAAATAGATCCAGCATTCGGTCAGGGTTTTCTGTAATCCACATGCAAGTATAGAGTATAGTACCTACCTATCTACAGCAGCAATATTTTGGTACCTAGGCCGAAGGATCGCTAAAAATATATATGGCTAGCCCCCCATATACCCAGGGGATCCTGCCCTGCCCCATGATACTTTTCTAGGGGAAAAACCGCATTGTTAATCATCAACAGCATAAAACAAAACTAACGTAATCCTAGACCATACCTATCGTAATCACGTAAGAAAACGTGTTTCATTGGTGGAACCAAAGACTACAATTACTAAACTAATTGGACTGTATATTCATTAAAAATAATTCATTTCACTGAATTTATAAAAATAATTCTTCTGTAGTACCTACCTACCCACTTATTACAAATCTTTTTCGTTTATAAATGATTAAAACAAGAGACTGGTCCGTGGCTAAACGATAACAGCCGCACAGGTCAAAACCGTGGTTGGTCTGTGGATGGGTGATCATCTTTACATATCGACACCCCTCCGCTCCGTGCCCCCGGCTGTCATTCATGGATCTTTAACAGTCGATACAGGTAGTCAGAAGCCCGAAAGTCTGACAACCAGTCTTACCAAGGGGTATCGTATTACCCAGTAACTTGTTGAGTTGAGTTGTGGAGGTAAGATAGGCAGTCGCTCCATGTAAAATACTGGTTTTCCCGTATTCAGCTGCATCCAGTTAAACTGGAAGCCGACCCCAACATAGTTGGGAGAAGGCTAGGCAGATAATGACTAGCACGTGAAACGAAACGCGACTCGCTCAGCTACCGATTCCGAAGCCGACGTACCGACCGGCTAGCGGCTGTGCAGTGTTGCCAACCCTACTGTTTTAACAGTAGATTTACTGTTTTCACCATGACATCACTGTTTTCTGTTTAAATGCCAATTTCTACTGTTTTTACTATTTTTACTGGAAGTTTCGTCTAGAACGATAAAACCTCCAGTTAAAATAACTAACTTCATAATATGCATGTATGTACATGTACCCGAATTAATTTTTACCTATGTCTAACAAAACAGCAGTAAGCATTTTGAAAACTAAACTAAGAAATAAAATGTCCACGACGACAATCAAAGGCACATTACGTAGTAAAACCGAAATAAAGAAATGCTATGCATTTTACGCGACTGAAAAGCGAAGAAATTCAATAAAAGTACTTATGTATGATTTTAATAAAAAAAAACGAGGCAGAAAATATCGAAGACAGAGAAATTGATAATGATAAATAATTATTTGTAAGAATATTTCTAAGAATTTGTCAATTATTCGTATATTTAACTTATTAAATAAATAATATTGATTATGTACTTGCGTTTTCAATTCTATTAAGGGTTTCATTTTTAATTCTAATATAGTAGTAGACTTAAATGTTTTAAAGTTACCATTTTACTTTTTTCTGCTGTTTTTTTAAGCCTGATCTGCTGTTTTATGCTTCGGTTAGGTTGGCAACACTGCGGCTGTGTCAAGTCAACTGTCAAACTCATTCAACTGTCAAAAATTGTAAAGATGAGAAGAGAACTCGTTCGTTAGAAAAATCTAAAAATTAACGAATAAATTCAAGAACTCATTATTGTAGTGTGTTAAAAAATAACTCAAACATCATTTTATGCTCACGTGTGTGTGTAGTTACAAATATTGTTGCAAATCTGGATGAAGAAACTATGATCGCTGCGTCTGAGCCTCTGGTATGTTATTGTTTTTCTTTCAATGCAACAGTAGCTTGCTTTAACATAATTATTATGCTGCAAAAAGGCCTAATTCCTCCAGCTTACTACTGAACCACAACCACCATTCCAATGGTCAGAAATAAGTTTAGAAAAGGTAAACATTGCTTGACCACATGATTCCAGTTTACATTAATAAACGTGTATATTTGTTATTACTATTATTTACTAGATACTATTCAAAGTTTCCAAGAGTCAATAGCAATAACACAAGCAAAACTTTAAATTTTGCTATCTCCTGTCTGTTTAAATGTAAACTTGTAAATTTTGCTACCTCTGTCTGTCATAAACTTGTAAATTTTGCTACATATGTCTGTTTATGTAAACTTGTAAATAATAAACTGTATGTACAACTATAACATCATACAAGATTTAAGACAGGATAGCATTGTATGTTGCACTTTCCTAGAATTTTTATTTCATTAAGTACCTGATACTTGTTGATAGGCCTACGCTGTCCTCCCGTAACTACTGGAATTTGAAAACACAAATGCACAATGCATGCATACTGTGCATTTCTGTACAGTTGGCATGGTGTGAAATTGGATGTTCAATTACTAAATGCATTATTTCAATTGTCACTGTGCTACTACATCATTTGAATCTGAAAGAAAGTTTGTAAAGATAGTTTGTCATCACCAGATCTTGTGCCATTGTGATAAAAGTTTATGAAAAAGTAGTAATATAGCAATAACTTTCTATTTACCATCTCCAGGAGTTTGTGCCACACGGCAGAACTGTGCTGGCCAAGCACCCAGGTCAGATCTACAGCAAGCACAACACATCAGCGTCGGAAAACTCCTTGCTGTACAAGCTCACCAACTTTGCCATCAAAGATGAGAGCCTGCTTGAAGCACGGGAGGCAGAGGAGCAGGAGTGGTGGTGCATACGGGAGGTTTATTATAAGAGTTGTGATGGTTTGTACTTTGAAGTAATGTTTTATGTACTTTTGGAGGTAACTGAATAGTTTGTGGATCAATTTGCTCACTTATCCATAACAAAGTCAAATCATTTACTTCAATTGGGCACATCAATGTCATAACTTACAAGAAAATAGAATTGATCCTAGTTGCCCCTTCCAAAAGTTCCTATGAAGAAGAATAGTTAAGAAATCTCCGTAGTTACTCATAACTAATACAAGTTATTAATGAGGTATAGAACAACAGCCGCACAGGTCGATTGATCAGGTTAAAGCTTAGCTTAAGCCGCGGTTGGTCTGTGGATGGGTGACCATCTTTACATACCGTGACCCCTCCGTTCCTCAGAAAGCATGTTAAGCTGTTGATCCCGGCTGTCATTCGTGGATCTTTGACAGTTGTTACGGGTAGTCAGAAGCCCGAAAGTCTGGCAACCAGTCTTACCAAGGGGCTTGTATTACCCAGTGACAGGGTTGTGGAGGTCAGATAGGCAGTCGCTCCATGTAAAATACTGGTATTCAGCTGCATCCGGGGAGACTGGAACCCGACCCCACCATAGTTGGGAAAAGGCTAGGCAGATGATGATGATGAATGAGGTATAGAAGGAAGTCTTATTGTTATAATTGTATCATGAAAAGCTGCAAAGATTTTTGTTTTGTTGAGTACTGGCTTTTAAGCTATATCCTTACTATAATTTCAATATTGTTATTAGTTTGCTTTCATAAAAAAAAAGAAGCAATAGAAATGGCCAGTTTAAATAATCAAATGAAATTACATTTGAATCAAAGTAAAAGATAACAATTCCTTGAGTACTCACTTACAAAGTTACAACACTCAACTCACTATAAATCTACATTCTATGCAAATATACTTTTCTATTTTTATTTCAAAAAGTGCATGCATGCATAACATAACTTTATCCATGTTATGCATGCATGCACTTTTTAAAATAAACAAATTCCAATTGGCATATCATGCATATCCATGCATGATATGCCAATTCTGTAAGACATAATTATGTGGAATTTTTTAATCCAAGTTAAATTTTTTTCGGTTATTTGATTGCAGATTTTGAAGACGAACCGCAACAGCCAAAAGACTCAAAATACGAGTATAACTCGGAATCTTTTCGTGCACCTAGCAGGCTCAAGAATGACTTCAACATTTCCATCAAGTCGGAACTTATCAGCGGAACGAAGAAAATGGACACTGAAGGCTTGAACTCTGCCGGCCCCTCTCGCGGTGGTAGTGCGAACAGTTCTAGCAACATGTCCAAGAAGTTTAACTTGACTTCTGGGCCCACTAAGAGTTCCAAGTCCATGATAAATCCAAAAACTGATAGCTCTTATGAGGAAGAGTTGTATGTTAAGGGGTGTACTGCTGTTTGGTCAAAAGGTAAAAAGATTGTTTTAATGCATCTTGATGTTGCAATAATTTAACGAAACGTAACGATGGAGGAATTAATAATAATAATAAGGTGTATTCACAAAAAAAAAAACAGAAACACATATACAATGTACATTACAATTCATTGCAAGTTGCAAAATCTGTACAAAAAGTATATAACCCTGTCCCTTAGACTAGGACAGCCTGTATTCTAAGAGACAGTGTTCGGCCAAATTATTATTTAAACATGATTTAATACAACAAATGAACGGTGTAGATGTTATTGAATTTCTGGGATTTTATTGTGTGTGTAGTGTAAATGAAATGAAATTCTTAGCTCATTGTTCACTATATGACAACTATTATTCACTAGGGACACATATGCCATACGGGGTGTCGCCGCCGCTAAGGATTATTGGCGTCTCAATAAAGATATACAGGGTTATTGGTAAAACATTAACAACCTCTTAAGAGGTCATTGTACTCGTCATTATGAACAGCTTTTACTATGGGACCAATCCTGGAATCGCGAAAAAAAAATCTGCTGTTCCCTACATTTATGTTCGTATAAGCTCGTCAAAATGTAGGGAACAGCTGATTTTTTTTCCCGATTTCAGGTTTGGTCCGTGCACGCACGAAGCAATGTTGTAGAAGTAGACATTGAATGACTGCTGCGAAGTGCGCAAACGTTTTTAAATTCTTAATTTATTTCCTTCTTGATTTCTTGTTCAGATAAAATGTGCAATAATAATAATAATTTTCATGTCCATTTTTTATTTCTTTCAGGGCTTATCTCAACTCCAGCTACAAAGCTCTCAGATCCAGAACACAGAGAAACTATCGCCTGCTACACCATAGAGAACCCCATAAAACACGCAGCCTTCTGCAAGTTCCATGTTGACATCAAGAACACCATGCTTATAGACGCTTTGAATACCCAAATAGGAGACGTAAAGAAAAACATTAAGATTGAGGATACTACAGAACACATACAGACAAAAATCATGCCAGCTATTTTACTAATAGATAATAAGTGCATGAAAGTTTATGAGAATGAAGGGCGGGAATACATAACAAATATACCATTCCAAGTGAAAAAAGTCTGGCCAATGCGGTACGGAGTTTTACTCGAAAAGGAAGCAACACCATTAAATCAAAACTCTATACTCCCAAACTCCTTTTTGAAGTTCAACGATTCTCAAAACAGTACTTTTTCTAAGTCGAAGTCCAACTTTCCGTTTAACATTAGTTCTAAGACACGTCAGGAATCTGTGTCTGGATTTGACCAGGATGTTTCTTTGCCGACTTGCTTCTCTTTAACTCATCCTCTGGATGAGGTTACTCCTATTCTGATGAAGTCACCTTCACAAGGGCTTCAGTACTACAACGATGGGGATATGCAAATTATGTTCGTCAGTTCAAACCCGAGTATTATTTTACTCTATGATTGGAAATTAGGAACCCATTCTCTTTGGAAGATCAGGAAAACTGTTCGCGATGAATGCTTAGCAATGTGTCCGAATATGAACTCAACAACTACCGTCTTTAGTCAATCTTGTGACTACATTGGCAGCCCGATGCAAAGCCAGAGGAACGTCACCAGCTGGGCAACTGGGTTAGGCAGCCCGTATCAATCTAAGAAGATGCCGACAACACCAACAATGTCTCGGTCAAGAATCAACAGTCCGATGGCCAATGTGTTCCATCAACAAGGTTTATCGCCTCACGCTTCCATTGGTCAAGCATCCTACACATCCATGATGGCTAACAATGGTCCGCAGAACCCTCCTTCGCTACCTTTATACCCTGATATTTGTCTTGACCACATTTGGACGGATACACAAACTTTACGTAGAGATCCTATCGAGTCTGCAAGTGACATGAAGACGTTCCTACACACTGATCTAGTTGGCCACGACTATTTATGTTTTATTGTGAAAGTGGGTGGTGTAAGTAGGTTGCAGATAGTGAGGCTGCAACGTTCTCACTCTCTTGGACAAACGTCTAAAACCAATCTGATGGTTGGGTCAGTTTCAACGGTGTTGGCCAAAGATGCTGTGGTGTTGGAACATTTGAATATGATTGCGTTGATCGATGAAGCTGGGAATATTATATTGCAATCTGGGAATCATGTTGTTGGGAAGGTAACTGTCCTTTTTACTTTTATAATATTTTCAAGTATTTGAGCAACTATACTCGAAAAAAAAAACAGCTAAGCTATCATTTTCAGCTTAAAATATGAAGTCTACATAAAGTCTACTGCTTTACTCCTCGAAAATATAGAAATATCCTACTAAAGATTTGATACAAATACATACGTCACCGCTGTAATCCCCAGCGGGTAAGGCAGAAACTAAGTACACATTTCGGTAGTTATGTTTATGTTTAAGTCCAATGTAATAGGAGCGAGCCTATTGCCATCAACCGGGCACAAATCCAGGCTCCGGGGTGCTACTAAGAAATTCCTGATGGAAAAACTCAATAACACTTAGCCCAACCTGGTAATTAAACCCAGGACCTTCTGCTTAGGAGTTTCGCTTGCGACCAATATACCAAAGAGGTTGAATAAAAATAAAAACTTTGACCTTTTAAGCGCTTGGCTAAATATCAATTGCCGTGCCGCTAGCGCGCGGGTAAAAAAAAAAAATAAGAACGAAAAAATCATGCATGTTCTCTGTCGAAGAAATACGACTCAGCGGTAGGGCACGGAAATATGTGTCGCATAAATGTGACACAAGCGGTTAAAAGGTTAATGTCCCTAATGGTCGCACTAGTCATGTGCAATGCGGGGCAGCGCAGCTGGATTGTCCGAAAGGGTTACCGCTACCCCAGAACATAAAGGGCTAAGGAAGGAACACGGGTGAGTTTTAGTCAGTAAGAGTCTGACACTCCCTTCCGCTCCACGCAGAGCGGGAGGGGTCATTTGATTTCCCACCCAAAAAAAAAGGGGTAAAAGGTTGACTGTGAATCACTATCAAAAATGTATAGGTTTTTTCCTTTCTACATTAATATTTTCTTTCTTTATCCCAGGTCCACGTAGGCGGCGTTCTAGCGCGTCTAATAGACTCGCCCTACACCAAGCGAGCCACCTTCCAGTCCCCATTCCCTCGCCGCAGCAGCCTGCTGCCAAGCAGATGTAATGAAACCTCCAACTTCGATGACTCGGCGTTACATCTCCTGTCGCCAGTGCCTCATACTTCCGCAGCAGCTAGGATTGAGCAGAAAGAGAGCTTAGGTGAGTTACACTTACTAAGGACTTAGCTTGATGTTAATAAGTCAAAGGAAAATAGAACTTGAAACGTAGCAGTAACATTTATTTTTAACCGACTTCTAAAAAAGGAGGAGGTTCTCAATTCGGATGTTTGTATTTTTTTTTTTTTTATGTTTGTTCGCGCATAACTCCGTCGCTTGCCAACCGATTTGAAAAATTCTTTTTTTATTGGAAAGGGTATGCTTTCCAAATGGTCCCATGAAAATTTTATCGAAATCGGAGAAGCGGTTTTTGAAAAATCAACAAAAACCTAAAAATTTATCTACATTAACGATCTTTTCATATTTCATAACTCCGTCATTTACGAACCGATACGGAAAATACTTTTTTGAGCATTTGCTCTCGAAAATCATCATTTGGTAAAGTGGAGCTGATGATAAAGACCACAGATGGCTATCGGAACTACTTAATGACAAATATTTCACGGGTTGCGATTCGATTGCTTTAATATGGTTGCTAAGCAATTTATGCTCGTTACAATGCATATGGTGAAATGGAGCTAATGGTGACTTCTCAAACAGCTCCAGTTCTCCAGGCTCTTATTAGGGGAACTCCTCAACAATTAACGTCCCTGCATCGGGTAAAGCAATATTTTGTAAAAGGTGATGAGCAGTTGACATTAGGCTATTGTAACTTAGATAAATTACAAACTGACCCACTAAAAAGTGAAAAATAAAAACTTTTTTACAAAAAAAAACAACCGACTTCCGAAAAACACTATAAAGTGAAAAATAACTTTAATTTCGGAAGTCGGTGGCAAAAAACTAAAATACAAATCCAAAGACACCGACTTCCGAAATTAAAGTTATTTTTCACTTTATAGTGTTTTTCGGAAGTCGGTTGTTTTTTTTTGTAAAAAAGTTTTTATTGTATACTTATTACTTGGAGAAAGTGACTTTCAAATACAACAATTAATCTGAACCATATATCAAGCAAAAGGGGCTTGTGGCTAAGTAATAACAGTCGCACGGATCGATCGATCAGGTTAAGCTACGCTTGCCGCGGTTGGTCCGTGGATGGGTGACCACCTTTACATATAAAGCCGCCGTGCCTCGGAAAGCATGCTAAGCTGCAATTGTTGCACCCTCGTCAGAAGCCGGAAAGACTGACAACCAGTCTTACCAAGGGGTATCGTACTACCAGTAACTGGGTTATGGAGGTCAGATAGGCAGCCGCTCCATGTAAAAAACTGGTATTCAGCTGCATCCGGATAGACTGGAAACCGACCCCAACATAGTTGGGAAAAGGCTAGGCAGATGATGATGATGATGATATCCAGCAAAAGACGTCCACAGGAACATAGGCTGATCATCTGTGTCATATTATTTCTTCGAGCCTTCGCTTGACAAGACTTAACGTTGATTTTCAATTGTTATTCAAGCCCCTTTGCCACCACTCCAAAACCCCATGCTTTTGTTTCTCAGCACAAGCTGAAGAGCGTTTACGCTGTACGGCATTTCATACAAACTTTCAAACCTTTGTTTTTCGAAATGAATGAACCGATTTTAATGAAATTTCATACGCATAAACAGGATACATAGGTCTAAAAATTTGCTTAAAACATTTTCGAAAAACAGTGTTACAGCCAAATTAGACAGATTTTAAATTTTCCATAGAAACAGTGATTTCCAGTTATCTTTTTAGGGTTCCGTAGCCAAATGGCAAAAACGGAACCCTTATAGATTCGTCATGTCTGTCTGTCTGTCTGTCCGTCTGTCTGTCTGTCCGTCCGTATGTCACAGCCACTTTTCTCTGAAACTATAAGAACTATACTGTTGAAACTTGGTAAGTAGATGTATTCTGTGAACCGCATTAAGATTTTCACACAAAAATAGAAAAAAAAACAATAAATTTTAGGGTTCCCCATACTTAGAACCGAAACTCAAAATTTTTTTTTTCATCAAACCCATACGTGCGGGGTATCTACGGGTAGGTCTTCAAAAATGATATTGAGGTTTCTAATATAATTTTTTTCTAAACTGAATAGTTTGCGCGAGAGACACTTCCAAAGTGGTAAAATGTGTGTCCCCCCCCTGTAACTTCTAAAATAAGAGAATGATAAAACTAAAAAAAATATATGATGTACATTACCATGTAAACTACCACCGAAAATTGGTTTGGACGAGATCTAGTAAGTAGTTTTTTTTTAATACGTCATAAACCGCAATTTACCATTCATTCAATCAACTCAAAAATATAAAAAAACATTTAATTTCATAAACATAAACCTTATGCATAAACCCGGATGTTACGGAACCCTCGGTGAGCGAGTCCGACTCGCTCTTGCCCGGTTTTTTAAATAAGACATTTCTATAATGTTCTTAATCTTAACTAACTTTTTAGACTTTTGTATCCTGCTCATGCGTATGAAGCTTCATTAAAATCGGTTCATTCATTTCAAAAATAAGGGCATGAAAGTTTATATGAAATTCCGTACATCGTAAACGCTCTGAAATGAAACTAATGTGTTTAGACATAAGGCTCAAGTTTGTTCTGTAACAATAATGTTCATAATTGCAAAGAAAAAACCAGTTATTTCCCATCATTGTCAGGTCTATGCGGACTCTGCGACGCATCCGGTTCCCGTCTGACCCTGCAATTCGAAGCGGGTCCAATGTACCGGATATCGCTACCGCCTCTGACTTGTTCTACGCTAGTCACTCGCTGTTATACTGCCTTGAGAGCGATTCTGCCCAAAGATGTTACTATGCAGGTGAGGTCCTTAATTAGTTCAGAAAGAAACGAGTTATGTGGTCAAAAAGTAGATATCAAAACCTCCTTTTATTGCTTTTGTAAGCTCTGGAAAAGGATGCCTGGAAGGATTTAGGAGAGGCCTTTGCTCAGCAGTTGGACAGTGTAATATAAGATAACTTAAAATAAAAACTGGCCAAGTGTGAGTCGGACTCGCACACGAAGGGTTTCGTACCACAAGGCAAAAACGCCAAAAAAAAAAAAAACACGTGGGAGCCCCTTAAATATTTATTTTATTCTGTTTTTAGTATTTGTTGTTATAGCGGCAACAGAAATACATCATCTGTGAAAATGTCAACTGTCTAGCTATCACGGTTCATGAGATACAGCCTGGTGATAGAAAGACAGACAGACGGACAGTGGAGTCTTAGTAATAGGGTCCCGTTTTTACCCTTTGGGTACGGAACCTTAAAAAATAATTTCTTTTATAGTTATTAATGACTAGCTACGCCCCGCGGTTTCACCTGCATAAGTTTCGATACCGAGGGAATATCGGGATAAAATGTATCTATCTATCTTTTTAAAGAGATGAAATAAGTTCAATTTTCTACCATCTAAATGATGATCGCTGTCTGTCCTTGGACATAATCTAGGCCTCCTCAAACTAAAAAGGTTTTCTAGAAACATAATTATAATTGTCTTTCTTAGGTAATAATAAAATGGTATGGCGTCCGCAACGCACCCGGCAGTCAAGACCTAACTCCCGAACAAGAATGGTCAATGTTCTCGAATCTTCTCCTCTCCCTCATCGGCTACGACGTCGAACGATTACACACGAAACAGACCGATGACGCTATCGACCATGCCGAAGTCGCCACAAAGAAACAAAGGACATCTAGCGATGGAACTCCAGACGACTGGGATTATCTCCTCAACTCCAAGATGCATAAAGCCATAGGACATTCTTTAACCATGCTGAAACTACCCATACCCAACTCCGATGGGTATCGTAAAGGGAAACGGACAAGCTTAGAAACTGAAAAATCTAACTTATTCAATACAAATTCGGTCTTATTCCCTTATGTTTTACAAGTGTTATATTCTCTACATTTGGTCTACGAAGAAATTAAGCTAAATACTCTTTTGTGGAGTAATTTGAGGCCGCTATCAACCTTCTTGTATCAATTAGCGAAAGATTTAAAGCTCGATGCGTATGTCAATCATTACTGGCTGGATTTCCCGACGGATTTGAATTTGGAATACGAAGATGAGTCTCAGATAAATGAGGGTAGTTTGAAGAAGTTGTGTGAGCCTGTGTACTTCAGTCGGGATCCTCCGAATGTGTATTCGTATTTGAACTCGATGCTGAAGGACTTGGATGTGGGATACTACCCGTATTTGGCTGAGGTTAATACTATGTCCAGGGATATTATTGAGGTATGTATATTGTCTATTTTTCTTTCAATAATTTCATAGTTTGTTGAGCTGAGTACAGATCTTGGTCAGTGGGTCGTCTTAGATCTTCGAATATAACATTAAAAATGAGAAAAAATAAATAAATAGGTAATAATAATAAAAAATAAATAAATGAGAAATGATTAAAACATATTGTTTTTGTAACTAAATTGTTTGAAAAATAAGCAAATCATTTCAAAGATCATTTTTGGTCCTTTAAAAAGAATGGTTTTAAAATCGCTTTTATTACAACACTAACACATTTCGGCGTCTGCGCATCGTATGCATAAAAATTAACATTACGTATGACTTATAAAATCTAGTATGTTGTACACCAGCTCTGCCTTTGGGGAATACTGGCGTTATAATATTTTGTGTAATTTCATTTTCAGATCCTAACAACAGTGGGTTGCGGTCGTTCCGCCGGCATACAAACTATTTCAAGTCGGGACACCGTGACCGCTAGCAGTACTCCACGCTCGAGGCGTGACAACAACAACTACAGCTCGCCGTACTGCCAAGCTGTTATTATGGCGTGTGATAAAGGTACGTAAGTCCAAGATAATTTATCTGATGAAACTTCACAGAAGTTATGGGTATGTATAGCTAATTAAGAGAAAACAAAGAAAAGTATGTTTTTCTAAGCTCATAACCTTGCTACAGTTCACGTCAAACTGTTTCGGTTCTGAAGTGCGCTAATCGCTGCACAGTACTCACCCCTCACCGCCGTTAACAAGTGGATTTGTTACTGCGCAGCAGTGGCGTGCATTGGTTTTCAGAATCGGGTCTAGTCTAGGCAGACGCGGTCACTAGTCAGAAACTTAAAACCAAAGTATCTATTAACAAAAAAAAAGTTTTGTAGCTGCCATCTTGGATTTTCATTATGACTTTATTTTTGGCTCCAGCGCCCTGAAAAACCATGAAAACGACACCCATGATAAAAAAAATTAAAAAATTCACAGCCGCCATCTTGAATTTTCATTTTGACTTTATTATTGGCTCCAGAACCCTCGAAAACCATGAAAACGACACCCATGATGGAAAAAAAAATTACAGCCGCCATCTTGGATTTTCATTATGACCTCACCAGCGCCCTTGAAAACCATAAGAAAGACACCCATGAAAAATAAAAAAATAAAATACACCTTGGATTTTAATTTTGAACTCACTATTGGCTTCAGCACCCTCAAAAAAAAATGAAAACGACACCCATGATGAAAAATTTGAAAATTTTTGCAGCCGCCAAGTTGTATTTTCATTTTTATCTCACTATCGGCGACCTAAATATCCATCCCTTTCTTTCTTTTTTTTTTTTGGTGGATGGGAAATCATCAAATGACTCCTCCCGCTCTGGGTGGAGCGGAAGGGAGTGTCAGACTCTTACTGACCAAAACCCACCCGTGTTCCTTCCTTAGCCCTTTATGTTCCGGGCCAGCGGTAACCCTTTCGGACAATCCCGCTGACCCGGCAGGCTTCGGCCCTAAGGGGCCCCTCCTCGATGCTGACATCTCTTTGAGGCGCGCGTGGAACACGTACGCGCCGTCCGGCACGGGCCTGGTCCTGATCAGACGTTGAGCTACCCATTACTCTCCGCCCGCAGGCCCGCGCCTACGGTGGCCGGGAGTCATCACGCGGCTCCCGACGCCCGGAGCGTCTCCCGCGGCGGCTGGGACGGGAGGCTCTCTCTCTGAGCCGTCCCGCCACCTCCTTCGCTAGCATGACTGCTTCGCAGAAGGAGGTGACTGCCCCCCACTCCCTCTCGCCCCGGACCATGGCTTGCACCAGGGCCGGACGCGAGAGGTCGCCGTCGCTGCCGATCGCCTCTACGAGGACACGGCGGTGCTCCGCCCAAGCGGGGCAGACCTCCACCGTGTGCTCCACCGTGTCCTCTGGGCGATCCTGGCAATGGTGACACCCGGGCGTTTCCTCCCGCCTGATAATGTGCAGGAACCTCCCGAAACTTCCATGTCCGGTGAGGACCTGCGTCAGGCGGTAGGTGAGGGCGCCGTGGCGCCTCTCTAGCCACTCCTCAAAGAGGGGTCTTATCGCCGCTGTCGCGGCGTGCCCTGCGCTGGGTTGCGACAGTCGCTCTTTCCATGCCGCCATGAGATCGCGCCGGAGATCCGTCCGCTCCGCAGCGATTTGCCGCGGAAGCGGATCCTCCCCCCGGCGTAGTGCCTCCGCGCGCCACTCATACAGGCGCGCGAGGACTATCGCCTCCAGATCCCATGGCGGCAGTCCGGCAAGGAGGCTTGCCGCCTCGCCAGAGATCGTGCGGTAGCCCCGGATAACCCTTATGGCTACCACCTTCTGGGGCGCGTTCAGGTAGTGGGCGGCTCGCCGCCGCAGTGAACGCGCCCACACCGGGGCCTCGTATAGGCCATGGACCGCACGACCCCCGCGTAAAGCCTCCGGCAGGAGGCGTTTGGCCCCCTCAGGTTGGGCAAGAGCCGCTTGAAGGCGGCCCCGGCCCGTTCCAGTTTGGGGGCCAAACGTCGGAAATGCTCCACGAAGTCCCACCGGCTGTCGAGGACGAGACCGGTATTTCATCGTCATCCCGACGCCGATGTGAACCCCTCCTACCGTTAGTTGGGATCCCGATGGCGGCGCGTTCCGGGGCCCATGAAACGACATGGCCTCGGACTTGTGCAATGCCACCTCGAGACCCAACTGCCGGATCCTCTCCACGACTATCGCAACCCCGCGTGTCATCGCGTCGGCCGCCGCCTGATGCGACCTCCCCTGCGCCAGGACCAGCGTGTCGTCAGCGTAGCATCCCTTTCTTGACACAACCAAATTACGAACGAATTACAAATTACGATTTGAACATTCATACTCGGTTGGTTATATGAGTAGGCAGGTATGCCTACTTTAAGGTGATAAATTGCGAAGGTCGAACATCATGTTATTACGCGTGAGACGTATGTATTTTTAATTTCGTCGTATTAACTTGAACGAGTAAAGACCAATGACAATGTGCGAATAGTACGGGAGCCGAGTAGGCTTTCTGGCGAGTCCCTACCTGTCGCGCGCATTTACCTAGATATTACTTACTTTTGAAAGCATTGGCGGCGCGTGTTTGTATGAAGATTTTGTTTTTTTTGTTAAGTTTGATAATATAGTCAGTTTCTTAACTGTGGGGCACACACACTAAATAGTAGATTAGTAGCCAAGGACATGCTTACACCCGAGTTAACTACTCTGCTTACACCCGAGTTAACTACTCTGCTTTACATCTCGATTGTGAGGTAAGTAGAAAAAAACCGGCATTACAAGAATAAAACATTTTAAAGTAAAAGTTTTCTATTCCCGCCTTTTTTCATCTTTTTTTAAATTATTTTTTTCAAGATTGAAATTGAGCTTCGCCGTTCGATATTTCAAATTGATGACTATTATACTCATACGAAGACAAGGCTGAATAGCGAAGCGACCTCTTTTGTCATTGGGCTGAATTCATGATGTCTATTGCCAGTATGATGGTTAGATGTACGCGAACTGTTTCAAAGAGTGAAGTTTTTTTTTTAATTACTTACCGCCCTAGGGCTTTTCTAGCTACATTATTACCCTAGAGCGCTAATTGGTCACCTACAAGCCCCATTTGGGGGTACTAAGGACCTACTTACCGAATATGAGAGACGTAAATGTAATTGACAGTCTTATGACAGTCTTATCGAGGTAGGCACTGCTTATATGCCTTTATGCAATGCACGCCACTACTGCGCACCGAGTGCAGCGACTCTCCTCATTTTCCAAGCCGCTATAAAGTTTAATCGGGCTGTACTTTAACAATTACTGTAGTATGACTACAACTGGTTCAGATAGATATGTGAAAGCTTGTTCATTAGCAAATATTTTCCCGACGTATGCGTGATATTTAGGTGTAGATTTTTAAGCTTTGTTTAAAATAAATAAATCACTTTAACAACGGTTGTTGACCCGTTATCGGCTGTCTAAATTAAAACTTCACCATTAATTAAATTTGACCTCGTAAGTCAGCTCTGATACCTTTTGACCAAGGAACGAGCCATTGTCGAATTTCTGTTCAAACTAGGAAGATGCTTTTGAATAAGCATAGTACCATTTAGCATTATTTCCGCAGGTATAACCCTCCGCGACATCGACAACCTGCCGCCCGCGCTGGGCCTGCTGCTGCTCACGACCTTCAGCCGCTGCAAGAGCTCGCCCCCGGCCGCCTGGCCGCCCGCTGCCTACAACCTGGTGCTGCGGGAGGACCTGGCGCACCAGGCCGAGGTCGCGCATACTATGAAGACTGCGTCGGATTATATGGAGTGTGAGTCAATATTTTCTGTAGTACGGTTCAAAAACAACTGACATCAGTGGGACTCGAACCCGCAACCTCTGGCGTACCGTGACATACATGGCTCTGACCAATGAGATAATATTAAAAGCGTTTACAATGTACCTGCGGCATTTTATACAAACTTTCAAGCCATTGTTTTTCAAATGAATGAACTGATTTTAATGAAACTTCATACGCATAAGCAGGATACAAAGGTCTAAAAAGTTGCTTAAGAACATTTTTCAAATGTCTTATTTATAAAAAGATAACTGGAAATCTCTATTTCTATGGAAAATTGAAAATCGGTCTAATTTGGCTGCAACACTATTTTTCAAAAATGTTCTCTCAAGTGTCAACGGTACAGCGTATGTTCATAAGAAAAAGTGCTCGGAATGTCAACGGTGCAGCGTATGTACACAACGAAAATTATGAAAGTGAAAACATATCACATCACTGCGACGTAAGGTCAGTTTGATTTGCTTATTGAATGGTATAAATAGTTAGATAAACTCATAACGAAACCAGGAAGGTATAATATATACCATGATAATGGCTATAAATTGCCGATTTCTCAGTTTTTCTGAAGTCCTACCCAAAAATCTAAAAGTACGTTCAACTACGCTGACACTTGGGGCGTTTCGACAGGCGGGCGGCCAGACGTGTGAGGGGTTAAGTAACTTTTTAGACCTTTGTACCCTGCTTATGGGTATGAAGTTTCATTAAAAAAATCGGTTCATTCATTTCGAAAAACAAGTAAGTAAGTAATTATTTATTTATTTTACCAACTTTAAAAGACTTAGCCTAGGTAACATCAGTGTTAATTCAATAGGGGTTGGGAATGGCTATTACATTTGAGAAGACCCCTGCCCTTTAAACTAGGAGAATCCTGTATCTTGAAGGACAGTGAACTTTTAAGGGATTGACACGTTTTACAAAATATTCATAACTGCATAACAATTCTGTTGCTAACATACATATTTATTAAAGGGGCTTAGAAGCTAATTGTGGGGAGTGTTTGTGTGTGTGTTGCTGTTGAGTTAGACTGGTCCGTTGAGGTGTGTGGGTGTCACGAATATAGTAAATATCTGTCAATAAAATGAAAAGTTAGGTATTTTAGTTGTAATGTGGTGTATGTGGGTGTGATGAATATAATAAATATCTGTCAAGGAAATGAAAAATTAGGTATCTTAGTTGTAATTTGTAGAATAAATAAGTTCTTCTGTATTGGAATAATTTAAATTTAGGAGGAAATTTAACAGTTTTCTTTTTAATTCGAGAGAGTTTAAAATATTTATTGTTAATTTGTTTTGAAGCTTGTTATATAATCTAGAACTTAGGATGAAATATTGGTGGGCAGCAAATGTGGTCCTGTAACGCTCGACCTGACATACTGGAGCAGACCTACGTCGAGTATGGAGTATTTGTCTCGAAAGGGCTTGAAAGTTTGTATAAAATGCCGTACGGCGTAATCGCCCAGCCCTTTTATGGGAAGGCGCCCACAATAACTTTATTTGTCCCAACTTACAGAATGGTAGCTCGGGACAAAAGTCCTGGCTTTTTCCTTGGCTTTTCGTACTAAGTCAACATTCCTGTGACATACAACAGATATGTCCTGGCCAGATTAAACCAAGCTGGAAGAACTTTGCAGCAACAATAACTTTCTATCTTTAAATGTTCCTTTAGTCATAGCCCTGGAAGTTCTGGAGAAAGACACAGTGTACACGCTGGCGAAGAGACCAGCGGAACCTACGAGGAGTAACCCTGAGGATGCTGACGTCATCACTGGCATGGAACATCTAAATACGCAGTTGCTGAGTTTGCTGTATCCAAGGGATCATAGGTGAGAGGAATGATCTGTTAAGAATTTTATTGTTGATACATAATTTTGCAGTAAGCTCAAGTCGATTTTAGCGATTCTTTTCAACTGGTCTAATGAAATATACCGTAGATTTAACAGTTTTTACAAGATACCTCGTGTAACTGTATTGACTTAACATTAAACTTTGAGTAAGTAAAACTGTGTTGCTAAGGCATAATAAATATTTTACTTCTAGCAGCGCCCCGCGGTTTCACCCTCATAAGTGTCGATCCCGTGGGAATATCGGGATAAAACTATCCTATGTCCTTTCCCGGGACTCAAAACTATCTCTATACCAAATTTCATCTAAATCGGTTCAGCGGTTTAAGCGTGAAGAGTTAACAGACAGACAGACACACTTTCGCATTTATAATATTAGTATGGATTTATCGGTGGAGTGCATAATTAGCAATAGAGTTGTATATTACTGTTACTATAATGTTATAAACTTTCTTAAAACGTAAAATATTAATGAATAGACAGTAATTTAAGAAATTGACCCGTCGCGGGACGCCTGGCAGATGTGAAACATCGAGACTATTTTGTTTAAAAAATACGCTGTGGGTATACGAGCTCAGCGGTGAGGTAGGCGAGGGGAGAGTGGGGAGACTGAACAGCTGTATTACATGTTTCACATAAAAAAAATATTATTTCTATCTGCAAATAGACAAAATGACGTTGTATATTCCGTTCCAGAATGACCGAAGTAATAAACCTGCTTCAATCCTCAATACCCGTAACCATCAACCTGACGCAGCGACCCGAGGTGTCCGACCACGACTTCATTGAGGAACAGGAGAAGTATCTGTTCGCTGTCAGTACTAGGACTATGGCGCTACCTATTGCTAGGTGAGCCTAGCCTTTTCCCAACCATGTTGGGGTCGGCTTCCAATCAAACTTTTTATTTTTATTTTACATGGAGCGACTGCCTATCTGACCTCCACAATCCAATTACTGGGTAATACGATACCCCTTGATAAGACTGGTTGTCAGACTTTCGGGCTTCTGACTACCCGTAACGACTGTCAAAGATTCACGAATGACAGCCGGGACCAACGGCTTAACGACTACGACGACTTATATTTTTGCGTTGTGAAATTAAATTACTCATTAATTTTGTCTGAAATCGGTAATGACAATAAAACAGTGGCACACCAGGAGTGCCGACAGAAGTGGAAACTTATAGTATATAAAAAAGTATAGTAATTTTAAAAATATGTTTGAATGTCATTCTTCCCAAAGAAAATTTACCGCGCGTTGATGGCTTTTTTAATGGCCAAAACTTAAAACAGAGTTGTCGGTTACGGTAACAGTGTCGCGAGTTCAATGGTTTTTTTCCCATTTCAAAAAATGCCCAACGCGCCTAAATAAATGTTCACTTAAAAAAACATTACAAAGTAAAAAATAACTGACCTCAAGCTCCGCTAATGAGACACGATTGATTTTCTATTGTATCGTATTACATACGGATGTCGGTGTTTTTGGATCTGTATTTTAGTTTTTTGCCATCGACTTCCGAAATTAAAGTTATTTTTTACTTTGTAGTGTTTTTTATGGAAGTCGGTTGTAATGTTTTGTAAAAAGTTATTATTTTTAATTTTGATACCTACCCTACACCAACTCGTATATCATTACATGTAAGATGGACGAATGTAAGTCTGATAGTCCACTGAGGCCGAGTGGAGGAGAAGTAACCAATAAATAACCAGTTCCTATATTTTCACTTCCTACATTATCACGTCGGTGTCACTAGTACACAGCAGCTATGAGGAACAAGGTGTAATATTCGCTCCTCCTCCATAGAAAAGGGAGGATCCTCCGACCAAATGGGTGTTGTGTCTGGCGGGCAACTGCCCGATGATTCATGTCGGGACGTTGTATCTATGCTAGTTGCGCGGTAAACTCTGCTTGCGAGATGCAGGATTTTGCGTGACGTCAGTATGATGCGTTGTTGGCATGTGGCGTTGTAGATACCGCTACAATACGGCTTTTCTCCACTCAACATTCCAATCTTAACTGTACATTTTTCTCTGCTCCGCCTCGGTGGAGTGGCGGCTTCGGGTTGTGAACCTCTGACTACGTTGGAACACATTTTACCTGTGTTAAAATGTTTGTGGTGCAGAGGCATGGCCACCCTGCGCACCGTGCCGTGCCCGGCCACCGAGGCCGTGGAGGTGCCGCGCGTGTGCGTGTGGGGCCGCTGGCGGGGCCGCGGCGCGGGGGCCGGGGACGCGGCCCCCGCGCTGGGCGCGTGGCCCAGCTTCCACAACGGGGCCGCGGCGGGACTGGCTCTTGTGCCGCTGTCCGGGTTCACGATAGACTCCGAGTGGGTCATTTATAATAAGCCGAGGGTGAGTGGTTTTTTTAAGTCGCTTTTTTGTAGTTGTAACTTATACAACGTATTTCAGCTAATAATGACCAAAAATTGTTGTTAACTTCTATTAAATTTTTCGACCAAAGCTGGTACAATTTTAAGCTAAGTTTACCGGTCCCCACTCGAACGCACAAATGACACAAAGAAATTATCGACACAATTACAACAACAAAACAAACATTAAACATTATTTTAATTATACACACACACAAAGCCGAGAGCCGAGAGGCACTTGTTCCCCCGTCATTGTGATCATTTTTTGTACTGGACCATACCTGGGAACTTTCTGGTTACGAAGATATTGAAGGTCAAAATTCCAACTTTCACTGACGTTTTTTAAGAAAACAAGTTTTTGATGTTAGAACACAACTTTAACCCGTCAAGCCCCCGCGCGTGCCCGATAGAACGTTCTTTTCTATTGTATCGTGCGTAGTACTATACAATAGAAAATCAATTGTATCTCATTAGCGGAACTTGAGAGGTCATATACCCCACGATCCCTGTATCGTTGCATGCACCTATAAGCACAATGTTTTGCGTACGTTACATTACGAACTACCGCAAACAGCAAATTTTCGCACCAAAAATAAAAGTCATTTCCCAGCAATTTTTTTTTCTTTTCTTTTCTTTTTTCTTTCTATGTACATACATAATGCGTAGTTGACGGCTATGTGATGTCAATGTGTCTTTTTACACCCTGCAGTATTATTCAAAATACTTTTACTTTCAATTTCTGATAATCATAAAGACACAAAAGAAAGTCACAATAAAAATAAATTAAGAAATATTTCCTATTCTTACATTGTTTCTTGCGACTTAAAATGTTGCTAGGAATAATGTCGCTAGCAACACTACAAACATTCTTTGCTACCAGCGTCCAGCAGCAGCAACATGTTTCTTGAAATTTAATTTAATTCAAACATGATCCATTTCGTTAGTAAACGTTGTGCCATAAAACTATGTTAGTTTCACACATAAACGCATACAATATTTGAAGAACGGACGTCATACCTGTCCGCAATCAATACAAAAATATGTTTCTGGAAGAACTTATGTTTCCCAATGAGCTATACAATTTCTATTTCTAACAGGGTACAGCAGAAATGTCAACAGAACACGCAGGCTTCCTCATGGCTTTAGGACTGAATGGCCACCTCCGAGACATGCCCTTCATGAACATCTACGAATATCTCGTCAAATGTAACGAGATGATCAGTGTCGGACTTCTGCTGGGACTGGCTGCTACATATAGAGGTAACCAAATGATAAAATATCACCTCTAGCCAGAAATATTCATATTCTGAACACAATCGCGATCACAATCACACTAATATTATAAAAGCCAAAGTTTGTGAGTGTGTTTGTGTGTTTATATGTTTGTTACTTCTTCAAGCTCAAACGGCTGTACCAATTTTGATAAAATTTTGTATGGAGGTAGCTGACACCCTGGATTAACATATAGGCTACTTCTATCCCGATATTCCCACGGGAACGACATTTATGCGGGTGGAACCGCGGGGCGCAGCTAGTTAATAATATTTCCTTTGATGTAATCAATAACGCAATGATCAAAGGCTTTAGAGTTCTACGAGTATATGATTATCTTAGTAAAATCTGTCAATTTCTGTCGCTTTATATAATACTAGCTTCTGCACGCGTCGTCGCCCTCGTGGATGTCGATATCTGTAATTTAAATAGTCTAATATTGCACAGCGTGAAATTAGCTCATGAGCGCAGCGAGAGTGCCATAATAAGTTAATACACTAACACACATTGTACTTTATAATATATATGTTAGTCTGTAAGGTATTTATCTATGGGCCAAAGTAGCCTGAAAATAAAGGTTTTATTATTATTATTATAATAGATTTACTTAAGTCATGCTTTTCTGTGTAAAAATGGACCACTTAAGTCACAGCAAAGCGTGACTTAAGTGCGGATTTAGGTCACTCAGTGCTTTAAACATTCTTTGTAACACTATTTCCTCTCAGGATCAATGGACGTTCAAGCTACAAAAATGATGAGCATACACTTGGAACCCCTACTTCCGCCCACCTCCATCGAGCTGGACATTCAGCAAAACATCTTGGTGGCTGCACTGTTAGGCGTCGGTCTGATATACCAGGCCACTGCGCACACGCATTATGCGCAAGTGTTGTTAAATGAGATTGGTAAGTTATATCTATGTATTTAATGAAAATCTTAAGTTCATTTATTCACTGACCGACAACGCACTGTCTAAACCACTGGGTCTAGAAACATGAAATTTTGTACGGTCAGCAACAAAAGTCGATTAACACTTCAGCTTTTTTAATCTCAGTTATTGAGCAAAATATTTGTTCTAAATTGCAACAGAACTACAATGCAAATTTGAACAAATGTTTTGCTCAATAACTGAGATTTAAAAAACCGAAGTGTTACTATTTTGCTCAATAACCGATATTAAAAAAAAATACTGAAGTTTTAATCGACTTTTGTTGCTGACTGTACAAGAGCTTATAACATAATGTTCCCACTGCTGGAACACAAACCAAACACAGAACACAGACTGGAGATAATAATTTAGGAAACAAGAGACAATAAAAAAAAAAAATAAAATAAAATCATTTTAATTCGAGTGTCATTGACTCATAATAGAAATACAGTACACATACAGTCACATTACATACACAACACTACAAATTAAATTCAAGTCATAATCACAATAATAAGACATAATCACAATTAAATTAGCATTTTACATAAAAAATAAAAATTAAATGATTAGTCGATTAGTCGCATCAGCCTGCCACACGTCGCTGACAACAGTGGGAGATGATGGAGCAATCAAGCCTCCCCGCGAGCGCGGCCAGCATGCTGTTGGCGCTCCCCCGCACTCGCCGCACCAGCGACGCGCCTCTCTTGCGCATAGTGGCGTGGAAGCAATCTACGCGCGCTTCCGCAAACATAGCCGATGCGCTGCAATAGCGGGGGAGCGCCAACATCATCCTGAACGCGTTGTTGAACTGGACACGAAGGGCGCCGTACGACTTTTGCGTATAGTCAGTCCACAAGCTGCACGTGTATAGTGTAGTGCAGTAGGCTCTAAAAAGCGTTATTTTAACATCTTTCGAGCACCGTGCAAACCTGCGGATAACCATGTTCGCTCTGACCGACAGCGCCCTTCGCTCCCGCTCAATGTCTGCATCATCTTTCAAGGTAGGAGTCTCAAAATGTCCTAAGTACTTAAAAATGTCCACCCTTACCAAGGGTGAGCCATTCAGCTTTATAGGTGGCATTTCCAGCACTTTCCTAGTCCCCCCCTGAAAAACCATACACTGACTCTTCTTTACATTATATCGCAGTCCGTGACCAGCTGCATAGTTCTCACATATACTCATCAGCCTCCTAAGTCCACAGACCGAGGCGCTCAGCAGCACCATATCGTCCGCGTAGCTGATGTTATTAAAACAGACGCCATCTATGTGACAACCGATATGTTGCTCGCTGAGCGCCTCGATCAGTCCATTCACATACAGGTTAAAAATAGAGGGAGAGCTCAACCCCCCCTGTCTCACCCCACATTCCAACCTATATGGGTCCGACAACGTGCCCGCCCACTTCACATAGTTAACCTGGTTCCCGTACCAATACTTAAAGATGTAAATAAGTTCATACGGTATCTGGGATGATCTCATCTTATTCCACAAGATGTCGTATGAGACCATGTCAAAGGCTTTGGACAGGTCGAGGAAGCAAGCGTACACAGATGTTTTTCTCTCAGTATAGTATTTAACAATGTCATTTACAAAAATATTGAATAAAAGAGGTCCTAATAAGGATCCTTGGGGAACCCCCGACGTAATGTACATCGCTCTCGAGGTATAGATGGGCAATCCACCCGGGTTTAAAACCGGTGCTTTGATAAAAACCCGATAAACACCCGTAAACACCCAATTTTTTGGGTATTTACGGGTGTTTATCAAAAACACCGGGTTTAAATCCGGTGGATTGCCCATCTATAACTCGAGGTATAACCGTTGAGGACCACAGTCTGGCATCTGTTTTCAACATGATACAAACCATCTCTACAAGCTACTCCTCACACCAATCCCTACCAATTTGCGCATTAGAAGCGCATGATCTATTCGATCAAAAGATTTGCCGTTGTCAGTGTATATAACGTCGACCTGAGAACTCCTTGACATACTCGTATGCTCTGAAAGATAGTGTCTACAGACCACTAGATTGGATGTAGTGGAGCGACCTTTAAAAAATTCATGTTGGTGTTCGGAGAAATTTAATTTAAGTGAAGAAGAAAGTTAAACGTGGACGATTTTCTCCATATATAATTTCAGCGAACACGCAGAGTTGGAGATCGGTCTATATTTTTCAACGCTGTCCTTAGGTCCTTTTTTATGAATCTGCGTTATATACGCTGACTCCCAGATTGTAGGCACCACTCCCAAGTCGAATGACCGTTTGAATAATAATTTCAATGGAATGGATAGACGTCTGGCACATTTGGTTACAAAAATTGGTGAAATATTATCCGGATTAGCGGATTTGTTAATATCCACGAAATACCTCCTACTTCCGCACATCAATAGAGCAGATGTCTGATACGAGACCATTAGACTGATCCATTCTGGCAGGGGCTAAGAATTGATTTGCGTCGTGACGCTCTTGGAAGTTTGAAAAGAAATAGTCGTCAAACATATTGCAGATTTCCCCCCCGTGATCATACTTCACCAAGTTTTAATACATACATTTAACATATTGTCAAAAAGCCCTAGGATTTTTAGAAATGGCTAATTCAATGTTTGCTATATAGTCGTCAAACATTTTCTTCAGATTTTCAGCCCGTTGACGTAAGGTAACAAAAGATTGATAGTCCGAGTGATTTCCATAGGTTTTAAATTTTGAATGAATATTTGACTTTTCTTGAATTATTATTTTAATAAGACTTTGCACCCTCTATCCCCAGGCAAGCCCCCCGGGCCCGAGATGGAGAACTGCGTGGAGCGCGAGGGGTACGCGCTGGCGGCCGGCCTCGCGCTCGGCCTGGTCATGGCGGGGGCCGCGCGGGCGGCGCCGGGGGGCGCGCTCACACAGCTGGCACACAAGCTGCGCACCTACATGCTGGGGGGCGACAAGCAGCCGCTCACGGGTGAGTTGTTGCTACAGATACGCCGGGGGGCGCGCTCACACAGCTGGCACACAAGCTGCGCACCTACATGCTGGGGGGCGACAAGCAGCCGCTCACGGGTGAGTTGTTGCTACAGATACGCCGGGGGGCGCGCTCACACAGCTGGCACACAAGCTGCGCACCTACATGCTGGGGGGCGACAAGCAGCCGCTCACGGGTGAGTTGTTGCTACAGATACGCCGGGGGGCGCGCTCACACAGCTGGCACACAAGCTGCGCACCTACATGCTGGGGGGCGACAAGCAGCCGCTCACGGGTGAGTTGTTGCTACAGATACGCCGGGGGGCGCGCTCACACAGCTGGCACACAAGCTGCGCACCTACATGCTGGGGGGCGACAAGCAGCCGCTCACGGGTGAGTTGTTGCTACAGATACGCCGGGGGGCGCGCTCACACAGCTGGCACACAAGCTGCGCACCTACATGCTGGGGGGCGACAAGCAGCCGCTCACGGGTGAGTTGTTGCTACAGATACGCCGGGGGGCGCGCTCACACAGCTGGCACACAAGCTGCGCACCTACATGCTGGGGGGCGACAAGCAGCCGCTCACGGGTGAGTTGTTGCTACAGATACGCCGGGGGGCGCGCTCACACAGCTGGCACACAAGCTGCGCACCTACATGCTGGGGGGCGACAAGCAGCCGCTCACGGGTGAGTTGTTGCTACAGATACGCCGGGGGGCGCGCTCACACAGCTGGCACACAAGCTGCGCACCTACATGCTGGGGGGCGACAAGCAGCCGCTCACGGGTGAGTTGTTGCTACAGATACGCCGGGGGGCGCGCTCACACAGCTGGCACACAAGCTGCGCACCTACATGCTGGGGGGCGACAAGCAGCCGCTCACGGGTGAGTTGTTGCTACAGATACGCCGGGGGGCGCGCTCACACAGCTGGCACACAAGCTGCGCACCTACATGCTGGGGGGCGACAAGCAGCCGCTCACGGGTGAGTTGTTGCTACAGATACGCCGGGGGGCGCGCTCACACAGCTGGCACACAAGCTGCGCACCTACATGCTGGGGGGCGACAAGCAGCCGCTCACGGGTGAGTTGTTGCTACAGATACGCCGGGGGGCGCGCTCACACAGCTGGCACACAAGCTGCGCACCTACATGCTGGGGGGCGACAAGCAGCCGCTCACGGGTGAGTTGTTGCTACAGATACGCCGGGGGGCGCGCTCACACAGCTGGCACACAAGCTGCGCACCTACATGCTGGGGGGCGACAAGCAGCCGCTCACGGGTGAGTTGCTACAGATACGACTGCGTGACAAGTCAAAACTGAACGTGAAGGTGACTCAGGTCAAAGAAGCACTGCCACTGAAGATGTTGTGAAAATGGCTAAGTTTTGGGCCAATAAAATTTAACTCATCGAATGCCGTAATTAGAGACACAATAGAAAGACAATTGCTTATGTCGAACTGTGTAACTTAAGACATTCAAAAGGTTAATACGCTGTCGCGCCATTGACACGACGCAAACGAAGAAGGACACAGAAAGAGAGAAGACTTGTCACGATTTTACCCATCCTGCATGTAAAGATTGCTAGCAAATTTAATTTGACCCTGTATATAGTGTATATTCTGAAATATTTGTATGCGTTCGTACAGTCAGCAACAAAAGTCGATTAACACTTCAGTTTTTTTAATCTCAGCTATTGAGCAAAATATTAACACTTCAGTTTTTTAATCTCAGTTATTGAGCAAAATATTTGTTCAAAATTGCATTGTATTTCTGCTGCAATTTTGAACAAAAAACAAAGCATTTGATTTAAAACAGGTAAATCTGTTGTTGTAACTGTGGTTAAATTAAAATCAAGGTCAGTGCTACAGATGTACAAGTTAGTGTTATTTCTCTAACCAAAAAATTAGCTTATTTTTACATACATCCATTATTTCGCTAACACCGCTCTAAGCCATTATAATACTGAGCAGTTTACGATTAGTGGACCTGTCTACTAATGACGTTGCAATTTTTTTTTAGCACACTGTCCCACTGCTGAGCAAAGGGCTCCCCAAATTTTTCCAAATATCCTTTTCCTATCCCACCCCGGAAATATAAAAATCGAAATATTTTTTTTTTGCATATATTATAAATAGCGTTTTTTTGTACAAAGGTTCACAAAAGGAGAAGTACAAGCAAGGCTCGTTCGCGATCCGCGAGGGCGCCACCGTGAACCTGGACGTGACGTCACCGGGCGCCACGCTGGCGCTGGGCCTCATGTACCTGCGCTCCAACAGCGCGGCGCTGGCCGGCTGGCTGGAGCCGCCGCGCACGGCCTACCAGCTGGACTTTGTCAGGCCCGACCTGCTGATGCTCAGGGTTATTTCTAGAGGTAAGCCACTTATTAAAAGCTTATGGGTAAACAAAAATTGCACGCCATTTAACTTAAAACTAACACGAAGTGAACACTTAAAAAACTTTGAAATAACATACAGACACCCTTTTTTTTTTGGGTTTGAAATCATCAAATGACCCCTCCCGCTCTGGGTGGAGCGGAAGGGAGTGTCAGCCTCTTACTGACTAAAGCCCACCCGTGTTCCTTCCTTAGCCCTTTATGTTCCGGGCCAGCGGTAACCCTTTCGGACAATCCCGCTGATAAAAGACACCTTTAGCTACAGATTTACGTGAACCTATAAGATTTTCCCCTACGAAAAATCTCTCAACGCGCCTAGATATAGAAGTTTTTACTTCAAAAAACGTATTCAAAAGCGAAATTAACTCTAAATTGAACTATTCAAGCTACAGTCTTCACGCTTAAGAAATGCTGCTACCATTTCTATTGACGTAATCCTTTAGTTATTTTTGCGAAGCCTTCCGCCTACGGGTTGGAAAAGGATGGCCTTATGATTGCTGAAACTACTTTAAATAGGTAGAGACCACAGATATAGATATACCTAGATAACGCAAGAGTAACTACTTCGCGTGCCAAAAATTGCACCAACTTATGATTACAAATCGTAAGCCGCCCCTTTCGCACTTAGTCCTTTGTACTGCTGGCTGGGTAAGTGTGAGCGAGAGCGCGAGCTTGTGACGTCATAGTAGGTAGTCAAAAAAATGGCACGCTTGGTTTTCATACAGTTCGTGATACTTGCGTTATCTAGGTATATCTATATCTGTGGTAGAGACTCTTTCACAGTGGATGTGGTATTCCTCGACAGTATTTCAAGATTTTTATGAACTCCTACTCTTCCATAAACTTACATTCAGTAACAATTCCAAACTTTTAAATTATCGTTTTTTTATCTAGGTTTAGTACTATGGGACAGTATAGAGCCAACTGAAGACTGGGTAGAGAGCCAAGTGCCGGCTACTATAAAGCCGTACTGCTTCGTCAAACCGACAGAGGATAACATCGATTATGAAGCCATGAAGTGAGTTTTATTACATTAATAGCTAACCCGACAGACGATGTTAGCTACAGATATAGTGAGGGTTCTTCTTCAAGCAACTCTAGTTTTCGTGATGTTCTAATGTCTTTATTAACGTTTTCTTCCAGCCAAGCCTACTGCAATATAATAGCAGGAGCGTGTTTCGCGATGGGGCTGCGTTTCGCAGGCTCCGGCGACGAAGACGCGCGAGACACGGCACTACACTACGCGCGGCTATTCATAGCCGTGGGAGGCAAGAGTGTGGCCGAACTGGCCGGCCGGTCCACGCTAGAGGCGTGTCTGTGTGTCTGTCTGTTGGCTGCGGGCATGGTGACTATTATTTTCTTTTCTTATATCGGCAGGAATGATTACGTAATATTGTTTCTTAGCTACCTGGGGTAATTCCTGAACATATTGTATCGCGCCACAATTGAAGCCTGGTACATAATAACATTAGTTACCACTAGCGCCATCTAGTATCGAGTAGTAGAACTAGTAAAAATTTCGATGCTACAACTTTGTAGAACTATCGACATCTGGTCAGTCGGGGCTGGTATGTACTCGATCATTCTAGATGTTTCTACAGTAGAAGGTTCTAGAACTATCTGAGGCACTATACAAGATGTTGATTTGCATCCTCGTCAAAGTTCAGGAGGTTGTCATAAAATACATAAATCATATGAAGTACGTTATGGGGCAATAACTAGTAAGCTCTGCTTTTTTTTGTTGTTGAAATTTAACAGTATTTCAGAATTAAATCCTTAATTCAATACAAATAAAACAGAATCACCCGACTATGCACACAGCGACAATGCATGCACCTGCCATGTAATTCCCCGAAATGGTTGCGCCGGCCGTCGCGCCGCCGAGCAATGACCGGTAGCAATAATTTTACCTAATTTTATTTCTAAAATCATCTACATTATTGTCATTTATCATTTATCATAAATTTCGCTTGATAATTAACTCATTTTTGAGCATCATTGGAATACATGACTGACATGAATGACAGTAATACTAGTGCGCCAAAGAAAAGTTCACTGACCTGTTATCAGATGATTAATAATATCCTTCAACCTAAAGTTTTCGTAGTGATTTTGTTTTTATTTGTGGATTAAAATGGTTGATTTGAAACTTTCCTTCCTACTTAACGGGCTTAGGACCGGCAATAATACCTACCTTAGTTAGTGTACAGATCTACTAAGTCTAAAAATGATGTTTTCTACGTTTGATGAAATGGAAAGACGTGCTAGTTAAGTGTAACTACGTGGTATACTTACTTTCAACTCTTAGGTATTATTGGCGTAGTTAAAAATTTGAAATCAACTTATTTACACTAATAAAATTGATGAAGCTAACAACGTATTTACAAAATGTACAAATAAATAAATTACCTACTTAAGTTACCCGGAGGTATTGTTCGAAATGGCCACCATCACACTCTTGGCACAATCGAGAACGACGCAGCTGGTTTTCTTTCAGCTTACGTAACACTAACACATTCGTTTTTAAAGTGTCGAAAGCACTAATGATCCTCGCACGTAATTCTATAACACTCGTCACTTCCTCCTTGTACACCAACCTTTTAACGTCTTCCCACAAATAAAAGTCTAGAGGCGTCAGGTCCGGAGAACGCGGAGGCCATGCCACTGGTCCTCCGCGACCGATCCAGTGATTGCCAAAGCTTTCGGTCAAGTACTCGCGTACTTGCCGACCATAGTGAGGGGGGGCACCGTCCTGCTGGTAATAAAGGTTGCGATGGAGTGCCAGGGGAACATCCTCCAACATCTCCTCGACAACGTGACGCAACAGCTCCAGGTATGTGGCACTGTTGAGGTACCCATCGATGAAATAGGGTCCAAGCACGTGTTCCCCTATTATGCCAGCCCACACATTCAGTCCAAACCGCACTTGGAACGCATGTCGTTTGGTTGCGTGCGGGTTATGGTCGCGGTGAGCCCACCAATGTTCGTTATGAACATTGTAGACGCCAACTCGAGTAAATAAACACTCGTCCGTCCACAGGATGTTGGCGTCTTGGTGTTCCAGCAACCAGCGACAAAATGTACCCGCACGGCATTATCACCTGGGTGAATGTCTTGTGCCTTGCGGTAGTGGAATGGGTGTTGCAGCTCACGCTTCAGTAGGCGCCACACTGTAGTGTGGTGCACTCCAAAGCGTTGACCAGCCTCCCGCGTGCTTGCCCGTGGGTCTCGCTGGAAGTATTCCAGGATGTCTTCCTGCAAGGCGACAGGCAGGCTGCCGCGAGCTTGAGCATGCCGGGGAACGTCAAACTGCCGATGATCCCGCAGTCTCTGCGTAGCAGCCAGCATGACGCTCTGTGACGGGGGTTCCCGATCGGGATACATTTCCACGAACATCCGGATGGCTCCACGTAGGCTGTCTCCACTGATGGCATACAGGCGGACCATCTCCACCAACTCTACATTTGAGTAATTGTCCGTCATTACACTTTGTACCTACACGTCTCGATGTACGGAAATTCGCAAAGCGCACTCGCGAACGTTTCGGCGGCTTGATAGACACTGTTAGTACTTTTTCGGCGCCGGCGGGACAGAGGGGGCGTGGCTAGGAGCGGCGCGAGAGAGTGATTGGGGGATGGGATTGATTACCTACGAATTTATCGAATGAGCGTTTTGCATGTATGGTTTGCAATTGTGTGTGTGAAAGCGCGGTTATAGGGCTAGGAACAGACGGGCCGCGTTTAAATACGGCTATTTCACACTTACGGATTTCTGACCTAACTAAATAAAGGTAAAGTGGACTAAACACAATGTGGTTCTAAAAACAGTGCAATGGCAATGTTGGTATTAAACTTTGGACAGCAAGTATGTGCGTGCTTCCAAGACCGTGTGCGGTACTGGAGGGAGGCGCGGGCCCCCCGACGCGGGCTAAGATACCTTGTCGGCGTGAACAGTCATCATGATATCCGCAATACAAAAATATGTTACAGGAAACATTGTTAACTGTGTCAGCTTTGTTTCCAATGAATACGGGCTTAAGAAGTAACGAGGACTGCCCGAACGTTCATTTAGGAAGACCATGTTAATGGACCTTAAGAGATTTACTTTAATTTCATAGTTGACAGATTTTAGGTTTGAGTAGCCTGTGCCTGTGGGGTTTTTGACAAAGGTCGACCCCCCCCCCCCCCCCCCTATCTGCCATAAAGATGACAGATGGCTAAAAGTAGGATATGTGGATTGTTTCTTATGGTTAAAACTGTTGTTTATTGGTAGATAATGTGCGGTCGCGGCGACGTGCACGTGCTGCGCATCTGCCGCCGCCTGCGCGCGCGCACGCCGGCGCACGCCCCCTCGCCCGCCGCGCCCGCGCTCACGCATGGCGGACAGGTACTGTACTATTTATTAGTTTTTTCTTTCTATAATATAGTTTCTTCAGTACTTGCCTTCCGATGAGAGAACGCATTCCTGACGCTTGTTTGTTATAAAATATATACACCATACAGTTACTGATCGCGACGATAGGTCGTGGCGCGGTGACGAGAAAGTAATACTATATGACGGAGAAGATATAGTGTGTCTCGTCATCATCAGCCATATTTCAAATACCGTGGGCGCACTATGGGTAGAGTTGGTTATTGCGCAATAGAATAACCGTTTGCACTTCAAATCAGATTATAGTTTACGAACAATTGAATCACACTCGCTAATCATCACACACTCTAGGTACACGACACATCCAGATACGCAGCGAGATCGTTACCGGGCTGGCTAACCAAATTGACCTCCGTTAACTGTCCCTCAAGGAACCTCTCTCTTCTAGCGGAGTTCTCACTGCTCCTCTTTTCCAATTTCCATCATAAAACTCCTCCCATCCCATGGGCGGCGCGGCACGGCGACACAGACACGGTAGAAGCCACGCGGCGCGACACGGCGACACAGACGCGGTAGAAGCCACGCGGCGCGACACGGCGACACAGACACGGTAGAAGACACGGCGACACAGACACGGTAGAAGCCACGCGGCGCGACACGGCGACACAGACGCGGTAGAAGCCACGCGGCGCGACACGGCGACACAGACACGGTAGAAGACACGGCGACACAGACACGGTAGAAAACACGCGGCGCGACACGGCGACACAGACGCGGTAGAAGCCACGCGGCGCGACACGGCGACACAGACGCGGTAGAAGCCACGCGGCGCGACACGGCGACACAGACACGGTAGAAGACACGGCGACACAGACACGGTAGAAGCCACGCGGCGCGACACGGCGACACAGACGCGGTAGAAGCCACGCGGCGCGACACGGCGACACAGACACGGTAGAAGACACGGCGACACAGACACGGTAGAAAACACGCGGCGCGACACGGCGACACAGACGCGGTAGAAGCCACGCGGCGCGACACGGCGACACAGACGCGGTAGAAGCCACGCGGCGCGACACGGCGACACAGACACGGTAGAAGACACGGCGACACAGACACGGTAGAAGCCACGCGGCGCGACACGGCGACACAGACACGGTAGAAGACACGGCGACACAGACACGGTAGAAGCCACGCGGCGCGACATGGCGACACAGACACGGTAGAAGACACGGCGACACAGACACGGTAGAAAACACGCGGCGCGACACGGCGACACAGACGCGGTAGAAGCCACGCGGCGCGACACGGCGACACAGACACGGTAGAAGCCACGCGGCGCGACACGGCGACAGAGACACGGTAGAAGCCACGCGGCGCGACACGGCGACACAGACACGGTAGAAGACACGCGGCGGCGCGACACGGCGACACAGACGCGGTAGAAGACACGCGGCGGCGCGACACGGCGACACAGACGCGGTAGAAGACACGCGGCGGCGCGACACGGCGACACAGACGCGGTAGAAGCCACGCGGCGCGACACGGCGACACAGACACGGTAGAAGCCACGCGGCGCGACACGGCGACAAAGACACGGTAGAAGCCACGCGGCGCGACATGGCGACACAGACACGGTAGAAGACACGCGGCGGCGCGACACGGCGACACAGACGCGGTAGAAGACACGCGGCGGCGCGACACGGCGACACAGACGCGGTAGAAGCCACGCGGCGCGACACGGCGACACAGACACGGTAGAAGACACGGCGACACAGACGCGGTAGAAGCCACGCGGCGGCGCGACACGGCGACACAGACGCGGTAGAAGACACGCTGCGGCGCGACACGGCGACACAGTCGCGGTAGAAGCCACGCGGCGCGACACGGCGACACAGACACAGTAGAAGAGACGGCGACACAGACGCGGTAGAAGACACGCGGCGGCGCGACACGGCGACACAGACACGGTAGAAGACACGGCGACACAGACGCGGTAGAAGCCACGCGGCGGCGCGACACGGCGACACAGACGCGGTAGAAGACACGCGGCGGCGCGACACGGCGACACAGACGCGGTAGAAGCCACGCGGCGCGACACGGCGACACAGACACGGTAGAAGACACGGCGACACAGACGCGGTAGAAGACACGCGACGGCGCGACACGGCGACACAGACGCGGTAGAAGCCACGCGGCGCGACACGGCGGCACAGACACGGTAGAGCCACGCGGCGCGACACGGTGACACAGACGCGGTAGAAGACACGCGGCGGCACGATACGGCGACACAGACGCGGTAGAAGCCACGCGGCGCGACACGGCGACACAGACACGGTAGAAGACACGGCGACACAGACGCGGTAGAAGCCACGCGGCGGCGCGACACGGCGACACAGACGCGGTAGAAGCCACGCGGCGCGACACGGCGACACAGACACGGTAGAAGACACGGCGACACAGACGCGGTAGAAGCCACGCGGCGCGACACGGCGACACAGACACGGTAGAAGACACGGCGACACAGACGCGGTAGAAGCCACGCGGCGCGACACGGCGACACAGACGCGGTAGAAGCCACGCGGCGCGACACGGTGAGACAGACGCGGTAGAAGCCACGCGGCGCGACACGGTGACACAGACGCGGTAGAAGCCACGCGGCGCGACACGGCGACACAGACACGGTAGAAGACACGGCGACACAGACGCGGTAGAAGACACGGCGCCACAGACGCGGTAGAAGCCACGCGGCGGCGCGACACGGCGACACAGACGCGGTAGAAGCCACGCGGCGCGACACGGCGACACAGACGCGGTAGAAGTCACGCGGCGCGACACGGCGACACAGACGCGGTACAAGCCACGCGGCGCGACACGGCGACACAGACGCGGTAGAAGCCACGCGGCGCGACACGGCGACACAGACGCGGTAGAAGTCACGCGGCGCGACACGGCGACACAGACGCGGTAGAAGACACGGCGACACAGACGCGGTAGAAGCCACGCGGCGCGACACGGCGACACAGACACAGTAGAAGACACGGCGACACAGACGCGGTAGAAGACACGCGGCGGCGCGACACGGCGACACAGACGCGGTAGAAGCCACGCGGCGTGACACGGCGACACAGACGCGGTAGAAGCCACGCGGCGCGACACGGCGACACAGACACGGTAGAAGACACGGCGACACAGACGCGGTAGAAGACACGGCGACACAGACGCGGTAGAAGCCACGCGGCGCGACACGGCGACACAGACACGGCGACACAGACGCGGTAGAAGCCGCGCGGCGCGACACGGCGACACAGACGCGGTAGAAGCCACGCGGCGCGACACGGCGACACAGACGCGGTAGAAACCACGCGGCGCGACACGGTGAGACAGACGCGGTAGAAGCCACGCGGCGCGACACGGCGACACAGACGCGGTAGAAGACACGCGGCGCGACACGGCGACACAGACACGGTAGAAGACACGGCGATACAGACGCGGTAGAAGCCACGCGGCGCGACACGGTGAGACAGACGCGGTAGAAGCCACGCGGCGCGACACGGCGACACAGACGCGGTAGAAGCCACGCGGCGCGACACGGCGACACAGACGCGGTAGAAGCCACGCGGCGCGACACGGCGACACAGACACGGTAGAAGACACGGCGACACAGACGCGGTAGAAGCCACGCGGCGCGACACGGCGACACAGACGCGGTAGAAGCCACGCTGCGCGACACGGCGACACAGACGCGGTAGAAGCCACGCGGCGCGACACGGCGACACAGACGCGGTAGAAGCCACGCGGCGCGACACGGCGACACAGACGCGGTAGAAGCCACGCGGCGCGACACGGCGACACAGACGCGGTAGAAGCCACGCGGCGCGACACGGTGAGACAGACGCGGTAGAAGCCACGCGGCGCGACACGGTGACACAGACGCGGTAGAAGCCACGCGGCGCGACACGGCGACACAGACGCGGTAGAAGCCACGCGGCGCGACACGGCGACACAGACGCGGTAGAAGCCACGCGGCGCGACACGGCGACACAGACGCGGTAGAAGCCACGCGGCGCGACACGGTGAGACAACGCGGTAGAAGCCACGCGGCGGCGTGGCACGGCGACACAGACGCGGTAGAAGCGACGCGGCGCGACACGGCGACACAGACGCGGTAGAAGCCACGCGGCGCGACACGGTGAGACAACGCGGTAGAAGCCACGCGGCGGCGCGACACGGCGACACAGACGCGGTAGAAGCCACGCGGCGCGACAAGGTGAGACAACGCGGTAGAAGCCACGCGGCGGCGTGGCACGGCGACACAGACGCGGTAGAAGCGACGCGGCGCGACACGGCGACACAGACGCGGTAGAAGCGACGCGGCGTGGCACGGTGACACAGACGCGGTAGAAGCGACGCGGCGCGACACGGCGACACAGACGCGGTAGAAGCCACGCGGCGCGACACGGCGACACAGACGCGGTAGAAGCCACGCGGCGCGACAAGGTGAGACAACGCGGTAGAAGCCACGCGGCGGCGTGGCACGGCGACACAGACGCGGTAGAAGCGACGCGGCGCGACACGGCGACACAGACGCGGTAGAAGCCACGCGGCGCGACACGGCGACACAGACGCGGTAGAAGCCACGCGGCGCGACAAGGTGAGACAACGCGGTAGAAGCCACGCGGCGGCGTGGCACGGCGACACAGACGCGGTAGAAGCGACGCGGCGCGACACGGCGACACAGACGCGGTAGAAGCGACGCGGCGCGACACGGCGACACAGACGCTACTTGTACCAATGTGAAAGTAAATATAAATTGGACAATTTACCGAATAAACAGTCCTTTGAATACCTGCTCACCCTTAAAAAGGCTACTTTTTATCCCGATATTCCCACGGGATCGACAATTATGCGGATGAAACCGCGGGACGCAGGTAGTAAGAAAATAAATGAAATTACAACGTTAATAAACATGGCCGCCCGCGCGACCACATGCTGAGAGGAGCGGTCTCAACAACAGTTACTTTACATCTAACAGCATCCTTACCTATAGCAACAACATTAAAGATCACTGTGATGCAAAATTCTGAAGTAAAATAACTTTGAGAAGACTGCAACCGCTGACTACAAACAAATACAAGTTTTACGAATTTAAACTTAATCACGTCCAACTGAACGGTGTCAGAAACGCATTCTCTCGTTCGCCTGAATGGGCTTGTCAATCGACTTAAAACGGGAGATCACATAAACAAAACCCATTATTTATTTTAGTTAATGTTGTACTTCCAACACTCTAGTTGCCAATTGTTCGGTTATTTAGCTTATGATTGCGTATCCAACACCCTAACTGCGTAACGCACTTTCCATCTCAATCTGAATCATTTTGAAGGATATTGCTAATCCATTGCTTCATATGTTCGAAAAATGTATCTGCTCAACAACGTAAATAACGCAATGAATGTTGTTGAACTGAAAAAACCCATTGCTGCAAGCTACCCGAAACTGACAAATTTTCCCAATCAACTTTGAACCTTATGCTTTAGCAATAACGTTGAAAATCTGTTAAAGAAATTTGACAGATTGTAGTAGCTTGATGTGCTGGCGTCTTTACCTTTGACCATGGATACTTAATGTCTCTGAAGCTAGTAAACAGATTTTCCTGTGAAAGTCTGATAAGAGCCTTCGGAGATAGAGAATGAAAATTCTTCTTTGCATCGACAGCGAAATCATCCGTGATTCATTCAGTTACGTATCACATTTACAATGCAAACAATCAATTCATTAAACTTAAATTAAAATAAATGAATGAATGAATTGCACCAATTCCAGCGTGGTTAAACCAGACTCGATTAATCGAATGAACCCCAAGATTCGCACTAGCTCCTGTAGCCTCATGTTCATGGTGCTACAGCGACCATTGCATATCAAGGAATAGACCGGAGGACGCGGTCATGGTAGGGAAGACGTGCCCGTAGGATAGGTAAGGATTTAAGAGCCTACCGGATATGCATCCTAGAGTAAGCATTGGACATTAAGCTTAAACTAAAATAAAGTACAAATATTGATTATTACTTTTGTAATACATAAAGGGTTCTTAATAACACTTAACCGGTCAAGTAGCTGTCACTGAGTGAAGTGCCAAGAAAGTCCGCGAAATACAAATTTTCTTTATTTTTTTGCAATTTGTTGGTCAGTCGGGTTGTATATTGAACAAAATATGATTCGCGACCGTAACAAATAAGTATTTACCCCTCTAATTTTATATAACCCTATTGATTGATATTTCATGAAATAGTCATATGGTTATTTATTTCTGTAACTGCCCGTGACATCAGTGCGGGCCCTATCAGAATACCAGCTTGCCGCTGCGACATTTATTTTTTAAACGTCGCAGCATCATAATAATAATAAATTGCCAGAACATTAGTGTACGAAAATACACTAATGTTCTGGCAATTTATTATTTTAGATCAAAATAAAATCACTTTAATCAGTGTTTTCTTTGCTTGGATATCTTTAGTAAGACGTACTGAGCGCTGTGTTCTTTGTCCATCTTTTGGCTCCCATAACTTGTTTTTTTTTTTTACTTTGTTTAGTTTAGTTTGTGATCTTCCTGTACGTGTAGCCTTGAAGTAGGAAAAGTAAAACATAAAATTTTGATCTTTTTCTGTTATGGATATATTTTTATTACTGATAGGCTCCCGTTTGATCACTGCCTCTTTTCCACTTCCAGATGGCAGTCCACTGCACCATAGGCCTTTTATTCTTAGGAGGAGGCCGGGCCACGCTGAGCACGACTCCTACGTCAGTAGCAGCGTTGTTAGCTGCCTTCTTTCCTAAGTTCCCCACACATAGCGAAGATAATAGGTAACCCATAATCTAAATATTATATCTGTTTAACTATAATTTAAAAGTCTAAACTTTAATTCTGATAATAAACACGTTTTGGAACAACAAACTCAATGTCGTATATGACAAAGTTCAGGTTCCATTGCTACCAAAATGTCTTTAGCACCTTTTTATAGCAATTGGTCACTTAGAATACGTTACTCTGTCAGAGAGAAGTGCATAAATAGATAGTTGAATACAGGCAATTTAAATGTCGTGTACAGTCAGCGATTCAGATTTTATGACGGCTTAGAAGTACCTCATCCCTCACCGCTGCTGACACATGAATTTGTAGAGGTATCTACAACGCCACATGCAAACAACGCGTCATTTATTTATTTTATTTTAAAATAGAACGGCCGAAGCCAATTACACTATCCAGTCTCAGTCTCCACTATCTAGCCAGTCATACTAACGTCACGCAAAATCCTGCATCTCGCAAGCAGAGTTTACCGCGCAACTAGCATATATACAACGGCCCGACATGAATCATCGGGCAGTTGCCCGCCAGACACAACACCCGTCTGGTCGGAGGATCCTCCCTTTTCTATGGAGGATAATTGAACTTTACACCCTGTTCCTCATACCTCTATAAATTTGTTACTGCGCAGCGACTCGCCTCAGGTTGAATACATACCGCCATAAAGTTTGAATCGGGCTATATCATGATCTGAATTCAAACAGGTACCGTCCTCTTCCAAAACGAGTTCTACCGTTGGACCCAGCCTAAACCTTCGAGCCCGTTAGTGTATTCTGAACTTTATTCAGACAAACGTAAAGTTCTTAATGCAAAATTGACATATTAGACTCGGGTTTAACGTCAGTTTTTGTAATTAGAACTTTTAACTTTATCGGATTATAGTTCTAAATTTAAAAATGAGTCTATGGTTTAAACTTGGGTTTAAAGATAAACCTTTTTTTGTAATAAGGCCGATATAGTTTTTCGATTTGCAAATTGATGAAGCGTTTCTAAATATGTCCTGTAACATTGGTCAAAAACCGTTGCAGGTACCACTTACAAGCGTTCAGACACCTCTACGTGTTGGCAGTTGAAGCGAGGTTGATACTACCCAGAGACATCAGTACGGAAAAGCTATGCTACGCGCATATACAGGTAATTTCATTTTTATTTATGCTTCTTATGACCAAAGAAACGATGGATGGAATGTGTGAATGATGATATGGTTAGAAAGGGGGTGACTACCGAGATGATGACTAATAGAGAAGTGTGGAAGAAAAAGACATGTTGCGCCGACACCAAAAACATTCGGATGAGTGCAGGAGAAAGGTGATGATGATGATGATTTAGACTTCTTTCATTTTTTTTTGGTTAGCCTGTTCTGTCCCACTGCTGGGCAAAGGCCTCCCACATTTCCTTATACTGTGCCTTCTCCGTCCAGTCGGTTAGGAACGAGTCTAAATCGTCACGCCAGCTTTTCTTAGGCCAGCCTCGGTGACGACGCCCGTCTTCAGGCACCCACTGTGTGACGACTTTGGCTCATCTGTCTGGGTGCACCCTATAAGTGCCCCCCCCAGTCCCACTTCAGCCTCGCAGTCTTGCCGCCAACATCGGCGATACCTGTCTTGGAGCGTATTGTGGTGTTGCGAATTTGGTCGTTCGTATCTTCATTAATCAGCCTCTGATTTTTATGACGATCACATTCACAGCGTTTGTACACTTAGTTACCACAAGTAAAACGTGCGTCGCTTCGTGAGATAAAAACACTGTTCCAAATGGTGTAACAATGTTGTGCTTCGGCTCGTTTGTTTTTTTGACACCAGAACAATCTATTCAATTAATTGGAGAGTACACAATAATAGATTGTATTGAACTCACCCCTTCGTTTTTGCTCACAGGTTATCGACCTTAACGATGTAGTAAAAGAGATGAAAGCTCCCTGCATCATACCAGAACTGAACACGCTAAAAGAGGTGAAGATCAACGACCCACGATACTGGCCCATCACGTTCCAGAGAGACAGAAACTGGGATCAGTTGAGGTGAGTATTGACTACAGAGCTTTTTAACAAAAACTTATTTTTTATGAATTACGAGTTTATAACCCATCGCCATTTTAGAACAAAATACAGAAAACATGTAATAAGAAGAAAACATGAAGAATAAGAGATTATTCTTTTACATGTTATTTTTATGGTTTCTCATTATGAAAGAATAAAAATTGTAATTTAATTCGAATGCCTGTCAGATATGTTTACTGAAACTTATCTCTAGGTAGTGAAATAGGTAAAAAACCAATTTACCAAGCAGTATCTTTTTAAATTTAATGAACAGCAGTTAAAAAAAAAATACAGCAAAAAAAATTGAAAAAAAAAATGTTATTTTCATAAGGATTGACATTGCCTTATGAAAATCATTTTTTTTGTGCCATGAGATTCTGGTAGACTTATAGCTCCTACAATGCCTCAAAAATTAAATATCATTCTTTAACGTAATATTTCTGTACTTTTCCAGATTATTCCTCGAATATTCCTGGTGCATAGATATAAAACAACGAGCCGGGTGCCTCTCATACAGCGATGACCCACAAGGCTTCCTCACCATATTGGCCCAAACATTAACCCTTGAAAAGTCCAACATCTGGTCCACAACGACAGACAACATTGACCTCTTTACCAACGACGATAAGGTCCGAAACTTCGTGAGGCAATACTTGGTGCAAGATGTTGAGGCCAATGTTTGTGCTGATTGTTTGGTGTTGTCGAAGAAAAAGAAGGCGGTGAAAGATGTAGTGTTGAATAGGCAGTGTCAGTGTAGGAAGTATACGAAGGATGAGAGCGAACATTTGCAGACTTTGGGCATGGTGACCTACGAGTGTCTTGTCAAGGACATACTGTGTGCGTTGCCGATTTGGACCACGTTTTTGAGGGTGAGATGTTACGAAATATATTATTATTTATTAGAAAGGATGTTGGAGAATGTCGGTAGTTTTAAAACGTACAAAAAAAATCTGAGCTCTAAGCAGTATTTTCAATGTATGTTTTAAGTGCCCCGTTGGTATCGTGGTCGCAAGCGCCACTAGTGTGCGTAGGGTCCTGGGTTCGATTCCCGGGCCGGGCAAAGTGTTATTGGGCTTTTCCATTGAGAATTTCTCGGTAACAGCCCGGAGTTTGGAAGTTGGCGGTGTGCTACTCCGTGCCTCGCGCACGCGCCGCCTGCTCCTGCGCCTGATCTGTCTCCTCTCGTGTGAGATTGCCTTTCCATAAGAGTGAGTGCACCTGTGTCTGCGCACACACGCCTGCACTACAATATCCATATTAGAACATCGCACTTCCGATAAAATAGGGTTCATCATCATCATCATTTCAGCCGAAAGATGTCCACTGCTGGACATAGGCCTTCCCCAAGCCCCTCCACTTCGACCGGTTCTGTGCTTCCCGCATCCAACGGGTTCCTGCGGCCTTCACAAGGTCGTCGGTCCACCTTGTTGGAGGCCTTCCAACGCTACGTCTACCGGTACGCGGTCGCCACTCCAGAACATTTCTGCCCCATCGGCCATCTGTTCTGCGAGCAATGTGCCCTGCCCACTAGCACTTAAGTTTGGCAATTCTTCGGGCTATGTCGGTTACCTTGGTTCTCCTGCGGATTCGATCACGCAGGGAATCTCCAAGCATAGCCCACTCCATTGCCCTTTGGGTGACTTTTAGCCTTCTTAAAAGGCCTATTTTATCGCAGGTGCGATATATATATGCTGCAGTTTACTTGATTTCCCGAAAAGCTCATGGTGTGGAATAAGAAAATACTTTTTTTCTTACAGATTATAAAAACAATGAAACCAGACCCCTCATCGTACCATATTTGGCAAATAAAACTCTTACTATCCCAAATCGATAACTACAACAAGCGTTCTATGAACGAGATGAAAGTCGACGGACAAGAGACTTCCAACGAGCCCCTGATATCTAGCGAATTCACTCTCGCGATCAAACAGAAAGTGTCCAACATATTTGACAGTTGGGAAGCTAGATTAACGCCGTACCTAAGGAAATATCTTGGTCTGCCCAGCAGTAGGAAGATCAGTAGCTGTGATGATGATGTTAAGAAGATTTTGAGCGGTTTTTTGGTGTATCATGACATGCCGAAAGGTGCTTTGAAGGATGCTGTGGGTAAGGAAGGATTTTTCATTGATTTTCAAGACAAATGATTGCAGATAATACGAATGGTTGCTTAGAATTATCCCTTATTAGCAGTGCCTCGCGGTTTCACCTGCATTAGTGTCGTGCCCGTGGGAATATCGGGATAAAAACTATCTTATGTCAGTTCCCGGGACTCGAAACTATCTTTATACCAAATTTCATATAAATCGGTTCAGCGGTTTGAAGCTTGAAGAGGTAACAGACACACAGACACGCTTTCGCATTTATAATATTACTATGGATTCAGGTTCATTTTACGCGCCAATTTTTTTTCCTTACCTTCAATAGGAAAACTTACCGACAATAAAACTTTTAAAATATATGTTTAGTACGGCTGCATTATTATTTATGTGTTATGACTTCACCACTGGGTTCCCATGTTGAATAACAAACCACTCCTCACAGAGTCAACCTCAAAGATATTCCCACTGCTGAAGACTTCTCTTGATGATTTTTGAGTAACCATTTGTGATAAAAACTTTGGTCATGACTGTGTTTCAGTAATTGTTGCACTGAAAGTTTTAAGGACGCCTTTACGAATCTGACAAAAATAAGCCGTTTTTCGGTGCATTTTGCGGCAAAATGTGACGAAACCAAATGTAACTAATAATTACCACAGATAGATTACTCTTTCATCTCCAAATGGTAGCCATTTTTTATTCGAAAATGTTGGTTTATAATATAGTAAAAAATAATTTCCGTTGCCTCTTCACACAAAATCGACGATATCGTGCTGTCTTTGGGATCATTTTTCTTCTATTTAATAACATAAACATATTTATTTTAAAATATTTTATGTAAGCAGACATGTTCAACTCAAAAAGGTAGCCAAAAGAACTATCAAAATGTTAAAAATAAGCTCAGAAAAAAATAAAAATCGGAGTCTAATTTTTCACATATTTAGCTGTAATACGTAAATCTTATTGGATTGAAATAAGGGTTATTTTACTGGTCACTGTCTCGGTTTATTGCACAAAAATTTGTAATGAAATATTAGTCTGCGCTCGGCCGCCGTTGTGAGTGGACTCTGTGTCGGTTGTAAGCAGCAGCTTGTGCTAAAAGAAGATCGCTGTACGGATACAAAATATTTGACACACAAAACTTGATACTTCACGCATTCTGTATGTACCTATTACCCAAGGAAAGATTTGATTCACAGTCTTATAATTTTTCTAGAAGTAAGTAGGGTTTATAAATTCATATTTCGTCCCGGACTTGCTGGAGTGACCTGCACAGCAGGTGTACTTCGAAGACTGCTACTGGAACTAACAGCCGAGCTGAGGAGTTATTCCGGTCTGATCCCCTGAAGACTTACAATATTTCATGATGGGTGTCAATTTCGTGGTTCTCGAGGGTGCTGAAACCGATGGTGAGGTCCAAATGAGAATCCAAGATGGCGGATGTGAAAAATGTTACAATTTTTCATGATGGGTGTCAATTTCGTGGTTTTCGAAGGTGCTGAAACCGACGGTGGGGTCAAAATAAAAATCCAAAGATGGCGGATGTGACAAATGTTACAATTTTTCATGATGGGTGTCAATTTCGTGGTTTTCGAGGGTGCTGAAACCGATGGTTGGGTCAAAATAAAAATCCAAGATGGCGGATGTGAAAAATTTTATAATTTTTCATGATGGGTGTCAATTTCGTGGTTTTCGAGGGTGCTGAAACCGATGGTGGGGTCAAAATAAAATTGCAAGATGGCGGATGTGAAAAATTTTATAATTTTTCTTGATGGGTGTCAATTTCGTGGTTTTTGAGGGTGCTGAAACCGATGGTGGGGTCAAAATAAAAATCCAAGATGGCCGATGTGAAAAATGTTACAATTTTTCATGAAGGGTGTCAATTTCGTGGTTTTCGAGGATGTTGAAACCGACGGTGGGGTCAAAATGAAAATCCAAGATGGCGGATGTGAAAAATGTTACAATTTTTCATGATGGGTGTCAATTTCGTGGTTTTCGAGGGTCCTGAAACCGATGGTGTGGTCAAAATAAAAATCCAACCATTTCTTAGTTATGTTGAAACCTTACCTCCGGACTTGATGGAGTGACCTGCAGGTGTACTTCGAAGACTCCTACTGGAACTAACAGCCGAGCTGAGCTAGGTGTGCCGAGTATGGGCTCGTTTTCTTAGTTATGTGGAGACCTTACGTCCGGACTTGATGGAGTGACCTGCAGGTGTACTCCGAAGACTGCTACTGGAACTAATAGCCGAGCTGAGCTAGGTGTGCCGAGTATGTGCTCGTTTTCTTAGTTATGTTGAGACCTTACCTCCGGACTTGATGGAGTGACCTGCAGGTGTACTTCGAAGACTCCTACTGGAACTAACAGCCGAGCTGAGCTAGGTTTGCCGAGTATGGGCTCGTTTTCTTAGTTATGTTGAGACCTTATCTCCAGGCTTGATGGAGTGACCTGCAGGTGTACTCGAAGACTGCTACTGGAACTAACAGCCGAGCTGATCTAGGTGTGCCGAGTATGGGCTCGTTTTCTTAGTTATGTTGAGACCTTACCTCCGGACTTGATGGAGTCACCTGCAGGTGTACTTCGAAGACTGCTACTGGAACTAATAGCCGAGCTGAGCTAGGTGTGCCAAGTTTGGGCTTCTTTTGTTAGTTTTGTTGAGACCTTAAGAATAGGTAGGCAGGCACTAGGCCGGGTCTAGTCTAGGCAGATGCGGTCACTAATCGGAAACATAAAAAAAAAGTATCTAAAAAAAAAAGATTACAGCCGCCATCTTGGATTTTCATTTTGACTTTGTTTTCGGCTCCAGCACCCTCGAAAACTATGAAAACGACACCCATAATAAAAAAAATAAAAAATTACAGCCGCCATCTTGGATTTTCATTTTGACCTCACTATCTGCTTTAGCGCCCTTGAAAACCATAAAAACGACACCCATGATAAAAATAAAAAATAAATTACAGCCGCCATCTTAGATTTTCATTTTGACCTAATTATTGGCACCAACACCCTCGAAAACCATGAAAACGACACCCATGATGAAAAATATAAAAAAAAAAATACAGCCGCCATCTTGGATTTTCATTTTGACCTCACTATCGGCTTTAGCGCCCTTGAAAACCATAAAAACGACCACCCATGATAAAAAAATTAAAGCCGCCATCTTGGATTTTCATTTGGACATCACTATCGGTTTTAGCACCCTTGAAAACCATAAAAACGACACCCATGATGAAAAATTAAAAAAAACTACAACCGCCATCTTGGATTTTCATTTTTATCTCACTATCGGCGATCTCAATATCCGTCACTTTGCACGGCCAAAAATGTAATTGACAGGCTTATGGTGATTTATCGAGGTAGCCACTGCTAATATGCCTATGCAATGCACGACACTGCTTAGTACGTTATCCTAATTGCGTAACACACTTGGAATGGCAATCCATTCCGATTTGACAGTTCAACAATATCCATTGCGTTGTTTTTGTTTTACGAATTTTTTCAAATATATATGAAGCAACTAGCTGTGCCCCGCGGTTTCACCCGCGTAAGTTTCGATCCCGTGGGAATATCGGATAAAAAGTAGCCTATATGTGTCAGCTACCTCTATACAAAATTTTATCAAAATTGGTGAAGCCGTTTGAGCGTGAAGAACAAACATATAAACATACACACACACTCACAAACTTTCGCCTTTATAATATTAGCGTGATGAATATTGTAGCATTTGTACTGTTTGCCTTGTAGGGTGTGTGCCAAATACACGTATTTTCTTTCCAGTTTCGAGAACCTACTTGCATTTGATACCATAGCAAATTTATTATATAAAATACGAAATAAACCGAATAAAACAAGCCTGTTTTATATTTATTTTCAATAAGCTCGTCCGCAAATTGTTAATACATAGGTACTTTGGCAACTTGTACTTGATTAATCACTGTCCAGTGAAATTAAGTAAATAGCATTCTACTTATATGAACACTTTACATTACCTACAAACTGTTTGAAAACAAATCACCGTAAACTTAAAAAAAATACATGGCAAAAATAAAATAAAATTAGGCTCAAGTATCAAGTCGTGTCAGTTTACTCATAATTTCACCGCTTCGCGCATGTCGCTGTGTGTGTGAGCCGTGCACGTGTAGTAGTAAGACTCAATACCTAAAATTGAAGCGCGTCATTTCGTAAACGCGTCCTTAAGTGTATTTTATGATGTTAGTAGTGTAAGCAGCTGTTGGTAGACCTAAATAAATTAATAAATAGGTCCTGAAATAAATTCTTGTTTGCAATGGAATTTGAACTTTATGTCATTAAGCACTGGTGGCCCAGTGGCAACGGCCGCGACATACTAGTTGGAGGTTGGAGGTCGTAGGTTCGAACCCAGACAGGCGCTGTACTTTGTGCAAGTTATTTCATCACCACTGCTCTCAAAACAGTGATGTAAAACATTGTGAGGAAACCGGCATGTCCTAGAACCAAAAAATCGAAGACGTTTTTTTTTTATTACTAAATGGGCCTGCTCTTGACCCAGATCACGCCTGATGGAAAGCGATAGATGAGGTCTATGATGGAACGAGCGTGTCATCATGTGTCATCTACCAACCCGCACTGGGCCCGCGTGGTGGATTATGGCCTGTGTCCCAGGAGGTGTCCCAGAGGAGGCCTGTGTCCCAGCAGTGGCAAATGCTTATGCATGTCATTGAGTTTTTTTTGTATTATTTTTTTATATCAGATTCTGAATTAAAAGATACCCTTTTCTACCTTACAGGAGACGACGAACTATCAGTCCTGTTAGCCTTAGAGGGAGTATCAGCAGAAGCTTACCGCGCGGTGTCGGAACTGTTGAGATGATCCCGCGCACTCTCTCGCGCACACGTCACGCGCTCGCAGTGTCGCGGACACTGTGTCACTGACTTGTGCGACCATTAGTGATATGTGACTTAAGGACAGTGGTATAAGGCTTCAATTACAATCACATGAATGTGTACTAAACCCATTGTGTGTAATTAGCACAGTAGCAAGACCCAACGGGGGTTTTAATCATGGTATTCAACCCATTTTACTATGTCGCACTGTTAACACAAGACTGTATCAACTCAAAAAAGACAAATTCGAGATAACTCATTCTTCTTATGTTAAATTTAATTCTCTACGCGTCAATAAATCTCAGAAATTACTCATAATTATAGGAACCCCTTAATTTTATCCCTAATTTTAAAACAGTGTTCACTTTTTTACAATCGTTAACAGGAAACGAGTAATCAGTTTTCCATCATTTCTGAAAAAAACCTTCATTTTGAGTTGATACAGTCTTGTGTTAGCAGTGCGATGTATTTATAAGGTCTTGTTTGTTGACCGATATTAATATTTGTACCTTTTCCAATGATCCCGCGGTCTCACGGTCCCAGACACTGCACATGACTGTAGTCCGCGCAGATCTAGTTGGCCGCGCCTTGTGTGGGGGCGGGGGTGAGGGCGGCGGGGTTGCCTAGTGTTCGCAACGCACGTACTTAGTAATGACAAAGCGCCTCCGCCCCTCCGTCCCACCTCTCACATATCTAAGGCACGGCCAACTAGTCCTAGTATAGTAATAGTAGTGTGCGGACTATAGTGCGATCATCAGGGACATTGAAATTAAAAATAAAACATAAGAAAGCTTAAGCTTTTATTACTTTCCGTAACAAGCAAAAAACGCGTTAGGCCGCGTCCTAACCGAAGCGATCGCCGCGCGAACACGCGACCATTGTTTTGGATGGTCGGTAGTCGCATCGATATCTGCCTTCCGTTTTTGAACAAAGGAGTGACATATAATCGCGTATTCGCGCGAACGATCACTGTGGTTAGAATGCCACGCTGCTGTGCAGCTGATTTGAAATCAAATAGGCATTTAATGATGAATCTCCTTGCTTCTATGATAAATTTGTAACCTAAAATAACCTATTCTGCCGTCATAACGAAAAAGGGCACAACTAACATTTTTTTCCAAAATTGAGTATAAAACTAGCATATGCGGCTTTTTTTCTGATTCCAAATATGTATTTACTCATTTTGAAAAAATGTTAGTTGTGCCCTTTTTCTTTATGACGGCAGTATTAAATCCATAATAAACTGAAATATCATACGATAATGTGAATAGAGAAATTACATTTTACGCTATTTACCCACCAAATATTACTTCATAAAAGTTGTATAATGTGTAAATAGTGCTCCATCTTTGATGTTAGTTATTTTTAACATAAATACAGTTTAGTCATTCTAGTTATGCTTATGTTTAAGAAAAAATGTGCATTTTAATCGCGACGATAGGTCGCGGTGGATCGAAATGAAAAGATAGTGGACAGTATGAAGTATTGCAAGTATAATGATTAAGAGAATAAGAAATTAAATTACAATGGACGGTTTAAAATGTAAGAGATTAAAGTGGACGTTAATAAAACGCGAGCGCGCACACGCACGTACGAGTGGCGCGCCGCCTGATGTACTTGTATTACCGCCATAGGTAAAGCCAGGGAAAAATATTGTTAAACAAAGTGACTAGTAACTTAAATTGTCTGTATAATCAAATCACAACATTAGTGTCAGTTCTTCTGACAGTTGTATGAAATGGCTATAAAACGTCAATTTGACGTTCCATTGCTGTACTTGAAAACATGAAAATAAACTTGATAATATTTTGAAAACTTGTTTTTTTTTTAACTCACAATTATCTTTACTTTTATTGTTAATCATCAACAATAAGAGCAGCTTAGTGTGCACGCCAACGACAAAGGCAATTGCAGCCGTCGACACGCGTCGAACACTGCCGTCGAGGTCGCCGGCTATGTGTCGATAATTTTAGAAAGCACTCGACACAAAACTTCCTAATCTAACCTCAAAATTGTATTTATCTAAATAATTGTCTATTCTAAAAAAAGGAATAGGAATTAATTAATTTATTATTATTTATCTAATTTATTATTTTTATAATAATAGGCTAGACAGATGATGATTTACTTTTCCATGGATTTAATTTATGTATTAAATATAAAATATTGCCAAGCTTTGTGATGTAATAAGTACGTTGTAAATAGACAGGTCTTGTGTCGACATGAAATATCTAGGTACATAATAATATGCAAATAAACTCATGTGGTGGTTATAATATTAGCTAGACGTAGGTAGACAACAAGAAAATATATGATAACTAATAAGGGAACTCTGTAGGTACTCTGTAGCCTCAAAAAGACACACAATAACACGAATCCAACACACACACACAGCGACAAAGCACCGTATACATCGACAAGATTGTCTACAATTTGTGTTTCCTGTAGGTACCTTTCCTGTACAGTATTTTTATCTCACGAAACGACACGCGCTTTACTTATGGTAAAAAAGTGTCCAAACGCGCTGTGAATGTGTGTGTGAAGACGAATAGCGTCAGCACGTAACACAGCCGCACACTCATACACACACACACACACACTTCTGACTTCGCCATTGTCCTGGACGGTACCGAGAGCTCCTGCGCTTACACACACATTCACAGCGTGTTTGTATTCTTGGTTACCACAAGTAAAGCGCGTGTCGCTTCGTGAGATAAAAATACTATATCAATGTTTACTTTCAATTATGTACAGACGCCAGCACATCAAGCTACTACAATCTGTCAAATTTCTTTAATAGATTTTCAACTTTATTGCTAAAGCATATAAGGTTCAATGATGATTGGAAAAATTTTACAGTTTCGGGTAGATTGATGTGCTGGCGTCTGTACCTAATGCATTATATTTTTAAGACTAAATAATTATGGAACAAACAAGCTTTGGACAATTAACAAAATTCTTGTCGATATAAAATCTTTTTGAGACTGACTGTACCTAAATGATTACTTAGGTAGTTAAAAACCGGTCAAGTGCGAGTTGGACTCGCGCACCGAGGGTTGCGTACAAAGTAGGTAGGTATGTAGTTTATCACGGGTTTTTTTAATGTACAAATTTAGGGTTATCATTAAATTATTATTATAAATATCAATCAATCAATAATTATTGTTACCTACTAACACTAGTTTGTAAGCTCGTAATCGTACTAACAAATATGGATGTAATCGTAAGATGAATCTGAAATAAATTATTATTATTATTATTATTATTATTTAGCGATTTGTTTTCCTCGGCCTAGCCGGATAGCTGATGGCACGGGCCTAAGCCAAGTGTTCATCAGTGGGATTAAGTGTTGGAGTAATATTAGATACTGCGTGGTTATCCGCAGTAGGCTGTATGTTAGCCGAAACTATATTTGAGTGAGAGTAATGGTGCAAGTTATCGGACTCACACTGGAGGAATTTTCTTACTAGCCTACAAGTATTGAGAATCGCTGCCTTCTGCAGCAGGTGGTAGGTGTTAGATGGCAAGTTGAGAGAACTAAGGGACTGATGAAGCTGTTTGGGTATTACACCTGTTGTAGATAGCACTATAGGGACTATTGTGACTTTTTGAAGATGCCAAAGTCGGGTTATTTCGTCTTTTAGTTCGGTGTATTTGGATAGTTTTTCGGCTATTGTAGTCTGTAAGTTATGTGTATTTGGCACGGCGATGTCTATTAGGAACCCAGTTTTATTTACTTTGTTAATTAATGTGATGTCTGGTCTATTAAAGTGAATTGTGCGGTCGGTGAGTATGGCTCGGTCGAAATACAATTTTGTAGTGGGGTTCTCTAATACCGTTTCAGGGTTATATTTATAATATGGTGCTATGGTGTCTATAAATTTGTATTCATGAGCTAGTTTTTGGTGTATTACGTTGGCTACCTGATCGTGTCGATGTTTGTAGTCTGTCTGGGCTATTGATTTACAGGCGCCTGTGATATGTTGGATTGTCTCTGGTGAACTATTGCATTTTCTACATGTGTCGTTTGTTAGATTTTTTATAATGTATTTTCTATAGTTTTTGGTCTCAATAACTTGGTCTTGTATTGCAAGCATGAACCCTTCAGTTTCCGGAAAAAGTTCGCCTCGATTTAACCACGCGTTCGACGCATTATTATTATCAGATTGTTTCCTTTACTTGTGCTACATGACATTGCTTCTTGCCAAATTTCATGATTCTAGGTCAACTGGAAGTACCCTATAAATTTTGACTCACTTGAAAGTGTCAAAATATGTTTTTTGCATAAACGGCTGTATCTTTTTTTTACGTTAACTTACAAGTTTGATTTTTTTACAGCTTCGAGGGACTGAGACCTGAGTATACCTATGGTTTTAATTTCAACTCGATACCTCCACGCGTCCCCGAGTTAAAGGGTCTTGACAGACAGACGGACAATAAAGTGATCATTAAAGGATCTTTTGAGGTACGGAACCCTAAAAACCAAAGATATAAAAAAAAATCCTTTCCTGTACCGACATTATGCATCTTTTTCGCGATGCTCTAGGTGCAGCCGTGCCAGCCGAACATGAAAACCACACGTGCCATACCCCAGCGGATTAGATTGGATTACATTGATAAAAACCAAAATGTCTGGCTATTTAATTAATCTTTAATTTGTTTCTTATCTATTGCACCAACGATTTATCTAATACCTAATCATGATTTTTAGTCTGCAATTTTCTACAAGGTGTTAACCAATACATACGTCATATGCACCAAATTTAACAAAATGTAGATACCTACGAGTACCTACCTACTAAATAATAAATTTTAAGTTTTTGGGGAGCAGTGGTAACGGCCCGGACTTACCGAGTTGTAGGCCCTGTGGGTTCACTTTGTGTAAACAAATCACAACATCACCTCTGCTATCAAAACCGTGAAGGAAAACATCATAAGGAAACCGGCATGTCCTAGAACCAAAAATTCGGAGACATATTATGACATCTACCAAATGCACTGGGCCCGCGCGACCCATTACAGTTATTCCCTCTCGAAGACAGGAGGCCTGTGTCCCAGCAACATAATAGGCTGTTTATGCTGAAGTTTTACGAATCAAAGTATTTTGTTGGCTGCATTTACACAAAACTAAAATCAAAGTATGATACTGTGAATACTTTATTATACTGTGCTCCATTTGCAGCATGTCGTACCTTCAAACTACCTGCACAGGCGGCAGGCTAAGTCGGAGACAGGTAATAGGCAGGCCGGGATTCTTCTCCATGCGAAACTACCTTTTTGAAGGGGTAACTAGAATCAATTCTTTTTTCTTGTAACTTGTGACGTGCGAAAGTGCCTTTTAATGGTCTAATTGAAAAATATACGACTTTACTTTGAGAAAGCTGAATCCAGTCGCGATTATGATCTTGTTTCATTGCACCGGTGGATGTGGTTGTTGGTATGAACTTCAAGTTCGGACTTCTGGTGTCTACGCTTCTAGCTGGTGCATCGGTGCGTGGGAAAGGTTTTGTATATTTGGCTACTTGAGATTGTGCCGTCATTTACGAATCCAACAATTAGTTGGAGCAAATCATTGATAAGCAGCAGGAAAAGAGTCGTACAAAGAATAGGCCGTTGAGGAATACCGGTATCAAAAACTATAAGGTCCAATGTACAGTCACGTATGACTAACTCTGATCGATCGCTCAGTGAACTGGATGCCGTACCGCAGTTACAAAAAAGCCTACAAGTTCATCAGGAAACATAATTTTTGTGAAGTTATTATATATTACAAATTTCATGATAATTCTGAATTTCTTCAAATTCTCTTACCCCCCCCCCCCCCCCCATACATCATTATCGTAGATAATATAATTATATAATACTAGCAGCGCCCCGTGGTTTCACCCGCATAAGTGTTGATCCCGTGGGAATGTCCCGTTAAAAACTATCCTATGTCCTTCCCCAATCTATCTCTCTGCCAAATTTTATCGAAATCCGTTCAGTGGTTTAGGCGTGAAAGGTAACATACAGAGAACCCGAGTTACTTTCGAATTTATAATATTATAGTATGGGTAAAGGAGAAATAACAAAATGCTCATTCTACAACGGCAGAAGCAACTGCAGCCGTCGACGCGTCGGCGAGAATGAACTATATATAATTTACTCTGTGAGAATGAACGCGACGTGCGAATGAGCACTAATGGGTACCTACAGCAACAGCATAAGGCCGCTCGCCCACGTCCGATAATCGGTGATCGATTTTTTGTAGGAGAAAAATAGAACACACTGATAGCAATAGTGCAACGCACACGTCCTACAAAAAGTAGGTCAGAAATAATGAAGTTAAATAAATCGGCCCGATTATCGGTCCTACAAAAAGTCTGACGTGGGCGGGCAACCTAACACTACAACCACAGAAAGTATACTGTGCTAAGTACAACCGACGACGCCCGCGCCGGCCTGTGAATGCGCAATAGTACCTGGATAGGTATATCCAAATAACTGTAGGTAATAAGTCTATCTATATTTTACAGCGTTATCATTAGATAATAACAAACCTGTTTCATTGTAAAACCTAATCATTAGATCATTATCTGCAGTTTTAAGATTATTTTTAATCGAAATAACGTTAGTAGGTTTTCCCAATTACCCATGAATCAAGAGTCATTGTTTGTGGGTATAGTTTTTGTAGAATTACGTTTTATGATCATGGTCTAGATAATAGATATAAAATGTGATTTCGGGTCATTGTAGTAAACTTAACTATCATCGTGCGCTTAGTAAAATATTTAAAGAAAAAACTTAAAAATCCAACATCAGACCGCGGAATGCCCGGATATTTTACCTTGGGCTTGTCAAGACAACGCCAATGAGTGACACGATTGTGCCATCTTATTTAGTTGAGGAGTTACTGTGGCCACCTTCGGGCTCCATCATCAGATCAGCTATGGTCCATTTCTCTGTTGAATCATATCTAAGAATTATCAGTAAAAATACCTCCTCAGTTTATTCATTCTGTACAAAATTACTTTTGCTTTATCTATTAGAGTCTTTCCTACCTCTCCACTATTTTTCTTCTTATTTATCTTCTTTTATTCTTTATCTTTCTCTTTTCATACTCTTTCTGTCTCTCTTCGTCTTCTTCTTTCTACCCTGTCTAGCTCTTATAGAAAATTTAGATTGTTTATTATTTTTTTCTCAAATCAGAATTCATTTGCATTACCATCCAAATTGTTAGTTATAAAATATTTCAACGCATACCTACCTAGTTAATTCGACCGTTACCAAACACCATCTTTGATAAGATTTCGTTGACAGCAATAACACGTAGTGTTTTAGACAACTTATCAACGGTAATCAATCAGAGTTAATAATTATTATCTCACGGATTAATGTTATAAATATGCGTATCCATCGTAAAACTGTCAAATTCTCTTCGGGCGTTATTAAACATGGACATCAAAACCGGACTTCTGGTGTTTACGCTCCTTGTTGGGTGCTTCGGTGAGTTTAAGAAACATTATTTATTTCTACCATAAATAAAGTCCTCTAGACCGAATTTCGGCCACGGCGGTCAATCTTGGCGGAGACCAGCCTTCGGCGCGGGAGATATTATAGTGCACAAGTGTGTGCGCAGACAGAAAATGCACTCTTTCTTCTCCTTACTCTCATAGTCCGATGGGTCTACAATCCGACACGACGGTTTCTACAATATTAAGCTTTTATTTGTTAAGTTTGAATTTCCAGCAAAAGTCATTAGTAGCATCTTAATAATTTCTTTATCATCTTCCGGCCCTATTCCATTTTGGGTGGTGCCATGGCGCGATATATTTTCTTCTTCTACGTCTCAATCGGCCGTCATCTCAGTATTTACTTCTTTCGTTGCTTTTTCTTCTTCTTCCCCTTTTCTTGTAAGCATCTACATTCACACTAATTACGTCTCTCGTAACTAACATGTTAACATATCCATCCTTTACAACCGAGTGGCTCTGAGCCTTTCTGTCACCACTTCACCAGAGCCAATTTCAAACTCCCTTTAACATACTCCTAATAAAATCCGGTTTCGTCAAACTACACGTAGCCTAGCCAGCGCATATTAACCCCCAACTTGTTCTTTTCTGTGTTATTTCTCTGCGACATGTTTGCCGCAAATAAACGTATTTTTATTTTTCTATACATGTCTACACATTTTCTTATATTCTCAATCTCAGCCTTTGATTTAGGTATCCATACAAGACAGCTGATAAGATCAATGTCTTGTTATTATTTTTGTTGTTTCGCACTTACGAAGAACATTACCAGTATCAGGATTACCTTCTGGTGTTATGAGAAAACTTACTTTAACCTGTCAAGTCTTGTCTATATGTATCATCATATGCCCTTTTACCAATTTATTTGGGATCGGTGCAATATGCACCCTTGCATACGTCTCTATTATTTAATCGCCATCTTTTCCCCTTTCTAGCCTAATTGCGTAACACACTATCAATCTCAATCTGAATCATTTTGAGAGACATGACTAATCCATTGCTACATATGTTTGAAGAATTTGTCTGATCAACAAAGTAAATAACGCTATCAATGTTGTTCAATTGTCAAAATGAGAGCTATCGCTACTGACGGTGTTATGCAATTATTTTACTCCGCAGCTATATCATCTGTCGCATAGTTCATATAATGTTTCTTAATTTGGTCATCCTCTACTCCTTATAATCATCCACATTTATACTCAAATCTTTCATCATTTCATCGCATCATATGCCCATACCATGACAACCGATTTCCGTGGTTAGGGTTCCATGCCAAAATTGTAAAACGGAACACTTATGGTGAGACTGAGCCTGTCTGTCTGTCACAGCTGGATATCTCAAGAACTAGGTACTAATGCTATCAACTTGAAATTTGGACTAGTTTTAGACGACGTTTGCCCAACTATTTTGCAAATAAGAAAGAAATAAAAACAAATGTTTATTTTTTGCAATAGGGACTGAAAGGGGTTCTGAAAAATTCGAAGTGGGCCTACTAGGGCATGTGGGGTATCATATGAAAGAGCGCAGTTTGCACATTCTCAAACATTTTTTATTGTTTTTAGGCCGCATAGTTTTAGACACCGCAGTGCACAGTGTTAAAAATTTCTGACGAATATAGGCCTTGCCGATGAAAATTTAAAAACATGATGGTACGGAACCATCGGTGCGCGAGTCCGGCTCGCTCTTGCCCGGTTTTTTTTTAAACATGATAGACTTTGTAACCAGTTTAGGAATTAGTTTGTAATCAGTTGAACCTAGTGATTTCACAATAGTGTCATACGAGTAGTATGTGAATCTAAAACATATTTCAATAAAAATTGCTTAATCACGTTCACCAATCAAATACTAACCTACCTACTAATTAAAAAAATCTTATCTCATGTTGTGTTTACATATGTCAGGTTTCAACCAGATTAGGAGATAATCTTTACTTTTCATAATTTAATGATTTCTCAATTCGGTGTATTATTATTATCACAAATGATTGTCTAAGAATTATGGGAAAATTGACGTTATCAGCTGCTTTCCTCATCATTTTCCATAGGTCTAAGGTTTTTGCGTTTAAATTAGTCACAATAATTCTGTGATAATTATTTAATCCTTGTAGGTAGGTACACGTGCTGGCGATTATTTGCTTAATTACCTACCTATCATAATTAGCACTGGAGCTATCTGATAAGAATAAGTCTTAAATTTTAGTCAATTAGGAATATAGACTATTTAAATCTGATTTATTTTTCAAGATTAATGGCTTAGACTCGTGTCATTCCTAGCCGAAACCAAAACCTGAGAATTAAATAAAACATCGAAATAAACTCTCTTTCTACCGCTTTTCGCCCCAAAAATCCGAAAACCACCTTCTACTTAAAAAATCATAGTCTCCTAACAACGTTTTTCTGTAGCTACAATGGTTAGGACACTGTCCTTACTGCCCCGTCGCAAAAATCCAATCCGTATGGGCACAGAGCATTCATATTCTACACACAAAGATTATGCAGTTGTCACTCAGTAATAGTTATTATAGGTACTGATTGCTTCGTATTCGATATGTTTTCTAACTTCCTCACGTTACTAGCAACTGAATGCATTAAGTTCTAAAGCATAATTTTCCAATAATTGCAGCCCTCCCAACACCCGAAGATGACATGTCCATGTGGTTCGACCACACCGACGCTGACGCTCGCATCGTCGGAGGCACCCAGGCGGCCATCGGCAGCCACCCCCACATGGTGGCTATGACCAACGGAGTGTTGATCAGGAGCTTCCTCTGCGGAGGTTCTCTGGTCACCGAGCGCACTGTCCTGACTGCTGCGCATTGTATTGCTGCTGTGCTCAATGGCAATTCTCTTAGTGGGTATGTATTTATGCAATGCTTGTTGGTTGGTTGTTAATCGACTCATGCTATGGTAAAATATTAGTTAGGTAGACGGTAAGGTTGAATGCGGGACTGTCTTCTTTATTTTTTTTATAGTACTTTTTCTGTCTTGGAGTGATTAGATAAAACGTTTATTCAGTGCAACAAAAGACACAATACAGGTATTAAAAAACATTAAAAACAGGTGAAAGAAAAAAAAACAAAGTTTAAAATGATAAATTGAACCATAGACACCTAGCTCATGTTGTACATCTATAGCGGTAGATCACTACTGGGCGGTGTGTGTCTCATGGTTTCACCAAATGGGAGTCCAGCTCAGCATATGCCAGGTACAATACCGGACGCTGGTATTCTGCTGCGTCAAGAAGACACATCTGAGTTTCAACAAAATGGTATCTACATAGTGCGGCGTGTATATTATAAAGGTGGTAAATACCCACAGTTGACTTGCTTTTAAAACCGACAGATAGAAAGATTTTGAAATTTTAAACTTATTAAATAGTTGTGTAGTAGGGCTTTCAGTCTCGGTGCATTACTGAGTCCCGGGAAAAAAAAAAACGAGACTCGATGTGGTCTCGAAATTCCCGGGAAAAACGAGACTTTTGAGACTATGTCAAAAATAGGTTTCTAACTTACTTATAGCCATATGGCTATGCAATTAGGCAGTCAAAACAAGATATTTTAATCAAGTACTTTATTAAACAAACTTCATCATCATCATCATTTCAGCCAAAAGACGTCCACTGCTGGACATAGGCCTCCTCCAAGCACCTCCACTTCGACCGGTTCTGTGCTTCTCGCATCTAACGGGTTCCTGCGGCCTTCACAAGGTCGTCGGACCACATTGTAGGAGGCCTTCCAACGCTACGTCTTCCGGTACGCGGTCGCCACTCCAGAACCTTTCGGCCCCATCGGCCATCTGTTCTGCGAGAAATTTGCCCTGCCCATTGCCACTGAAGTTTGGCAATTCTTCGGGCTATGTCGGTTACCTTGGTTCTCCTGCGGATCTCCTCATTCCTGAATCGATCACGCAGGGAAACTCCAAGCATAGCCCTCTCCATTGCCCTTTGGGTGACTTTTAGCCTTCTTATAAGGCCCATTGTGAGCGACCACGTTTCAGTGCCACAAGTCATCACGCTCTGGTCAAAGACTTTTGTCTTGAGACACTGCGGTATGTGGGACGAGAAGATATTGCGTACCTTCCCGAACGCTGCCCAGCCGAGTCGGATTCGACGATTGACCTCTTTCTCGAAGTTAGACCTACCTATTTGGACAGTTTGTCCTAGGTAAACATACTCGTCCACGACTTCGAGTGTAGCGTCTCCGATCTTTATGAGAGTGGGAGTTACATGGACATTTGACATGACCTTCGTTTTACCCCATGTTTATTTTAAGACCCACTCTTTCGGAGGCTCTACTGAGGTCATCGAGCATTATACTGAGGTCCTCCATAGTCTCAGCCATGACTACGGTATCGTCGGCAAACCGAAGGTGAGTTATATACTCGCCTTTGATGTTAATGCCAATGATGTTAAAGTCTGCTCCTGGAGTAGGACCGACATAGTGGCGTTTTCATACAGACACTTCAGCACCTCGATGTACCAATAGTCGATCTGGCACCGTTGAAGAGACTGTAGTACAGCCCATGTCTCGATCGAATCAAAGGCTTTCCCGTAGTCCACAAACGCTAAGCAGAGGCAGGTTATACTCTTCGGTCTTCTGTATAACCTGTCGCAGCGTATGTATGTGGTCTACGGTGCTAAAGCCTTTACGGAATCCGGCTTGTTCGAGAGGCTGGAAGTCGTCAAACCTGCGCGCGAGACGGTTTGTGATGACTCTCGAAAAGAACTTGTAGACATGGCTCAGAAGTGAGATGGGCCTATAATTCTTAAGAAGGGCATTGTCGCCTTTCTTAAAGAAAAGTATCACCACACCTCAGTTCCATGCCTGTGGTGTTTTGCAACAGCTTCTGAAGGGCCTTATGAACGGGTTTTCCGCCGGCCTTCAGGAGCTCGGCCGTAATTCCGTCATCACCATCATCATCAAATCTCGTGTAGGCTGACGTCCGGGATGTCTTCGGTATAGTGTCGGGTCAATCTAGGTCTTTGGTCGTTTACCAGATTCATAACGGGGTTACTTGTTGACGTGTATAACTGTCCATAGAACCTCTCGATCTCTCTCAACAGCTCAGGTTTGGCAGATACGATCCTGCCATCATCGGTCTTTAGTTTCGTAAGCTGGCTTTTCCCAATAGATAGATCTCTAGCAAAGACCTTGGGGCCTTTATTTCGCTCTACCGCGTCCTTAATACGGTCTGTATTAAAGCGGCGAAGATCGCTTTTCAAGGACTTAGAGATCCGTCTATTGAGTTGCCGGTAATTTAGCGCATCATCTGAAGACTTCAGGATCATCTCGCGCCTCTTTTCTCGTTTTGAACATTAAACAAACGCAAATTAAAAAAAATATTTATATAAGTTTTTTTCATTTTTGAAGTGGGCACGGAAGAAACAAAAGGCTTTTAATGTGGTTTCAGACGGAGAGAACCTAATTTTATTACGAAAGTGACCCGCGTCTTAAGTCTCAAAAGTCTCGTTATTCCCGTGACCGAAAATGTTATTCTCGAGTCTCGAAAATACCAAAAAATCATCGAAACTCACGAAATTTTCGAGACCGAGACTCCCGGGATGAAAGCCTTATTGTGTAGTGTCTACTGGATTACTTGATTACTTGATAGTGTAGGTAATAATATGTTATAAATGCACCTTAAGTCAAGGATCAAATTAATGCATATATAGCACTGGGTGACTGATTTCAATATTATTGTCACATTAAGGAGGTTCAAAGACACAAGCAGGTCAATTTAAACCCATCAACAGAAATAGAAAGGATCATACCCAAAACAACGGAGAGATGTTCCCTGGCCGACTGCTTATCAGACCTCCACAACCCAGTTACTACATGATACTCCTTGGTAAGACTGGTTGAAGATCCTTTTATTAATAAAATTCAAGAATGACTTTCTTCTTAGCTCTCTGCGTGTGACAGTCGGCACCAACCACTGGAACTCCGGTGGCACCGCGTACACCCTGGCTCGCAGTGTCATGCACCCCAACTACGTCTCATCTACCATCAAGAACGACATCGGTATCCTCATCACCGCCAGCAATGTTGCTCTCCACCACCTCGTGAACATCGTGCCTATCACATACTCCTACATCGGCGGGGGAGTCCAATCCAGGGTCGCTGGATGGGGCAGAATCAGGGTGAGTTAAACACACGTCAAGAACTTGCTCAAGACTGAACCGAGGAAATGACTTAGGGCTGATTTTTCAATAGCCAGAATAATAAATATTGTTACGAGCTTCGGGTTCGTGACAATAAAAACTGCCGATTTAATAACCAAAAAATGACACTTTAATAATCAACACTAATTACAACTGAAACACACTAATTACAAAACACAATTGCACTACTGATCGCTTTAAGTCGCACTTGAATATCGCTTCGATGCTTTCACTTCGATCGCTTTATCCAAACTGTGTCGGTCGTGGCGCGTCTCGGCCTTATATAGCGCCAAAGAGAGTTCTAGAACCTTCCATTGTAGAAACATCTAGAATGTTCGAGTACGTACAGGCCCCGATCGACCAGATGTCGAAAATTCGGGAATGTTCTAGAAAGTTCTCGCATCGAAATTTCTAGAAGGGTCTTCACTACTAGTTCCGCTACTCGATACTAGATGGCGCTAGTGGTAACTACTGTTACCATGTACCAGGCATTAATTGTGGCGCGCAACACTGCCCCCTCCTAAGACATGCTCGTCCCGAGCATTATCGGCCCCATAATAACGCGCCAGTCGATCCACGTGGACGATCTTAGGAGTACCTCTTGCACCTTTCTGTATCCGGTAGGTTACGTCATTGATCTTTGTCACAATCTGGTACGGTCCGTCCCATTTAGCTTGAAGCTTAGGAGATTTCCCTTTGCTGCGGACTGGATTGTGCAACCACACTAGTGAACCTTCGTCGAACCCTTTATTGTTCATTTTACGGTCATAACGGGTTTTCATCTTTTCAGACATTTGCTGGCCCGATTGTCTGACGTGCTCATAAATGTCATTCATTTTGTTCCGCAAGTCATTCGCATACTCGGTTATACTGCGTGGGGCATCAGGTGGTATTCCGGTGATCAGGTCTGCAGGCAGCCGTAATTCTCTTCCCAAGTTTGCGAAAGCTGGTGTCACCGATGTGCTTTCGTGAACAGCGCTTCGATATGACAACAAAAACGGTTGTATGTGCTTGTCCCAATCTCTTTGCCGATTTTCCACAACTTTGGCTAGGTACCTCTCCAGTGTCTGATTGAATCGTTCCACCATTCCATCCGATTGTGGGTGGTAAGAAGTTGTTCTCGTTTTGTGAGTACCCATTACTCGGCAAGTTTCCTGAAATATTTGGGACTCAAAATTCCTTCCCTGATCGCTGTGAATCTCCAAGGGTACTCCAAAACGGCAGAAGACTTCATGAACCAGTTTATCTGCAACTGTTGAAGCTTCTTGGTTTGGAATGGCAAAGACTTCCGGCCACTTAGTGAAGTAATCCATCACAACCATGAAATACTTGTTACCACTATCACTTTCCGGAAACGGCCCCGCAACGTCAAGGGCTATCCTCTCCCATGGTGCACCAACATTGTACAATTTCAATGCACCTCTACTACGAGTCTGAGGTCCCTTTACAGCTGCACAACTTGTACATTTGCGACACCAGTCCTCGACATCGGCCCGACAGTGGACCCAGTAAAACCGTTCTCGTATCTTCAGTAGAGTCCGTTTTACTCCCAGATGACCTCCTGAACAACCATTATGGTACAGCTGTAGAACATCCGGTACTTGAGCTTTAGGGACAACCATTTGCAAATGACAGCTGTCTCCCCGAGCGTTTTCCCATTTACGGCACAGGACTCCATCCTGAATCACCAAGCTGTCCCATTGGGCCCAATAGCTTTTTGTGGTCGAACTCATTGCTGAGACGTCGCTCCACCTGGGCTTAGGAGCTCTGGCCTTCATCCACTCCAGAATCGGCTTGATGTCCGAATCTTCCTGCTGTGCACGTTGTAGGCTTTCCTTCCACTCGTTGCTGAGGTCTGTCTTGAGCATCCTCACAGGTACGACTTCTTTACTTTCTTGCCTAGTACAATGCTTGCAGTTTTCAGGACAAGGTCTTCTTGACAATGCATCTGCGTTGCCATGAGATTTCCCGCTGCGATGTTCGACCTCGAAGTCGTATTCCTGCAGTAGTTCAATCCATCTCGCAACTTGTCCTTCTGGATTTTTGAACTGCAATAGCCATTTCAGTGCAGCATGGTCAGTTCGTAGGTGGAATTTCCGCCCCAGAAGATATTTGCTAAAGTGCTGCAATGACTTTACCACAGCAAGCAGTTCCCGTCTCGTAACACAATAGTTCCTTTCAGGTTTCGACAATGACTTGCTGAAGTATGCTACCACAACCTCTTGATCGCCGTTCCGCTGAGACAACACACCGCCAAGTCCTATGTCACTTGCGTCTGTGTCGACTATAAATTCCTTGCCCGCATCAGGGTACCCCAAAATAGGTGTTTTGCACAGACGGTCCTTTAGCTCCTGGAATGCGATGTCGCAACTTTCATCCCAGCAGAAATGTCGCTTCTCCTCGGTTAGCTTATGCAGGGGTTTGGCTATATCTGCAAAGTTCTTGACAAACCGCCGATAATAGGAGCACAATCCCAGAAATGCTCTGACCTGCGTCTTTTCTTTTGGAATTGGCCAATCCTTGACAGCGGCGATTTTCTCTGGATCCGTGCGGATACCTTCCGTATCGTCTTTGGGTAAAACCGGCATGCTTTTTAAACCCACTTCTGACACCAATTGTTACGAGCTTCGGGTTCGTGACAATAAAAACTGCCGATTTAATAACCAAAAAATGACACTTTAATAATCAACACTAATTACAACTGAAACACACTAATTACAAAACACAATTGCACTACTGATCGCTTTAAGTCGCACTTGAATATCGCTTCGATGCTTTCACTTCGATCGCTTTATCCAAACTGTGTCGGTCGTGGCGCGTCTCGGCCTTATATAGCGCCAAAGAGAGTTCTAGAACCTTCCATTGTAGAAACATCTAGAATGTTCGAGTACATACAGGCCCCGATCGACCAGATGTCGAAAATTCGGGAATGTTCTAGAAAGTTCTCGCATCGAAATTTCTAGAAGGGTCTTCACTACTAGTTCCGCTACTCGATACTAGATGGCGCTAGTGGTAACTACTGTTACCATGTACCAGGCATTAATTGTGGCGCGCAACAATATGATAGTTTTGTAATGACATATTTTCCATACGAAAGCTGTCAAACCGCAATATCTATTCCTAAGTTTCTGACTATTGAAAAATCAGTCCTAGTCGAGTGCATGTATGTAAACAGTTTATGAATTCAGCAAAAGCAATGAACTTAATTTTAGCTTTCAATAATAAACTGTTCGTATAGGTATGTACCTGCTGCGGTCTGTAAAATCCAGTTAGCTTCAGCAAATATTTAAATATACCCACCTACTTCAGAAAATTAATTTAACACACCATTGTACCTACTCTTGGGTCACTTACACTGATTTCTATAACTTTAGAAACTTCCATCTCAGTCTCAATATAATTCTTATCATTCCAGGCTGGCGGTGCCCTTTCTGCTGCTCTTTTGGAGGTGCATGCTACCACCCTCGACGGCGACGACTGTGTGGCTCGCGTGATTCGCGCTGCCGATGAGCTGAACGTACCCTCTCCTCCCGTTGATCCACATATCGAGATCTGCACCTTCCACTCCGCGGGATTAGGTACTTGCAACGTAAGTATTTTGTTCGTCTACAGTAACTATTATATCTTTCTAGTATAAGACTATAAAATTTTCTTCTAATGTGATGTCATCGTAACATCATCCTCCTGTTCTTTTCTCAATTGGATTTCAAGACAGGTTAGTTTCGTATCGATGTCTTTTTTCTGTAAATCTTTATCAAATGTCATCTCAATGTTTTTCTACCTTTCATGTTTTATTCAGTTCATTCTTAATCTTTTCTTCAGTCCATGTAAGAATCTAGTACTTTTAAACAACACCTTTTCTTACCACTCTTCTTTCTTCGTCCAGGGTGACTCAGGCAGTGCTCTGAGACGTGTCGACAACGGCCAGCAGTTCGGTGTCGTGTCGTGGGGCTTCCCCTGCGCCCGCGGTGCCCCCGACATGTTCGTCAGAGTCAGTGCTTACCAGAACTGGTTGACCTCCAACATTGTATAAAGACCTGAAGATGGACCTCCTTAGCTGATCAAGAAACGACTGCTTCTGAATTTGGACTTAGAACGAATTTATGACAAGAGCTGTAAATACTTTTTTTTGTTTAAAATAAATACTTTGATAGCTATGTTGATCTGTTTCAATCATCGACCATACAGCCCTTAGACGCCTAATGCTTGATCTAACGCACCAAAACAATTCTGTCAACTAGCTGAGGTATGAGGAAGCGGGGTACTGCGTTCTGATTGGCCCTACCAAGGTCATTACGCCTCACTTGAGATGGGACAGGTTTGAATAAAACACGAAGGTATCGATATTTTTGTATACCTTTATTTAATTGTTTTTTACCTTTCTATTTCTTAATATTATATTAACATTTACATAATGATAACACGAAATGTAAAAAATTAAAACAAAAAAAACTTTTTTACAAAAAAAACAACCGACTTCCAAAAACACTATAAATAAAGAGAAAAATAACTTTAATTTCGGAAGTCGGTGTCTTTGGATTTGTATTTTAGGTTTTGCCACCGACTTCCGAAATTAAAGTTATTTTTCTCTTTATTTATAGTGTTTTTGGAAGTCAGTTGTTTTTTTTGTAAAAAAGTTTTTATTTTTCACTTTTTAGCGGGTCAGTTTGTAATTTATCTAAGTTATAATAGCCTAATGTCAACTGCTTATCACCTTTTACAAAATATTACTTTTCCCGATGCATGGACGTTAATTGTTGAGGAGTTCTCCTAGCAAGAACCAGGAGAACTGGAGCTGATTGAGAAGTCACCATCAGCTCCACTTCACCATACGCATTGTAATGAGCATAAATTGCTTAGCAGCCATATTAAAGTAATCGAATCGCAACCCGTGAAATATTTGTCATTGAGTAGTGCCATTTGTGGTCCTCATCATCAGCTCCACTTTAAAAATCATAATTTCCGAAAGCAAATCAAGTTACTTTAAAAATAGACTTAGGCAAGAAAAATTTTGCTAAGGGCCAAGTTTATGTTACGCTTAGTCGTGTAAAGACGCTGTATGACATTGTATTATGCGACTTGGAACCTACCAAATTGCTAAATAGACCACATGACGAAAAGGCATTGCGTGAAATGCAACGATTGAGGCTTTTATAAATCATCATCAGCCAATTGCAGTTCACTGCTGGACGTAGACCTCCCGAAGTTTGCGCCAACGTTCGCGATCCTCCGCTTCTCTCATCTAGCCACTACCGGCAACCTTTGTTAGGATAATTATACAGAACAAAAACTCGCAAAAGTATTTCACTTTAAGAAGTATTTATTAGTATCTAGACTAGATGCTGATAATCCTGGCTGCAGCATCAGGCCAGACTTATGTCAACATTGCATTGAACTTAAAATTTAGTCCTGTTTAAAATGAGCCCAAACACGACTACGGTGCTGTAATTTAATTTCAAGGCTTATACTTTTTCTGATGCTCGACTGGCTTCAGCATCAGGTCTCTATGTACTTCGGTGTTCCTCATTAACAGTACGTTTATCCACACATCGAGCCTTTTTCAATGAGCCTAAACACGATATATCTGCTGTTAGTTGTCGAGGAGTTAGGTACTCTGCAGACTATCCTGACTGCAGCATCAGGTCATAACTTGATGATCATGAGACCAAATGTGGCAAATGCCCTATCAAACATCAAAACAATTTACTAAAACAGTCCTTGCCTGTTCGAGTAACTTCTTACTGTTAAGGAGTTGAACCTTCCATCATCAGCCCAGATACCTCAGATGGTGACAACCGTACGCAAATACACAAGATACTTCATAAAATATGCGAAAAACAATAAGTGAGCCTATAAAATTTGAGGGTTGCTCTCGATTTCTCTAAGATCCCATCATCAGATCCTAACTTGGTGACAATGGGACCACCTCAGAACTATCTACTTTCGAACAAAAAATTAATTATTAAACAAATAATTTTGAAAATCCGTCGACAATTGGCGGAGTAATCGATGAACAAACATACAAAAAAAAAAAAAAAAAACATACAAACATCCGAACATAGTACCTCCTCCTATTTGTGAAGTCGGTAATAACCAAATTTCGTATTTGGTGTTGAAGTAAATGATGGCGATTTCAAGGAGTTTTCGTTTGGCACTTGTTTTGAGGACACTGGGGAATTTGTTTTTGTAAATGTTGATGTAGTTGAAGTAGGTGCTATAGGTAGATCTTTTATTTTTACCATCACTTCAGGCCTTGACGAGCTGGGCATTGGAACATCTGAGTCAACCGCGTTACTCTGAAAATAAAAGAGAACATTTATCTACCTTCTTTGGCTTCTATCTACCTTTTTGGTCAAGGTGTTCAACGGAATACTCACCAAAATAGGCAAATACATTGTTGGTACTGCCGAACTTAGTAGCCGGCGACGGTTTTTCATAAGCATAAAATAATCTTCAGTAAAATGCCGTGAACATAATTTACACTATGTGTTTTTGGGAACCAGTTCTCTCGTTTGGTTGCAATAATCCATTTATTTTTTATATCAGGAACGTTTCAAAATTAATTTAATGTATCTAATGATTCAAAAGATCTTCAAATTTCGTATAAATAGTAGGTATAGGTATTTGCTATAACGATAATTTGTGTCACAGGATTTGGTGCATCACTAGTTATGTTTACCAAATAATAGAGGAAAAGAGATAGATAGCTAAAAAATTACATTCAGAAGAAAGGGACGCAAACATAAAAGACATCAACGAGAGCCGTTGCACCTTTTTTCACCTACAACTATAACCAGTATAAGATGAACTCCGATAAATAATATCAGAAAATAATTCTAATTAGGATTATGTAACTATTAACTTACCGATGAAATGTTATGCCATCTTTCCGGAAACTCGAAGTTTGGCTATTGTAACCACACCAACGTATTGTGCAAGGGGCCATGATAATAACTTATTCTCACCAATTTTTATTGACTTACGCGGAAGTGTTTACGGCTCACAGAAGTGGTCGAAACTGAATCGAAATCGAAATTCTTGAGTGGTGACTGTATGGTCGTTGGTTTCAATCATTACTAATTGTTGGGCCACAAAAGCAACGAAGCAAAGGCAATTGCATGCAGCTGAGATGAGAATGCTAAGAAGGATGTGTGGTGTTACGCGCATGGTTACAATAAGAAATGTACCTACAGGGTGGCTGCATCGACGCGCAACCTGCTGCCAGGATCAGTACATGATTCTGAACCACCTGTTCAGAATCATGTACTGATCCTGGCAGCAGGTTGCGCGTCGATGCAGCCACCCTGTAGGTACATTTCTTATTGTAACCATGCGCGTAACACCACACATCCTTCTTAGCATTCTCATCTCAGCTGCATGCAATTGCCTTTGCTTCGTTGCTTTTGTGGCCCAACAATTAGTAATGATTGAAACCAACGACCATACAGTCACCACTCAAGAATTTCGATAATTTTTTTTGGTCGGTTATTAAAATAATTATTTTTGCAACTGTTGTCTTTTTACCGACTTCACAAAAAGGAGGAGGTACTATGTTCGGATGTTTGTATGTATTTTTACCCGACTGCGCGACGCAAAGGAGTGGTAATGTGTTCATCAGCCTATGTATGTATGTATGTATGTATGTATGTATGTATGTATGTATTTATTAGTGGTTTTATTGAGAATCATAACACTTGGTTTTAGTAGATTTTTATTATTATTTTTCTTTTTTTATTATCTATCCTTTTGATAGATTCTTATTTTGTAAATGTGAGGACTTTGTAGGCCTTATAGACTTTAGATCTGTAGACCATTTTCTATTTTATCAAGTACTTGGTACTTGTTGACAGGCCTGCGCTGTCCTTCCATACCTACTTACTGTAATCTGGAAACATTGTAAAAGCCAATTATTTTTAAAAAGAGTAACCATGGAGTTTCTTGCCGGTTCTTCTCCATAGGAAACGACCAATTGGAACCGTGCACCTAGCTTCTGACGTTTCATAAGTGCCCATGTAGGTTTATGTGAAATAAAACATTTTGATTTTGATTTTGATTTTTGTATGTTTATATGTTCCTTTGAAGCACTATACAGACCAAACGCCTGGGCCGATTTTTATGATTCACACGTTAATCGATTCCTCTTAGTCTGGCGAGTGTCACTAAAGACATGACGTTAGTGAAAATTCAATATGGCGACTACTGGACGCCATATTAAATTAATTTTTTTAATTTTTTTTTCAAAACCTATCGAGTGGGGTAGGTATCAAAATAAAGGGTTTTAAAAGGTGATTACAAAAATATATGCAACATATATACTTAAAAGCAATTCGAAGTGACAAATCGCAAAAAAACACCTACCAAGAACTAAATCGTCTGCGAAATCTTTCAAATTTGTAAACTAAAAAGCTGGAAATAAAAAAGTTATTTAAAAAAATCAAAAAACCCGACTGCGGTAAAAAACTTAAGTTAAAAGAAACTGAAAAGCTAAAAACAAGTCCATTTTAAATTAAATAAAAGTTGGAAGCAGGCGGGACCCACACCATTTTTATTGTATTTTCAAATTCAAATGGGTCCCGCCTGCTTCCAACTTTTATTTAATTTAAAATGGACTTGTTTTTAGCTTTTCAGTTTCTTTTAACTTAAGTTTTTTACCGCAGTCGGGTTTTTTGATTTTTTTAAATAACTTTTTTTTTTTGTATGTTTGTTCATCGAATACTCCGCCAATTGTCGACGGATTTTCAAAATTCTTTTTTTTTTTCAAAAGTAGATAGTTCTGAGGTGGTCCCACTGTCACCAAGTTAGGATCTGATGATGGGATCTTAGAGAAATCGAGGGCAACCCTCAAATTTTATAGGCTCACTTGTTGTTTTTCGCATATTTTATGAAGTATCTTGTATATTTGCGTATGCTTGTCACCATCTCAGGTAGCTGGGCTGATGATGGAAGGTACAACTCCTTAACAGTAAGAAGTTACTCGAACAGGCAAGGACCGTTTTAGTAAATTGTTTTGATGTTTGATAGGGCATTTGCCACATTTGGTCTCATGATCATCAAGTCATGACCTGATGCTGCAGTCAGGATAGTTTGCAGAGTACCTAACTCCTCGACAACTAACAGCAGATGTATCCTGTTTAGGCTCATTGAAAAGGGCTCGATGTGTGGATAAACGTACTGTTAATGAGGAACACCGAAGTACATAGAGACCTGATGCTGAAGCCAGGAGCATCAGAAAAAGTACAAACCTTGAAATTACAGCACCGTAGTCGTGTTTGGGCTCATTTTAAACAAGACTAAATTTTAAGTTCAATGCAATGTTGACATAAGTCTGGCCTGATGCTGCAGCCAGGATTATCAGCATCTAATCTAAAAACTAATATATACTTCTTAAAGTTAAATACTTTTGCGAGTTTTTCTTATGTATAATTATCCTAACAAAGGTTGCGGGTAGTGGCTGGATGAGAGAAGCGGAGGACCGTCAACGTTGGCGCAAACTTGGGGAGGTCTACGTCCAGCAGTGAACTGCAATAGGCGATGATTTATAAAAGTCTCAATCGTTGCTATTCACGCAATGCCTTTTCGTCATGTGGTCTATTTAGCAATTTGGTAGGTTTCAAGTCCCATAGTACAATACCATCCAGCGTCTTTACACGACTAAGCGCAACATAAACTTGGCACTTAGCAAATTTTTTATTGCCTAGTCTATTACGGCTTTGTTTAAGGTGGTGCCCTGGAGTTTATGCACCGTTACAGTCCAACTCCGTTACAGTCCAGTGATTCGGTCGGCCGACGCTCGGACGAGTGGACGTGTGTTCGCTCCCACAAGTTTTTAAGGCGTTAAACTAAGTGATTGGTTGATTTTCGTGACTTTCAAGTCCTTGTCACTCAAGAGCAGTGCTTATCGGATTGCTCCTCCCACTGGGCGGTCTTAGAAAGGGATATAAACAGTTCAAATATTCCTACTATTTTAAAGTGCCCGTGATTCGGCGAGATTTGAACCTGCTGCGGTGTGAAGTGCGGCGGCAGGCAGACCTGGAGCGCCCGGCCACCACCACGCCACGGATAGTGTTCACGCAGACAAGGCGTGAATCCGTAGTCCGCGCGGAGGGCGCGGCGCGGCGCGGGACTACACCGCGGCAGCAGACTGGCCGCCGCCCGCACCTCACTCCACTACCGAGCACGGTCGAAGACGCGCGCGCATACTTGTTGTCCAAAGTTTATTCCCAACATTGTACTGTCTTTTAGAACCACATTATAAGTGTTTACAGTCCACTTTACTTTCATTCACGAACCTTTAGTTAGGTCCTGAACATTTTGGTCCTTCGGCCTTCTTTTTTTTTAAATCCGCGTAACGTATTTTGTACGAACAAAAAGGACGTTTGCGCGGTGGCAGTACGGGCGACGAGTCTTCAAAAGCGCCGTGTCACTACAAGCTGCGTTAACTGGCAGACAAGTTTGGAGTTGGAGTCGCCTATAATAAGCGAGGAGAGGACGTCTACAAGTTCCCGAGGTCTTCACGTCGATGGTGGTCAAGTCTCGACTACGTTGGTCGAATCCGCCGAGACATTTATCTACTTGCTTCGTGGGAATCAACACAGTCCGCCTTGTGGATAAAGATAAGCATATTTGTGTATCGTTCCAAATTCCTTTCTATTAAAATTCCAGTTTGAATTCAAATTCAAAAATTTCCGTTGCAACCGTTTTCAGTTCAGATTCAAATTAGAGTCGTCAAGTGATTATTTATATCGATTTATAGTGTGTTCATGTTAGTTTATAGCTACATCGAACCAGTTTGTTATTGTTGCACCGGCTGGCACTTTCTTTGTTAGCGAGTGAGCTTCAAGGTCACGCGCCTATTCATTGCAAATAACATCTGTTTGCTGCTTATTAGTCATATCCTACCTACCTATTGCTTAACATTTTGGTTTATTTCTTCATCGTTATTTCTTTTTTTCGTTTGCATCTTATCTACTTAAAACCAGTTTCTTATAATGGCTACTGAGGAACTATTTGTAAAAAAACGCAGTGCTTTGAAAGCTAAGCTTACGAATTTCTGCAATTGGATAAACGTGCTTGTGAGTTGCGAATCAATTTCTAGTTTGCAGCGCATTGAGCTGGAGGGTCGCCTTAGAAAATTTGATGCCCTATATGATGAATTTGATAATTTGCAGTTGGAGATCGAGGTGCTCTCGGACAAGCCAGACGAGGCGTACCGGGAACGTGCCAAGTTTGAGGAGCGGTACCACGCAGTGGCAGCACAGGCACGCAGTTTGCTCATAAGTGCTGATGCCGGCATTGACGGCGGATCTGTAGCGGGCTCAGCAGACAAAAACACAGGTGCATCGTTCCGTCAAAATTTTGTACGCTTACCTAAAATTAATTTACCTCTTTTCGATGGTAGTTATCAGTGTTGGCTAGAGTATAGAGACACTTATCTTTCTCTTATACATGGTAGTAGTGCAATCGATGACATTAGCAAGTTCCATTACTTACGTGCTTCGCTCAAGGGAGATGCTCAACAAATTATAAAAAATGTTGGCGATCGCCGCGCTCTCTTGACAAAATTAAGAGTGACCTCACCGGAGCGGCATGGTGGACCACGGCGCTGCTGTATCCTGAGCCGGCAGACGTAAACACCGATAAGATTCAGCAAATTCAGCATGGGAACATAAACAAGAGCAGCGTTGTGTTGCGACCATTGTTATATTCGTATTAAGATTTTATAGGGGACTTCATCAAAGAGCGTTGTGAGAGGCAGTCGATTCTTGTTTTAACCTATGTCTTTATTAAATTGAGTGAAAATATTATATTGTAAAACCATAAAGTTGTTTCAGTTATTAGTTAGTGATCTAAGCACACAAATAGTTATTATCAGAAGTGAAACGCGATACCCACACACAGCTATGGGTAAACAAAGTAAGCGTAATAAACGCCTAAAACCTAAAAAACGCACACGTTCAAGCTCAAGTTCTAGCAGCAGCAGTAGTAGTGCCAGGACTCCGTCACCTCCGCCGAGACACAGGAAACAGGTATCACGTAGGGCTGATACCTCAACTGTGAGTACAAATAACACTTTGAATAGCATTATACCCGAGTTCGATCCGCTGAGAGATGATGTGAACGCTTGGCTTAGTATTATCAGGTCCTACGCTCAAACTTTTACATGGACTGATGAAATGACCCGTTATCAAGCTCTCAACAAATTAAAGGGTTCCGCAAAAGTGTGGTATGACTCACTGTTACGGTCGGATAGTCATTGGCCTACGTGGAAATGGACGGACTGGACTCGTAAGTTAGCTTCCAGTTTTCAAATCCGTCGGAATATGTACGATCTTTTAAAAGATATTATTAACAAAAAGCCGTTAGAAAATCAGTCTCTGTACGAGTTTTATTTTGAACAAAAATGTAAAATAGATCGTTTGTCTTTGGGATTTTCGGAACAAGACATTATTTCTATTATTGTCGGCAATATAGGAGACAGCGGTATAGGCGCATCGATTGAAGCGAATAATTTTGTGGCATGCGATAGTTTAGCTAGTTTCCTACATGGTCGAACGTATACAACAAAGAGTGCGAAACAGGTAGTCACAAATACACGCGATGGTCAGACGAAACTGACCAGTCAGAATCAAATGTCTGCTACTACGACATCAGAGACTATGCCCTCAGCGAAAGTAGTGGGTCAAGCCGCCTCTGCTAGCAATAATCAAGACGTGGGCCAGGCACACGGTCGGGGGCAGATCAAGTGTTATCTGTGCGGTGGTAATCATAAACGAAGTCAGTGTAATGTAAATAAATGTGATTATTGTGGCAGGCGAGGTCATTTAGAATCGACATGCTACCATAAAAAGAACTCGGTTAAACCAGAGACACAAGAAACAAAATGTGTTTCAACCCATACCCGCGAAATAAATTTGTGAAAACAATACGTATTAACAATCTGCATCAAGAAGCATTCATTGATACGGGAAGTAGTTGTTCATTGATTTCTGAATCGCTTGTTAGAAAATATTCAATGGAAAACATTGCGCTAACCACGCCAGTTTTGTTACAAGGTTTCTCAAAAGAAAGCTCTAAATTGGTAACTCACAAGATAACGGCTGATCTGAAAGTCGATTCGGTGTGTCTGACTCGGGTTGATTTCTATGTAATCGACAATCTGGCAGATTGTGAAATATTGATAGGAAGAAATGTGACGGAGCGGTCTGACCTGATATATTCGCGAGTGGGTGACAAATTCAAATTTGAGTATGCAAACACATTTACAGAGTGTTGTAACAAAATTAGTAATTTTGTATTCGATTGCGATTCCCATCAGAATGAATTAATAACACTTTTTCAAAAATATGGTGACTGCGTGGCGTCAAATATCAAAGAAATAGGAAAGGTAAACGGCTACGAAATGATTATTAATGTAACTGGTCCTCAACCAATTCAATGCAGACCATTCAGGTCTTCTCACGTAGACAGAAAGATAATTCGCGAGATGGTGGATGAGCTTCTGAAAAACAATATTATACGTGAAAGCAAATCACCATACGCGAGTCCTGCGTTACTTGTCAACAAGAAGAATGGAGAAAAAAGACTCTGCTTTGATTACCGAGCGCTAAATAAGATAACAATTAAAGACAAATACCCGATGCCGCGCATTGAAGACCTTGTAGATAGGCTTCGGGGCTATAAATGCTTTACCATTCTAGATTTAAAAGTGGATATTATCAAATTTTAATGCTAACGCAATCTGTAGAAAAGACCGCTTTTATTACTGATTTTTAAGACTCCCGTTTGGGCTGGCTAACGCACCATCCTGCTTCCAACAAATGATGAACAATGTGTTGGGAAATTTAAGATTCGAAAATGTTATTTTATATTTGGATGACGTTTATTTAGTGTCAGAAACGGTAGAGGAAAATTTAAAATTATTAGAACGAGTTCTACAAATCTTTAGAGAAAACGGGCTCACGTTGAATCTAAAGAAATGCCATTTTTTCAAAAATGAAATTGAATTTCTAGGATACAGAATAAAGCAGGATTGTGTGACGCTAAATCAGCCCAAACTGGAGGCTATTCGTAATTACCCCCCTCCCAAAACAGTACACCAACTTCGACAGTTCCTTGGCCTTGTAAGCTACTTTAGGAAATTTATTAAGAATTGCGCTATGATTACTGCTCCACTTACAAAGCTGTTGAAGAAGGGCTCTGTCTGGGAATGGGGTAAGGTTCATAAAGACGCATTTCAATCGTTAAAAAACAAATTAACGTCGGAAAGTGTCCTATCTATATTTGACCCGAATAAAGATAACGTATTATATACGGATGCTAGTAGAGATGGTGTCGCTGGTATTCTTATGCAAATCACCGACGATCAGGTGAAAAACCAGTCCATTATTATAGTAGACAAACTACGGAAGACGAGAAAAAGTATCACTCGTTTGAACTGAAGTTATTGGCGATTGTTAGTTCGCTTCAAAAGTTCCGAGTATACCTAATCGAATTATCTTTTAAAATAGTGACCGATTGCAACGCTGTACGTTACGCATTAACAAAAAAAGAGATTATTCCCCGGATTGCGCGTTGGGTTCTGTCCACACAAGAATTCTCGTTTGATATCTTTCACCGAGAAGGTACGCGAATGCAACACGTAGACGCTTTGAGTCGTAACCCTATGCAGTCCGGAGAAAAATCAGAAACCGAGATTATAATGTCAATAACGGAAGCGGATTGGTTGCTTTCGGTACAACTACAAGATACCGAGTTACAGCGTATTCGAACAATTATAGAATCAGGAGAGGCCGAAGGAAATAAATATATTTTTAACAAATATGTTGTCCTATATAGGTGGCAAAGTTTACAGAAGAACAACCCAAGGTCGCCGGTGGGTGGTCACAAAAAAAATGCATTTGGCAAATAATTAAATGTAACCATGACGACCTCGGGCATTTCTCTGTTGATAAAACAATAGAACGAGTAAGCCATCAGTATTGGTTTCCTAGAATGCGACATATCATAAAGAAATACATAAAAAAATTGCATAAATTGCATATATTTTAAGAATAAAGGCGGCCCAAAGGAAGGAGAATTATACCCGTTGCCAAAGTACGCACAGCCTTTTCACACCCTTCATATAGATCATTTGGGACCTTTTGTTACGACCAAAGCTAAAAATAAATATTTATTGGTTGTTGTAGATGCTTTTACAAAATTTGTATTCATTTTGCCGGTTCGAACAACCAAATCTTCTTGTGTAATTAAAGAATTAGAAATTATTTCTAAGACATTCGGAAATCCTCAAAGAATCATTACAGACGCCGCGACATGCTTTACTTCAAATCATTTTACACAGTATTGCACGAATAGAAACATACGTTTACACACTGTTGCAACCGGTATGCCTCGCTCTAATGGCCAGATTGAGCGTTTTAACAAAACTATTCTAGAAGCACTAAAAGCTATAGGCGCTAACGATACAGACGATAGGTGGAATCAGTACATTAAAGCCTTACAACAAGGTATAAACAGTACAGTTCACAAGACAACAAAACTATTCCTAGTGAAGTGTTTCTCGGATAGAGATTACGCACTGATAGTGATAGTTTGGCTCCTGATATTGGGAACGGGCATAGGTTGGATGTAACCGAATTGCGTGAGAGGACAGAGACAAATATTAAGTCCAATGCGGATTCACAAAAACAGCGATTTGATAGAAACCGTACAAAAGCACGAGTTTATGTCGAAGGCGATTTAGTACTCATTAAAATTCAAAGCCAGACAAATGACGGGCAAAGTCGGAAGTTGCTACCTGTTTACAAAGGCCCCTTTCAAGTGAAGAAGGTATTGGGGAATGATAGATATGGGGTGACTGATATAAAAAGCAGTGAAAGGAGCACTAAGAAGTGTACAGGCGTAACTGCTGCTGAAACCATGAAACCATGGATACATATTGATGATTGGGAAATGAATTAAACATTATGTTCTAACTTAAGCCATATCTGCCCGTGTTGGCGACGAAGGTATTTTGAAATTTATCGTAAGCGTATGTGCGAGTCAAGATAAAATGCTTTAAGTGATTAAAAACTGTCCCGAATTGTAAATTACACAATAAAGGCCGAGTGGCAGATTCAAACGGAGAACGAACTTGGAACGCTCAAGTGTGGAAAATCCCTTTGAGTGCAAGTGGTTCTGGGTTGAACTTGGTACGCTTAAGTGTGGCTAAAGGTCCTTTGAGTGCAAGTGGAAAGGAGAGACAAACTTGGTACGCTTAAGTGAGGCTATAGGCCCTTTGAGTGCAAGTTGTCAAATCCGATTATTAATACAATGTCGCTTTAAGCGCACATGATCTATCATTATTGAAACCTGCCCTCGGATACACAGTTGAAATAATGTGTAATGAAAGATGACAGTTATAATCGAGAACATTCGAAAACCTGCCCTCGGATACACAGTTGAAATAATGTGTAATGAAAGATGACAGTTATAATCGAGAACATTCGATAGGTACACAATCATTGCATGTGCAACTGATAAATGATTAATAATTTATGTTTCAGCACTTTATCTGAACTCGTGTGGTACCTGATGGGACAGGCACCTGGTAGGACGGCCGTGTTGGCGATCGCCGCGCTCTCTTGACAAAATTAAGAGTGACCTCACCGGAGCGGCATGGTGGACCACGGCGCTGCTGTATCCTGAGCCGGCAGACGTAAACACCGATAAGATTCAGCAAATTCAGCATGGGAACATAAACAAGAGCAGCGTTGTGTTGCGACCATTGTTATATTCGTATTAAGATTTTATAGGGGACTTCATCAAAGAGCGTTGTGAGAGGCAGTCGATTCTTGTTTTAACCTATGTCTTTATTAAATTGAGTGAAAATATTATATTGTAAAACCATAAAGTTGTTTCAGTTATTAGTTAGTGATCTAAGCACACAAATAGTTATTAAAAATATTGGTTTCAAAGGCGAGCATTATCAATTGGCTTGGGATTTGCTATGTGAGCGATATAACAATAGTAGGCTTTTAGTAAATAACCATGTGCAGGCTTTGCTTAATATTCCAGCTGTGTCTAAAGAGTCTTGTGTAGCCCTACGTCAATTTATTGATAATATAAATAAACAAATTAGAGCTTTGAAATCGCTGAACGAGCCCACTGACCAGTGGAGTACATTAGTGGTGTTTATGATGAGTAGTAGACTTGACAAAGTTACTAACAGAGATTGGGAAGAATATCGCAATACTTTACCCAAATCTCCTACTTTGTCAGAATTTTGCTCGTTTGTTAGCAGGAGGGCTGATTTGTTAGAGACAGTTGAACATAGCGAATCGACAAAAGAAAAGGTAGACAGTAGCACTAACAGTCACACAGTAGATATACAGAATACTAACAAAACCGATAATTTAATCAAAAACAAAACTAATAATAAAAAATATACAAAAGATTGGAAATGTCCGTTATGCAAAAAAGATCATTTTATGTACGTGTGCGATGATTTTCGTAAGTTGTCACTAGAAAATCGTTTAGCAAAGGTGAAGGAGCTTAATGTGTGCTTTAATTGTTTACGTCCTGGGCATTCAAGTAAACGTTGCAAAATGTCCCATTGTAAATATTGTAATCGCAGACATAACATGCTTTTACACGTAGAACAGTCTAATTCAAATGTACAAGATCCAATGCCTAGTGTTGCTTTACCTAGTTTACTTAATGACGTTTCTGGAGGTGCGCAATTACAAAAAGGCACGTCTGAAAATGTTGTTTTGTCAAGTGACACTGCAGATAATACTACCCGTTCTGTTGTACTCTCCACAGCTCTGGTGACAGTGGTCAACAACCGAGGTGAGAAGTTCGACGCCAGGATCCTGCTTGATAACGGTAGCACAGCCAATTTTATCACTGAAACACTGTGTCACAAGCTGGGATTGTCCAGACGTAACGCTAACTCCACAATAACAGGTATAAACAAGCAAACATCTAATAGCACACAATCTTGTAGGTTTACAATTCAGGCTCGGAATGGTGGCTACAGGGAAGCTATCACTTGTATCATATTGCCTGAAATTACTAGGATGTTGCCGTCTTCAGCTGTAGATCTTAGCAACATCAACATTCCAGCAGACATTCAATTAGCTGATCCATCTTTCCATATTCCGTCTGTAATTGACATTCTTGTTGGCGTGGAAGTGTTTTGGAATGTCTTAGGTTCCTCATCTATAAATTTAGGTAGGAATCAACCCAAACTTCACGCAACAAGGCTAGGGTGGATAGTTGCAGGACCAGTTCCATTGCGTTCACTATCTAATAACCAGTCACACTACTGCAACGTGTCTATGGATGAATTAAATAACAACCTCAACAGGTTTTGGGAATCAGATTCTGTACCGTCCAAATATGCTTTATCACAGGAGGAACGTGCGTGTGAAGAAAGTTTTCGTCATAATACTACTCGCGATGATCAGGGTCGTTTTGTGGTGACAATTCCCTTAAAGGATAATCCTAACATTTTAGGTGACTCATACGAAATGGCTAAACGTCGATTTCTGTCACTGGAGCGCCGTTTTCTGCGTGATCCAAGTTTCAAGGAGCATTATGTTGCCTTCATGCAGGAGTACGAGCGTCTTGGACACATGACAGAAAATCAAACGTCTAGGAAGCCACATTCAGGTGACAATGTTGAGTATTTCTTGCCTCATCATGGGGTCGTCAAAGAATCCAGTTCAACAACGAAACTACGGGCAGTCTTCGATGCTTCAGCGGCAACCACGTCTGGCGTGTCATTCAATCAAATCCAGATGGTTGGCCCGACTATCCAAGAAGATCTACTATCAATCTTGTTAAGATTTCGGCAATACAAATATGTCATCTCTGGAGACATAGCCAAGATGTATCGTGCCGTTGCTGTTACACCTTCACAACGTGCTTTGCAGCAAATCATTTTCAGGACAGATCCAAAGCTACCGTTAAAGACGTACAGTCTTAATACTGTGACCTACGGCACGGCTTCCGCTCCATACTTAGCAACAAAGTGCTTAGTCAGCTTGGCTAATGCCGCTACCAGTACAATCGTCAAGTCTTCAATTGAACGTGACTTCTATGTTGACGACTACCTGTCAGGAGGAAATTCAGTTTCAGACGTAGTAGAAATAGTCAAGGAGGTAATATCTGTCTTAGCGTCAGCGAATTTTCATATACGAAAATGGCAATCTAATAATTCGTCAATTTTAGATCAGGTTTGTAACAGTTCAGCAGTTTTGGATTGTCTAAAATTGTCTGAAGATAAGAACGCTGCAACGAAAACATTAGGTTTACGTTGGATGTGCGATGCAGATTATTTAGCGTTTTCTATTTGCATTGATGCTGAAAAACAGGTGTCTAAACGTCAAATTCTCTCAGTCATTAGTCAAATATTTGACCCATTAGGCTTGGTTGGTCCATGTGTAGTCGAGGCGAAAATCGTAATGCAGAAATTGTGGTTAGCCAAGTGTGACTGGGATGAGCAGGTGCCAGAGTTTATATGTAATTTTTGGTACAATTTTGTTAATACTCTTCCATGTTTAAACAATCTAAGAATTCCAAGATGGGTTGTATGTGACAATGCTATATCGCATGAAATTCATGTCTTTACAGATGCATCAGAGAGAGCTTTCGGTTGTTGCGTGTATCTCCGGTCGTTGAACAGGCAAGGTTTAGTTAAGGTACAATTACTCACATCGAAAAATCGTGTAGCACCGATAAAGCCCACTACCATTCCACGTCTTGAGCTCTGTGGGGCGTTGCTAGGCACAAGGCTGTGTGTTAAGGTTCAAAGTTCTATTACTTTGCCTGTAATTAGATGTCGGTTTTGGTGCGATTCAACAATAGTGTTGAGTTGGCTAGCTATTTCACCGAGTTTATTAAAACCTTTCGTGCGTAACCGAGTCAATGAGATACAGGAGAGCACTGCAGGTCATACGTGGAGTTACGTGCCGTCTAGAGACAATCCGGCAGATCTTGTTTCTCGTGGGCTGAAGGCTGACCTTATCAGCGAGTGTTCTTTATGGTGGTCAGGCCCACAATTTTTGTTAAATAACGAAAAGGACTGGCCAGCTATGCCCAATAAAACTGTGAAACTGGATCTGCCAGAAGTCATTACATCTAACTTCACAGATCATTCATTTCTCACAGATTCACAAAATAATGCACAGTCCTCTCATATAAATCCATCATTCATTCATACATTACTCCATAAATATTCAAATCTAAATCATTTACAAAGAGTGGTAGCCTACATACTAAGATTTATTTATAATTTAAAAAATAAAACCAAGTTACAAAATAAGCTATCAAATCAAGAACTTCAGGATTCTTTGATTTTCATTTTATGTCGAGCTCAAATGGAGATGTTTCCTAAGGAATATGTTATTCTTAAATCTAGCAAGACTTTGCCTCGTAAAAATAGACTTATTTCTTTGAGTCCCTTTGTTGACAAAGATGGTCTCATTCGTGTAGGAGGGAGACTTGACAATTCTCCTTATGATTACAATATCAAGCATCCAGTTTTACTATGTTCTAAGCATCATGTTACAAAAATCATTTTTTATTAATATCATAAAGATTTGTTACACGCTGGCCCTCAGTTATTGATAGCAAATATACGTCAAATGTATTGGCCTCTTGGCGGCAGAAACCTTTCAAAATCTATTGTAAAACATTGCATTAAATGTTTTAAGTACAAATGTCAAAATGTTCAACCAGTCATGGGACAGTTGCCTTATAATAGAACTCACTTGGAGTTCCCATTTTTGAATTGCAGTGTCGACTATGCTGGGCCAATATTGATAGCGGATCGAAAAGGGCGAGGGTGTAAGCTTGTAAAGGCGTATCTATGCATTTTTGTTTGTCTTGCAGTTAAAGCTGTTCATATCGAGCTCGTTACAGACCTTACTAAGGAGGGCTATATGGCTGCTTTAAACCGTTTCGTTGCTCGTCGTGGCAAACCCAAGAGCATCTTATCCGATAACGGTACTAATTTTATAGGCACTTGTAATGAATTGCGACAATTCTTACAAGATTCAAATATTTCTTATGAAGTTGCACAAAAGGGCATTGAATTTAATTTTGTCCCTCCATACTCTCCCCATTTCAACGGCATTGCTGAAGCTGCCGTTCGTTCTACTAAACACCACTTGAAAAGACTACTACAGTTAACAAATTTCACATATGAGGAAATGGTCACTTGCTTGACTCAAATTGAAGCTGTTCTTAATTCACGTCCTACCACTTTCCTCTGATCCACTAGATTTTACTGTCCTAACTCCATCACATTTCCTGATTGGACGATCACTTATGTCTGTTCCGCATCCACAGGTAACTGACATAAACATCTGCCGCTTGGAGCGCTATCACAGAGTGGAACATATAAAGCAGCAATTTTGGAAGCGGTTCCATTTAGAATATATTTCTCTGCTCCAACAAAAAACAAAATGGACGTCATCTACAGGACAATTGGCAGAGGGAACGTTAGTTCTCATCAAGGAGAGAGGACAACCGCCACTGCTGTGGTCACTGGGACGTGTCACGAAGGTCTTCCCGGGGAACGACGGGACAACGCGTGTGGTCGAGGTGAAGACGAAGAAGGGGACGTTACTACGTTCTTTTAATAATATTTGTCCACTTCCTCTAGATTGAATGCTTCAACCCGGGGAGGATGTTCACGCAGACAAGGCGTGAATCCGTAGTCCGCGCGGAGGGCGCGGCGCGGCGCGGGACTACACCGCGGCAGCAGACTGGCCGCCGCCCGCACCTCACTCCACTACCGAGCACGGTCGAAGACGCGCGCGCATACTTGTTGTCCAAAGTTTATTCCCAACATTGTACTGTCTTTTAGAACCACATTATAAGTGTTTACAGTCCACTTTACTTTCATTCACGAACCTTTAGTTAGGTCCTTAACAGATAGGATAGCTCGAACGTGCGAAATTACTGAGTGCTACACAACTGCTACGCGGCGACGACGTCATCCGCCTGTGCTACGAGGTCGTCTATGAAACCTGTATCGGCTACGCAAACGCTCGCGCCCGCGACCTCGGGACCGGTCGATCAGGTGCGAATGTACCGGATAGTGTTGAATAATACAGTAATTAATAGCAACAGCTGATACTAACAAAGACAAATCAGATAAGTAGCCTTCCTAATCGGTTTTTCCTACATCTTATTTCATCTTATATTACTAGTACGATGGCTGGTGTTCCGAGAACCCCTCCTTCTAAGTTGCAAAACACTAGCCTGACTCAGACCCAGTCCGAGCCTGATATCAACACAGCGTCTGAAATATGTAACAGCGTTACAACTCGTAGACGCCAGCCGAGACAGGAACAATCGCCTCGAGGCCAGCATGAAGTGCAAGAAGATTTACTCGCTAGCTGGAAGAAAGATCAAGACACTCGCTTTTCAAAGATGTTAGAAGAACAAACTGCCCTTATGTCGAAGATGGTCACGGACATTAGTGAAATCAAGGCCCAAAATAAAAAAAATACAAGAGTCCAATGCTGAAATCTGTAAAACTAATGCTGAGATCGAGCGGTCGATGTTTGAAGAACTGAGGAAGGAGGTTGAAGAACTTAAGAAAGACCGTCAAGAACAGCTAAGCTACATCGAAAGCCTTGAAAAGAAAATTATTGATCTCCAATACAAGTGACGGTCGTCAGGAATCGAATTAAGAAACATTCCACTAACAAATAACGAGACTACGACGGACCTAATAAAAACTGTCTGCAATTTAAGCAAAACGGTAGGAGTGCCCATACCCGAAGCTGAACTTCGAGATGTATATCGACTTCCTGGGAAATCGGCTTCAAATGGGACGGACACTTCCATTCGACCAATTATCGCGGAATTTACTACTGTGCTCACGAAGCAAAATGTATTGTTACGAGCTTCGGGTTCGTGACAATTAAAACTGCCAATTTAATAACCAAAAATTGACACTTTGATTAACAACACTAATTACAACTCAAACACACTAATTACAAAACACAATTGCACTACTGATCGCTCTAAGTCGCACTTGAATATCACTTCGGATGTTTTCGCTTCGATCGCTGCATCCAAACTGTGTCGGTCGTGGCGCGTCTCGGCCTTATATAGCGCCAAAGAGAGTTCATCAGGCATTAATTGTGGCGCGCAACAGTATTATCAGCTGTCCGTTCGTTCCTTCAACAACAACAGCAAATCGAAAGAGGACAAGTTTAATACTGAATTCATTGGCATACCAGGGAAGCGTCAGGCGATTTATGTTGCGGAGCAGCTACCTCCTAGCTCCAAAAAGCTATTCTACCTGGCACGGGAATTTTCCAAGAAAAATGGCTATGCATTTTGCTGGACAAGCAACGGAAATATCTTCCTTCGTAAGCAGACGGGTGATAAACAGTTATTAATAGTGTCCTCAGAGAAGTGTCTTGTGGATCTCGCTAGCAAGAATATATGACTAATTGAACCCATTTCTCAGTCGATGCTTCGAAAACTAGACACGCGTATGTTTTTTTTTTTTTTGCCAACTTTTTTAAATTAGTATCTAAACTACACAGTCATATTGATTAACGACATACAAAGACATTCATCTTACACTTTAAATAAACCCTATTTACACATTATATATGAACATGCACACGCACATCTCCACTCCACTTTTTATTCTTTTTCGGTATATACAATATTTCCATTTTTACCCGACTGCGTCAGAAGGAGGGTTATGTTTTTCGAGTGTATGTATGTATGTATGTATGTATATTTCTTTGGCACGCTCTGTAGCCTATGATCGATTTCAGCTTGAGAGGTGCCGTTAGATTCGTCTTAATTGTGAGAGTGACACTGGGTATATCAAAATTGAAAAAAAATTAAAATGCCCGATTTTTGGCGCAAAATGTATTAAAAAAAAAAAAAATCTCGAAACCTATCGAGTGGGGTATCAAAATAAAGGGTTTTAAAAGGTGATTACAAAAATATATATAACTTATATGGTTAAAAGTAATTCGAAGTGACAAATCGTAAAAAACACGTAACTACCAAGAACTAAATCGTTTGCGAAATCTTTCTTTTAAACTAAAAAGCTGGAAAAAAAAAAGTAATTTAAAAAATAAAAAAACCCGACTGCGAAACTGAAAAGCTACAAACAAGCCCATTTTAAATTAAATAAAAGTTGGAAGCAGGCGGGACCCATACCATTTTTATTATATTTTCAAATTCAAATGCCTGTTTCCAACTTTTATTTAATTTAAAATGGGCTTGTTTGTAGCTTTTCAGTTTCGCAGTCGGGTTTTTTATTTTTTAAATTACTTTTTGGTACTAACTGTTATCTCCAATCTATCTATAGGTACATATAATAAAATTGTAGAAAAGTGGTGTCTGTACAATGGAAATATATTAAAAAAAAGTAGCAGGGGTTGTTATTATATCGATGCCGAACCCGAAATTGTAATTAAATTTTTTTTTGTCTGTTTGTCTGCTGTGTTTGTGCACGCTAATATCAGAAACGGCTTATTCGATTTAGATGCGGTTTTCACTAATATATTGTAGTAAGCTTCACTTAACATTTAGTGTTTATTTCATGTCAAACGGTTCATAAATAAAAAAGTTATGTCAATTTAAAGAATCACGGCAAACATTTGTTAAGGTATTCTATCAGAGTACGTAAACGCCTCGCGCCTGCGCGTACGTGGCTATATATACAAGGTGTAACGGAAAAGGGGTATCAACCCTGAAGGAGGTGAATGAAGATGAAAAAAAAATTTGGACCTCCCATAGTAATAGCACATCAATGATTTACTATTACTATGGGAGGTCCAAAATTTTTTTCATATTTCGACCTATGTTCTTTGGGGAAATTTGTTCAGTTTCATGAGCACATTCACCTCCTTCAGGGTTGATACCCCCTTTCCGTTACACCTTGTATAAAGCGCGCTGAGAGCCGCGCCGCTGCCATAATTCCGATCCAGCCTGTCCCTTGCTGCCCTCTCCCAGCGACGCCCTAAGCCGAGGTCCGTACCCCACAGGGGGTGCCCTTAGCGTGTAGTCGCTTAGTTTTTAAGTTTATATTGTGTAGTCAAGTTGTGTATTATGCCCTGGCTGGAGGCCTTAATTTATTGAGGCATCCACAGGAAAGCCAGGTTAAGCAGTCGACAACCCCTCAGGTTGAACTGCGAGATGACCATTTCAAAAGAAAACGCGCCGCTGCCATAAGGATTCAGTTATTCGTAGCGAACGCACGTATCCTGGAGAGTATAGGCGAATAGTTGGATTCGATTATTGCGATTCACTTGAATACTGACTGTTTGCATATTTCATTTATTTATATTTTAGGATTTGTAGGTTAGGTTCTTTTTCTTAATTTTCTTTAAAATTTTGTAAGTATTTGGTATAGGTTAGGCGGTTCTTTCCTTGATTTTTGGGTATTTACTTATCTTAATTTTTATTTAGGGTTTTGTAAATAAATATTGTAAGCATTTATTATTGGTTGGGCATTTCTTTTCCTGATTTTCGGTATACATACTTATCTTAATTTGTATTTAGGGTTTGTATATAAATATTATAAGTATTTGGTATAGGTTAGGCATTTCTTTTCTTGATTTTCTTTATTAAGTATAAGTTCATTAGCTTAGGTTAGTAATTAATTTTTCTAGCAATTCTTTTGTTTTATAAAGTTAGTACGTTTGTCTGTGTAGAAGAATAGCACCACCCCTTACTTCCCGTGGGTGGCGTAAAAGGCGACTAAGGGTCTCACCGGAGAATGGGCAGCAGCGTTTTCTATGCATTCCACCACCATACCATACTGCGATCGCCAACCCGCCTGCCAAGCGTGGCGATTATGGCAAACCCCCCCAAAATTGGGGGAGGCCTATGTCCAGCAGTGGACGTCTATCGGCTGAAATTATGATGATAATGACGTTTGGTTTACACGTCTTAACACTTATTACTTAAACTGTGATAATTTTAGACTGTATAATAATCTGTAAGTATTTATAATTTAATTGTTTACGATAGTACGTGTTTACTAAATAACTGTGTGTTAAGTAGTAAGTACTATTTTATTGTAAGAATGCCTCGAAGAAGATCCAACCTCTCCCTATGTAGCAGAAATGCTAAAAGGATGAGATTAGTTCGATCACAGGAATCTGAGGAAGGTCGTGGGGCAAAAGGCTCTCTGCACCAGGCTAGGTTTCGTGCTGCAGAAACTTCGACTCAGCGAGAATCTCGACTGAGTTCAAATCGTTCTCGAATGATGACAACTCGAAATAGGGAAAACGGGGAACAACGAAAGGCACGTTTATCTGTCGATCGCGAAGCTCACGCGCTACCGCGTGAGTCTGAGACTTTTGCTGTCAGGGAAACCCGCCTGAGCTCCCAGAGAGTACGGACAACAAATGCTCGATCCCAGGAGACACAGAACGAACGAACGGGAAATACGTCTCACTGCCGATCGTGAAGCTCATACACTATCGCGTGAGTCTGAGACTTTAACTGATAGGGAAATTCGTCTGAGTTCTCAGAGGGTTCGGACAGCAAATGTTCGGTCTCAGGAAACACAGGAAGAACGAGAAATACGTCTCACTGCCGATCGTGAAGCTCAAGCACTAGAGTCTGAGACTTTCACTGAAATTCGCCTGAGTTCTCAGAGGGTTCGGACAGCAAATGCCCAGTCTGTAGACGGTATATGTAATTCAAAATATGCTGCCCGAAAAGTCACTATTCCACGCGGACGAAGTCGCGGGCACAGCTAGTGGCTAATATAAACAATATCAATCACGACCTTGACAATCTTAATCTCGAGAATTCTTTCACATGTGACTCTCAAGAGTGTATAAAATACATAAAAAATACAACTAATAGTTGCATAAAACTACTGCATATGAATATACGTAGCGTAAATAAAAATTTCGATAGTCTACAAGCATTGTTGTGTCAAATTAATGTTAACTTTGACATTATTGTTTTGACTGAGTGCTGGTTGAGTAGAGTGAGTAACATCCCAGTATTAAACGGTTATCAGTCCCACTCTACTAAAAACATAACGAATCAAAACGATGGAGTAATTCTTTATACCAAAACTGGCCTAAATGTAACGCCACCGGCGCTAACAAAAGTAATGAGTCCAAGACCGAGACCAAGAAGGAGTTTACGACCTGCGCCATAAAGTTGTTGATGGACCTGATTAAGGCCATCAGGCCGGGTCAAGACATTGAGACGGTCATCCTTGATGGCCTAGCCACATTACTTACCTTGTACCATGGCTAGGCCATTAAGGGTGATCCACTGGAACGCCCGCGGCCTTAAGGGAAAGGTCGCCCCCCTCCGCCATCTCCTGAGGGAACAGGACATCGACGTGGCGCTAATAAGTGAGACCCTATTAGGGCCCGAAGATAGGGTCAGGGTCCCAGGGTTTTACTTATACAGGAAGGACGAAAGGTCGGCTGAAACTAACATCAGATATCGTGGTCTGGCGGTGCTAGTGAGGCGAAGAGTCGTCCACCAGGAACTCCCCTTGCCGTCGCTCAGGAGCTTCTACGCCCTGGGTGTGCGGTAGCCGGCGAGGACATCAACATCTACGCCTGCTACAAGCCGCCCGCGGCTCCCTTGGACCTTACCGAGCTGCGGGCCCTGCTTGTAGGCAGCACGCGCGCCACCATCCTCGCCGGCGACTTGAACTGCAAGCACCCGGCGTGGAACTCCTACACAACGAACACCGAGGGGAGGCGGCTCTTCGCGGACTCGGAAGCCCTCGGCTATACGGTGGCCGGCCCAGAGACGCCGACGCACTACCCGGACACTGCGCGGTACATGCCGGACGTGCTGGACATCGTAGTCCACCGGGGGCTAAGCAGCCAGATCACGCAACAAGTGATAGACGACGAGTTACAGTCGGACCATCAACCTGTACTCGTCGTCTTATCGGGAATGCCGACCGAACTGAAGCCCATAGCGCCACGTCGAGTCACGGACTGCACCAAGTTCGAGGAAAAAGTAGAGGCCACCACGCCGACTCGGCCTATCGCTACCTCCGCGGACGTTGACAAGACCGCGGATGACGTCACTGCTTGCATACAGGGCGCCTTAGAAGCGGCGACAAGCACGCAGCCGCAGGGGAGAGGGCTACTGCCGCCCCTGCCGGCGCACATTAGCGCGATGATCGCCGTCAAGAGGCGTATTCGCAAGCAGTGGCAGCAAACAAGGTGCCCGACTCTAAAGAGAGAGCTCAACCGTCTCGCGGAGAAGGTTAAGGCCGAGTTGCAGGCGCTTACCACCGCGGGCTGGGAGGACAGGATAGACGCGACGACGGACAGCTGGCCGTCACTCCACAAGCTCTGCGGCCAGCTAACGAGTACCCCAGCTCCGGTGCGGCCCCTGCTCAACAGCGTCGGGGCGCTAAGGTATGTAGCAGAGGACCGGGCGGATGTCTTCGCCGACCACCTGGAGCGTCAATTCCGCCCAAACCCGACTAGCGACACCGACCATGTCGCAGCAGTCGAGCAACACCTGGGAGACTACTTCGCAACGCCGATAGCTCCCGATGAAGACCCAGTCTTTTTCTCGCCGGGCGCGGTCCGACCGGGGGCCTTCCTAGGCTTCGTCCTTAGGATGGCCTAAGGACGAAGCCTAGGAAGGCCCCCGGTGCTGACGGTATCACGCTGGCGAACCTGTTCACGGGGATACTGCGCACGGGGGCCTTTCCCGCCTCGTGGAAGGAGGGGCGCGTCATTATGCTGCCCAAGGCGGGAAAAGACATTCTGAAGCCGGAGAGCAGTCGGCCGATTACTCTGCTGCCGACAGTCTCCAAGGTGTTCGAAGCACTCCTGCTGCGACATCTCCAGCCACACATCGCGCCACGCTCGGAGCAGTTTGGGTTTCGGGCGGAGCACAGCACGACGCTCCAGCTGTCGAGGGTACTGCACCACCTCACAGCCGCGCTCAACAAGAAGGAGTACTCGGTGGCAGTATTCCTCGACATGGAGAAGGCCTTTGACCGCGTCTGGCACGACGGCCTGATATACAAGTTGGCCACTTCAGGCGCGCCCCGTCGCGTCTTTATGGTGGTCTCTACTTTTCTCTCCAACAGGACATTTAGGGTGGTGGTCGACGGGGCGCTCTCTAGCGCCCACCCGGTGCTCGCGGGTGTGCCGCAGGGCAGCTGCGTATCGCCGGCGTGTTACTCACGTTACACCGACGACATCCCCACCACTTCGGACGCCATGCTCGCGCTGTATGCCGACGACGCCGCGTACATTACCACATCGCTCAATGCGAAGTACGCGGCCGTCAAGATGCAGCGCGCGCTCGACCTGCTGCCGGAATGGCTGTCCAGGTGGCGGCTGTCGGTTAACGTGGGTAAGACGCAGGCCATGGTCACCGGCTTTGCGCCCCTCCTACCACCCTTGAAGCTGCAGGGAGCCGACATCGCGTGGTCGCCCCGGGTCAAGTACCTGGGGGTAACCATCGATCGTCGGCTCACGATGGGGCCACACGTCCGCTCGGTCGCCGCAAAAGGTAGGGTCGCCCGCAACCTCCTTAAACCGGTGCTCTCGTCCCGAATACCGGCGCGCGTCAAATTGGGCGTGTACAAGCTGTACGTGCGCCCAATATTGACGTACGCCGCCCCGGCATGTGCGAGTCGAGCCGAAAGCTGCTCCGCGCGCAGCAGAGTCTGGCACTGCGGACCATTACCGACGCTCCTCGCTACGTGAGGAACGATGTCCTTGAACGGGACCTCGGGATTGAGAGCCTGGACGAGTTTGTGCGGCGCCTCGCGACGGGAATATTCGCGCGTGCCGACGCATCCGCCTGGCCGCATGTCCAGGACATTGCGCCCTGGCACGCGCGCCCCCCCGACGCGAGACCCCTGCCCCGCGACCTGGTAGCGGACGACGACCCCATCGCACCGGATTGACGCCTCGAGTGAGCCGCACCCAGGTCACACGCGGCTCACCCGATTCAATTAGACTTCACACATTACATACATTCGTTGCGTGGCGTGTGCTAGGTTAATATAGGCACGTCACGCGGCGAACTCAGACATCCACCACTACACAGACGCCTAAACTCACGCGCGTACGCGCAACGCAGGCCGCGGTACGCGCAGACACTGAGCGGTGTCACACAATACAATACCGCCCACACACACATGACTGCTCCTTAGCCCGGACCGTGCCCGGCTAGCTCTGGAAGCGGGACGGGCGGGAGCATTTCACCTAATTCTATAGGAGCGTCGAGTCGGCACCTCCGTCGCTGGTCGTCCCCCGCCGGGCCTCCCCCAGGTAACTGGGGGTCTCACCTGGCGGGGACAGACCGCCGAGGTGTCGTGAAGAAAGCGGCGCTGAGAGACAGCGTCGCGGCGCGCCTACAGAAAAACCACATGCAACCATTCACATGGACGCGCGTTTTTAAAACGCGCGTTCAAAAACTGCTAAGGCCATTGCAGCCAACACAGTGAGGGGCCTGTTTTTGCAGGCCACCGCATGGCCTCCGCGGCCGGGGGGCGAAGCCCCGGAACCGCTCGCCACGCCCCCTGACGGGGGCGTCGCGATATCTCCGAGCAAAATGGCATTCTGACTTCAGGCGTTGCCCGGTGCACAGGTTGTATTACTCCTGAATATTGTTACTCTGCCTCTCTGTAAATTATTCCTCTTTTATGTGAACTAAGGTGTTACTGTATTACTGGGTGTTATGATTATTATTGTAAGGAGTTGATTGTAAGGTGTTGATTTAGTAAACTAGTGTAGTTTCCTGTAAAATTAATTAATTAAACAAATTATAATTTATTACTGTTGAAGAACCTGGTTTTATTTTACAATATGTCTGATCCTGTGCCGATAAGCACACAAACCTCTCTCCCGTTCACACCCCCTTTTTATTTTTATTTATTTTATTTATTTATTTTTATTTTTTTTATAATTTATTATTTTCTTTTTTTTCCATATCTGCATCCAGCCATGCTCAAATAAATCTAAAATCACAATTTTGTTTTTATGGTAGATTAACATCGACACTCGAAACCTTAGATCCATCATTTATTTAGTTCAGATCGATCGAATCACTGTCTCCTAAGATACAGGCCATCCCTAGTTTAGGAGACAGGATTTAATTTTTTAGGTTAATTTAGACAACTGTTTTTCTCACCTTGTGATTTAGATTTAGGCTTGATTAAGGCTTAGTATGTAACTCCTTACAACCTGTGTGTATTTTTTCAGATCAATAAACTTTATTATTATTTTGAATTTATATATCTCGGAACCATAGGGTCCCGGTCCTTTGGAAGGCGTACGAGGGGCCGAAGCCAACTCGCAGAGGCCCCCTAGGAAATTTTAATGAAATGCGGCACCAACCGACGATTATCCCTGTATGCGCTATGCAAGTGCACCCAAGGACAACCCCCGGATGGTGTAGGACTATTGCAGGATATGGAAAAATAAAAAGTTGGACTATGGGTTTGGGTGGCTAAAGTGGACTGGTTACCAAGAACTATGGAATAACTATGACCCCTGCCTGATCAATGTTTTATATATACACGGATAAAATGGCAGGGGGTGACTTGCACACTCAATAATGGGCCCCCGGAAACGGTCGCTAGCACATAGTGACGTAGCAACAAGGGGGCAACATGTCCTGAGGTGCTTATGAGGAGTGGAGAGGTATTCCACGGCTATCAGGACAATCACGGAAGTACGGTCAAGATCCCTACCAGCATCTTACTGGAATACTTCCTTCCTCCGAGCACGTTTGCTCTTGCGAATCTCCACTCAAGCCGGCCAATAAAGGCAAGAATGAGGTGGGAGCTCTGTTCCTCGTCATTGTTCACTCCAGCCGGCCAATAAAGGCAAGCCAGAGGTGAGGAACAAGACTTCTCCCTGAAGATAGGGTTCGTGGGGTCGCTACTGCCCAACAGCTCGCCACATGCTGCCCTGTGGATTTCTGTATCTCTCTTGGTCTGGCTCCTCACCTTAGACCTGTTCCAGCAAAGTAAACTCTTCCGGCATAGGCCTAGAGTTCGGAGCGCGCAAGCCCCACCACGGCGTCAACGTAGAGATACGGCGGCGGGGTTACTAAGTATAAGTGGCAGCATCCGTCTTTCCACATCCCCATAGCTTTTAGTTGCCTGATAAGTTGCTGACACAGGCGCTATGGCGACTAACCCCTCACTGTCTTTCACATTTATGCCGATAGTACTATCGTCAAATTTTATAAAAACTGAATCAGATAACTCGCCAAATTCAATTTGATCGCGGCGAAGGGCAGGCCACTTAAACTTCGATACGATCCCCATTGCCCCATTCACCAGACCCTCAGTCACAGGAAAATGTTGCGTCTCAACATAACTCTAGAACCTATTCCCAGTTTTGACTCATGCATCAATCCACCACAGTTGTTTACGTCAGCTGGAATAACATTTGATGGTGGTCGTTTGCCGTAGGTTGCTGTCTCTCGTGACTCATCGATAGCTCGTAAGGTGTAAATGCGACTTGACTGCTGCAGTTGGTCCGTCATTTTTAACCGACTTCCAAAAAGGAGGAGGTTATATGTTCCACTTTATATATGTTTTTTTTTTATGTACGTTCACCGATTACTCGAAGACGGCTGGACCGATTCCAAAAATTATTTTTTTGTTTGAAAGGGTATACTCTCGAGGTGGTCCCATTATCATCAAGTTGGAATCTGATGAGAGGTTCCCATGGAAATCGAGGGAAACCCTCAAATTTTATAGGCAAACCTATAGCGATCTGGGTATTTTTTAAAGTAACTTGAGCATTTGCTCTCGGAAATCATCATTTGGTAAAGTGGAGCCGATGATGAAGACCATAGACTGATGGCCATCGGAACCACTCAATGACAAATATTTCACGGGTTGCGATTCGATTACTTTAATATGGTTATGGCTAAGCAATTTATGTTCGTCACAATGCGTATGGTGAGTGGTTGTAGAGGAGTTCTTCTGGTTCTTACCGGGAGAACTCCTCAACAATTAACGTCCCAACATCGGGAAAAGCAATATTTTGTAACATGTGATGAGCAGTTGACATTAGGCTATTGTAACTTAGATAAATTACAAACTGACCCACTAAAAAGTAAAAAATAAAAAAAATTGAAGTTATTTTTCACTTTATAGTGTTTTTTGGAAGTCGGTTGTTTTTTTTTTTGTAAAAAGGTTTATTTTTGTTTTTGTTATTTACTTTAATTTAGTACAGACGCCAGTACATCAAGCTACCACAATCTGTCAAATTTCTATAATAGTTTCTCAACCTTATCGCTGCAGCATAAGGTTCAAGGTTGATTGGGAAAATTTGTCAGTTTCGGGTAGCTTGATGTGCTGGCGTCTGTACCTAGTGTTAATAGTAAGTTGTGTTAAATATTTATACGTAGATAATAATTTATATATGTAATATATATTAATATTGAGTAAGTACAAAACAACAAGAACCTACCTTAAAAACAAAGGCCATTGCGTAATACCTGCTACCAGCTCGCCTCTCCTTAATAGGTGGAAGGTCCAGGAACACGTAGTACGGGTTGATCACGAAGACGACGAGGATCAGAATGTTGGCCACTGCGGAGGTACCAGGTACTTCAGGTTCCGTATCTGACAGATCAGAACTAGTGGCACTAAGGTCAGGGCACAGGCAGTTTGGATTTTTAAGGGGTTTTCTGGCATGTAGACGTCGAGAACCTGTGAACAAAGGTTTAAAGATGTGTTTTATATTTAGTAGACTCATCATCTGCCTAGCCTTTTCCCAACTATGTTGGGGTCGGCTTCCAGTCTATGCGGATGCAGCTGAATACCAGTGTTTTACACCCCCACAACCCAATTACTGGGTAGGTACGTTACCCCTTGGTAAGACTGGCTGTCAGACTTTCGGGCTTCTGACTACCCGTAACGACTGTCAAAGGTCCACGAATGACAGTCGGGACTAACGGCTTAACGTGCTTTCCGAAGCACGGAGGGGTCTCAGTATGTAAAGATGGTCACCCATCCACAGACCAACCGCGGCAAGCGTAGCTTAACCTGATCGATCGACCTGTGCGGCTGTTATTATTTTGCCACAGGCCCCTCTTTTTAGTAGACTGGATACGTTTTAAGATCAAGAGCTCTCAAGATAAAACTGAGCTTTCCGTGATCTGTATGATAAATAAATTAATAGTTTAAAAATACACTAGAAAAACACGCTTTTATAAATGCACGTAATATTATAAATGATAAGATTTTCCATCATGAAGTTCCAGTTCATATCTTCCGGCTCCATCATCAGATCAGTTCGACAGTACCATATTATTGTATTGTCATCAGAACTACATACAGCTGCCAATTTTCATTACGCTACGACCCTTGGAAGATAGTTAAATTAGTTACCTTAGATTCCATTACATAGTTAGTTACATACAGGTCGACCTAACAAAAGCGTGTTAAAAATAGTTTTCAGTCGGGCTTCAGCACATTCAGCGGGGTAATTGCACACATAAAATGGCAATCGATCGCAGTCCCTTTAATTTCGACCATTCAGAATTTACCTGGCATAAATTTTCAAGACTTTTGAAACCTATGAAACAATGGATGTCAAAATGAAAGTCACTGCGATCTATTGCCATTTTTTTGTCATCGAAATCTATTGACAGTTCAGTACATTCATTGCGTTATTTACCTTAGTGAGCAGACAATTTTTTCGAAAATATGAAGTAATTGAGGAAACGGGTTGTGATTGATAGTATCTACCGCAATTAGGAAGCTGTCCTGATATTTATGAAAAGCCTCAATTACTCGTAATACTGTAGGCCGCACGACAAATGTAACAAAATAAGTATATATTTTTTTAAATTTATTGCTAATGGGCCCGTTCAAGACCTCTATCACGCCTGATGGAAAGCGATGGATGAGGTCTATGACGGAACGAGCGTGTCCAGAAGATGCCTAAGGCACTGGAACTCCTACGCATCAACGAAACACATTAGACTGCTTAACGCCGGACTCCGGTGGGAGGGTGGTCGGAAACAAGGCGGCCGTTAACCCTACCACCGCAAGGGAAGAATTAGCCACTCAAATAAGGTGTTGGGTGTGACTGTCCAGAGTGCCCTGAGCAGTTCAGTTGAGTAACTGGCGGAACAAACTGCACTACACGAGGAGGCTTTTTCATGCATCCCAAAAAAGCTATCTAGCATACCAATAAGCTATTTTCTTATTCTATTGAAACTCCATACTACGCTAAGCCAGCTCAAGATCAAAGGGTTACCACTCACGGGCTATGGTGGATATCTTGGTATTTTTACCGACTTCAAAAAAAAGGAGGTTAATAATTCGACACGTCGTCGTCGTCGTCGTTTCAGCCGATAGACGTCCACTGCTGGACATAGGCCTCCCCCAATTTTGGGGGGGTTTGCCATAATCGCCACGCTTGGCAGGCGGGTTGGCGATCGCAGTATGGTATGGTGGTGGAATAAATAGAGAACGCTGCTGCCCATTCTCCGGTAAGACCCTTAGTCGCCTTTTACGACACCCACGGGAAGTAAGGGGTGGTGCAATTCTTTAAGTCCGGCACCACACAGACAACAATTCGACACGTATGTATGTAATATTATTGGAATTGCAATAAATTCACATATCACAATCTATTAGGGCTTCCAAACAAATATACAACATTTTATAGACGTATGTATGTGTGTATGTATGTATGTTTGTCCACGTATTTCTCCGCAACTGTTAATCGGATCGTGATCGTTTTCATAGGCTTACTTCAACTTAGGGAACAGTTCAAGTTTCATCAAAACCGATTCTGTAATTTTCAATGTATGGACTAATACGTGTAAGTGTGACGGCCTGGCTTATTGATACGAGCTACGGGTGTAGTGTCAAAGGAAAAACATCTCAAAACCTTGGTCAAATTCTAGTGCAATATTTACAACAAAACTATTAAGTACCTACTTATTATAAACAAATATTTCAGTTTTTACTAAATATTACGTATAAAAAAGTAATTTAAAAAAATTAAACCGACTTCAAAAATAAATTAAGAAATTAAATTAATTTCATAACTTTGAATTAATTACTTTTTGAAGACGGTATAATATTTTTTAAATTACTTTTTTATTATACAATAGTTGCACAAATAACTATTTTTACCGACTTCACAAAAAGGAGGAGATACTATGTTCGGATGTTTGTATGTTTTTTTTTGTATGTTTGTTCATCGTATACTCCGCCAATTGTCGACGGATTTTCAAAATTCTTTTTTTGTTCGAAAGTAGATAGTTCTGAGGTGGTCCCACTGTCACCAAGTTAGGATCTGATGATGGGATCTTAGAGAAATCGAGGGTAACCCTCAAATTTTATAGCCTCACTTATTGTTTTTTGCATATTTTATGAAGTATCTTGTGTATTTGCGTATGGTTGTCACCATCTCAGGTAGCTGGGCTGATGATGGAAGGTACAACTCCTTAACAGTAAGAAGTTACTCGAACAGGCAAGGACTGTTTTAATAATTGTTTTGATGTTTGATAGGGCATTTGCCACATTTGGTCCTATGATCATCAAGTTATGACCTGATGCTGCAGTCAGGATAGTCTGCTGAGTACTTAGGTACTCAGCAGACTATCCTGACTGCAGCATCAGGTCATAACTTGCTGTTAGTTGTCGAGGAGTTAGCTCCTCGACAACTAACAGCAGATATATCGTGTTTAGGCTTATTGAAAAGGGCTCGATGTGTGGATAAACGTACTGTTAATGAGGAACACCGAAGTACATAGAGACCTGATGCTGAAGCCAGGAGCATCAGAAAAAGTACAAACCTTGAAATTACAGCACCCTAGTCGTGTTTGGGCTCATTTTAAACAGGACTAAATTTTAATTTCAATGTTGACATAAGTCTGGCCTGATGCTGCAACCAGGTTTATCAGCATCTAGTTAAAAACTAATAAATACTTCTTAAAGTGAAATACTTTTGCGAGTTTTTAGGGTTCTGTAGTTCCTACAAGGAACCCTTATAGTTTCGTCATGTCCGTCTCTGTCTGTCCGAGGTTTTGCTAAGAGACCGTTAGTACTAGAAAGCTGTAGCTGTAGCTAGAAAGCTGTGGTGTCTTTGGATTTGTATTTTAGTTTTTTAGTAACTTTTGTAGAGGATTTTTATCATGGGTAGATAAAAGAAATTAGTTTTTTGCTCTCATGCACATGCACATCACACATTTTACAATAAATCACAGTCGTTTTTTGTATAATATGAAGCCTGTCAGGGTCATTGCAAAACATAATATGGGTTTGCTGTTGAGTTTGTAAACAATAACTATCAAAAATTGAGTCTAAACTTATCAAAACACAATATACTTAATGTCTTTTGACCGCGTAGCTTGCACTTTTCTATGAAACAGCAGATCTTTTTGATAACCTCAGACGGAAAATTTCAAACTACTACAACAACAACAACAATAGCTACTTTTTCTTTACCTACCTAAAGTAGGTACCTACTTCTTCTTTCTACCTTGTTCTCCTTTTAACCTGTATGCCTAGTGTGTGTTTCTCTTCTAGAAAATTATCTTATTTATTATTGTTTTCTTCCCAATTCAGAATTCATTTGCATTAACATCAAAATTGGTAGTTATGAAATATTTCAATCAACGCATAGTTAGTCTAATGAGGTGCATGTATTTGACCGTCACCAAACATCATTGTTGACGCCCACCACCACCACCATCACCAACGTCCGTCCGTCGTCCGTCGTGATTTGACCATCTTTTTCTTTGATTTCGATGTCGGCAATAACGCGTAGTATTTTGCACAGCTTATCAACGGTAATCAATCAGAGTTAATAATTATCTCACGGATAAAAAACACGGATAAATATGTGTCTGCATCATAAAACTATCAAACTCTCTTCAGGCGTTATTAAACATGGACATCAAAACCGGACTTCTGGTGTTTACGCTCCTTGTTGGGTGCTTCGGTGAGTTTAAGAAATATTATATATTTCTGCAATAAATAAAGTCCTCCAGACCGAATTTTAGCCATGACGGCCAATCTCAACGGAGATTAACCTTCGGCGCGGGAGATATTATACATAGAGATATTATACATAGAGATATTATATATAATAGTGCACAAGTGTGGCGCAGACACAAGTGCACTCTCTCTTCCTCTTACTCTCATTGTCCGATGGGACGACAATCCGACACGACCGGTTTCTACAATATTAAGCACCTATAGCTCTGAATTTCCAGCAAAAGTTATTAGTAGCATCTTACTAATTTCTTTATCAACCCTATTCCTTTTTGGCTGGCGCGATATATTTTCTTTTTCTACGTCTCAATCGGCCGTCATCTCAGTATTTACTTCTTTCGTTGCTTTTTCTTCTTCTTCCCCTTTTCTTGTAAGCATCTACATTCACACTAATTACTTCTCTCGTAACTAACATGTTGACATATCTATCCTTTATAACCTGCTGGCTCTGAGCCTTTCTGTTCAATTTCAAACTCCCTTTAACATACTCCTAATTAAATCCGGTTTCGTCGAACTACACGTAGCCTAGCCAGCGGTGGGGCTTTGTCTCGCATAGGGTCGTAGTATTATGCTGAATTATAACCGTTTTGCGGGAATGTGACGCATATTTTCTGCTAAGTTGTTCTTTTTAGGGTTCCGTTGCCAAATGGCGAAAAACGGAACCCTTATAGATTCGTCATGTCTGTCTGTCTGTCTGTCTGTCCGTCCGTATGTCACAGCCACTTTTCTCCGAAACTATAAGAACTATACTGTTGAAACTTGGTAAGTAGATGTATTTTGTGAACCGCATTAAGATTTTCACACAAAAATAGAAAAAAAACAATAAATTTTGGGGTTCCCCATACTTAGAACTGAAACTAAAAAATTTTTTTTTCGTCAAACCCATACGTGTGGGGTATCTATGAATAGGTCTTTAAAAATGATATTGAGGTTTCTAATATCATTTTTTTCTAAACTGAATAGTTTGCGCGAGAGACACTTCCAAAGTGGTAAAATGTGTGTCCCCCCCCCCCCCCTGTAACTTCTAAAATAAGAGAATGATAAAAGTAAAAAAAAATATATGATGTACATTACCATGTAAACTACCACCGAAAATTGGTTTGAACGAGATCTAGTAAGTAGTTTTTTTTGATACGTCATAAATCGTAAACCGCAATTTACCATTCATTCAATCAACTCAAAAATAAAAATAAACATTTAATTTCATAAACATAAATCTTATGCATAAACCCGGATGTTACGGAACCCTCGGTGCGCGAGTCCGACTCGCTCTTGCCCGGTTTTTTTTTGTGTTATTTCTCTGCAACATGTTCGCCGCAAATAAACGTAGGTATTTTCTTTCTTTTTGTAAACACGTCTACACATTTTCTTACATTCTCAATCTCAGCCTTTGATTTAGGTATCCATACAAGGCAGCTGGTAAGACCATTGGTCTTGTTATTTTTACCCGACTGCGTCAGAAGGAGGGTTATGTTTTTCGAGTGTATGTATGTATGTATGTATGTATATTTCTTTGGCACGCTCTGCAGCCTAAACGGCTTGATCGATTTCAGCTTGAGAAGTGCCGTTAGATTCGTCTTAATTGTGAGAGTGACACTGGGCATATTAAAATAGAAAAAAAAATTAAAATGGCCGATTTTTGGCGCAATATGTTTTCAAAAAAAATTTTTTTTTTCTCGAAACCTGTTGAGTGGGGTATCAAAATAAAGAGTTTTAAAAGGTGATTACAAAAATATATATACCTTATATGGTTAAAAGTAATTCGAAGTGACAAATCGTAAAAAACACGTACCAAGAACTAAATCGTTTGCGAAATCTTTCACATTTGTAAACTAAAAAGCTTGAAATAAAAAAAGTAATTTAAAAAATAAAAAAACCCGACTGCGAAACTGAAAAGCTACAAACAAGCTCATTTTAAATTAAATAAAAGTTGGAAGCAGGCGGGACCCATACTATTTTTATTATATTTTCAAATTCAAATGGGTCCCGCCTGCTTCCAACTTTTATTTAATTTAAAATGAGCTTGTTTGTAGCTTTTCAGTTTCGCAGTCGGGTTTTTTTATTTTTTAAATTACTTTTTTTTTTATTTTACACTTACGAAGAATATTAGGAGCATCTGGATTACCTACTGCACTGATACCTGTAAGAAAATTTACTTTAATCTGCCAAGTCTTGACTATAATTATCATCATTTACCTGCCCGTATACCAGTTTGTTTGGAATCGGTGCAGGAGCGTATTCTACTTGTATACAAGAGTAGTAGTGATACGCTGGT